>BSBK01003608.1:1795000-1865000 GCA_027943335.1 Chamaecyparis obtusa
GAAATGGGAAATAAAGCCACATACTCGTTTGAGAAAAAAAAATATAAAATATAATTTAAATTGAAGATAAAGTAAAAAAAAATTAGAATAATATTAATTTAATTATATAATTATTTAAAAGTATAGATTAGTATTTATTTTTTATTTAAAAGTTTGAAATAATTGAAATTTGAAAAATATGTTGTGTTATTGTGGTAGTTATATTGTTTAGGAGAAAGATTTCATCATGAGTTTTATAATTATGTTAGAGTAGAAATGGATTGATTTATATTTTCCTTATAATGATTAAAGTAAAGCAATGACAATGCCAAAATTTATTAAAGGGCATGTCATGCAAGGATTAATAATAAAACTGAAAGTGAAAAAAATGGTAATAAATGTCAATGTGAGGTGGTAATCAATGTCACTAGGCTGATTGTTGATTGTTGTTGAAGCTTGATGTACATGACCAATAAGTAGCTATCTTAGAGAATGTATTTAGAGTGTACTTGATATATATGTGTGTGTGTGTGATAAAAATGTATACTCATTTAATTAATTATATAAAAAGTTTAGTGTACTCGATAATAGATATTGTTTATCACTTGTTAAGATATTAATTGTGTTGATCCCTAAGTTTTGTTGTCTATTAGTGTCTTACACTTAGTCATTCTCTAGACAATGTTGGTCAGTCATCACTGCGACCGAGTCATCATGTATAGGCCGAGTCATGTATATTGCGAAGTTATAGAGTAAGACAATGGTCATTGAGTACTTCAGTATTAGTCACGTCAGCTTTCGCCGAGTTATGGAAAGATGTCAATGTCAAGCACTAGAGTATAAAGAACATTGAATGTCGAGTGCCAGAGACATCAAATGCCGAGCAAGCCAGAATTGACATATGTGTTTGTTATGGAACAAACACTTACGTAAACCATTTTGGCCGACATCCATATTATGTTTTATTGATTTTGAGGAAATCATAGAGGTAATTATGCTTTTGCATTGTAATCATTAATCCCTATGTAACTCATGGAACCAATCAAAATTAGGGAAAGGTGAAGCGACAAAAGGAGACAATCTAGATCGTAGATCTTAAATCTTGGAGATGATTAATTGTTTATATAAGATGAGATCTGAACCCTGAAGATAATAATGAGAGGAGCAAGAGTATGAAGGAGATCTCATACTTTTAGAGCAGAATAGAGTTCAGTGACCAAGCAGAATAGAACAGAGCAGTGTAGGATAGAAAAGAGACATACTTGATAGAGGAGATCGAATCTTTAATGTAAGGAGAAGATTTGTAATCAGCATCACAGTGCAAACCGAAGGATCAGGTACTGAGACATCCTAACAGGTGAATCAGAGTAAATCTCTTAACAGAGTGGTTTTAAAAGACCTTAGTAAATCTTTTAACTGAGTTCTTACTTAGTTGTAAGTTTTCAAATTCTTTTGCAAGGTAGATTGTATAAGTCTCAAAGCTCTTAATAGGGCAGACCCCTCACAGGGTAGATCATATTTTATGATCAAACTTGTAGCCCTAATAGGAAAACTTTAATATTACAGTAGTGAAGATTTGTGGGTGTCATCCCCACCCTAGTTTTACCTTTCAAGGGTTTCTGGGTAACCAAAATCATTGTGTTATGTTTATTTCATGGATGATGATTATGATATTAGATCTGTTACAATGTTAAGTTTAATGCTTATACTTTGCAAGTTTGTTTATGTCAAAATGAATCAATTGGGTGATATCTGATTCACCCCCCCCTCTCAGTATCACACTTTCTTAATAGATTTCCAACAATTGGTATCAGATCTTAGTCTCTTAAAGAAGTCTAACCACTTATGAGATAAAGATCTTGAGATGGAAGTTTATATGTTGGGAAAGATTATAGAGAATCAAAAGATTGACATTCAGCTTGCACTACAACAACTTGAAGTAGCCAGAGGTGAAGTGAAGAAATCTTTAAGCAAAAGAAGAGGAATAGCTATTCAACAAAATGAAACACAATATCAAGAAGAGGATACTACAGGGCTATTTGATGGTGGCAACTCTACTAAAAGTGATAAGCCATAAAAGAAATACTGGAGAAAAATAACATACTGAATGAGGACATCAAAAATCTAAAGAGAGAACAAGAAATTCAATCTGTAAGACTATGTGAAGTTGTAGAACAGAAAAATAAAGCTGAAGAAGATAAGATAATGGATGAAGAAGACAAAAGAAAAATATCAATGAGACTTAATGAGAGGACAAGTGACATGCAAAGATTGACAAACAATCAACTGGACATGGTAAATCAACTACTACTTGTTAATCAAGAATTGGGCAGGAAAGATGTGGAAATCACAAATCTCAGATAAAAAAGAAAAATCAACTAAGGAATGAACTAAGATTTGAAAAGGAACTAAATGAAAAAATGAACAAGCCTAATGAAGTTGTGAGATATTTTGAAGAGCTGTTAAGGTCACCTAGAAGATCTAGTGATACATTTGGACTTGGATATGATGATCACTTATCATCCACTGAGGAAGGAGAATCATCAAAGAGTGGAGAGAAAAGGAATGCAAAGCCAAAGAACAACAAACCCACATGTCATCACTGTGGAAAGCTAGGACATACAACCAACATCTGTAGAAGAAAACATGGTAAGATTGATCCTAAACCAAAGTTCAATGGACATTGTTTTAACTGTAAAAAGCATGGACATCAGGCACATGAATGCAGGACAAAGGTTAGTAATCCACCTACCTCACCTAAATTTTAAGGACATTGTTTCAATTGCCAGAAATATGGAAATAGAGCATGTGAGTGTAGATCCAAAGCCAAGTGGTCATCCAATCAACAAACTAAGGTACCTAAGAAGGGTAATACATATAATTGGGACTACAAAACTTGGTACAATTGTCATTACTATGGAAAATATGGTCACATTGGAGAAAATTATTTGAAGATACATTTCAGAGGTAAATCCAAGAGTTGGATGAATGGGAGTATGGTATGCTATAAATGCAATAAGATTGGTCATCTAAAGAAAGATTGCATAGCACATATATCGAGCACTGAACAAAGAAAGAATGAAGAAACTGTTGAGCAAATGAGAAATCAGATGAACAAGACATGGAAAAAAGAAGAAGCAAGAAGTAGTAGAGTCAGTGAACCTGAGGTCACCCAATCCGATGGATCAGGTGATCACACTACTTCGAACTAAGAAAAGAAGGTATGTATGGAATTGAATCTTAAAATATTTTATTTTACATCAGTTCCTAAAATTTGATAAGAAAAAGGTCTATATCTACATAGATTAAGATGCGCTAGGACAGATTTGAGTAAAGAGCTACATTGTATATTTGAATCTTGATATCGAGCATCAATATTTTAGTCTATAGTGACTGAGTCACTAGTTTTTGCCAAGCTCCTATGATAGCTGAGATGTGATGTACATTGAGTTGCAACCAAATGGTTGTATTGACTGAGCTTATGTTGACCGAGTTGTCATGAGATTGCCGAGACAATTCTATCTCACCTAGAATGTGTATGGATCATTAATGAAGCCCTAATCTAACTATTTGAAGTCTATAAAGTGTGAAATTACCATTTATTTTCATTTTCCCAATGATTTCAGAATTTTTTAGAGCAATTCAAGAGTGATTAACTAGAGTGATTAGTGCTAAGTGTGATTTGTAGAAATCTTCACAGCGTGTCGTCGACAAATATATGTGGAACACTTGTGCAAGGTATTCTACCAAGTGACTCTCTTTTCATAACTTTGAACCCTTAAGTTTGGAGAAATGGCATCTTCATCATCAGCTACAGTCAAGAAGCAAGGGAAGGAGGTTTTTAATGTTCATTTAGTAAGGAACAAGGCATGCAAGCCACAGAAGTTTCAAGCCATTCTGAAAAGTGCAATTATGGGAGATTTGACTAGAGTCCTGTCATCTATTCTGAATAAGGTTTTAATGATCAACAATATTCATTCATGTTACATGTGAAAGATCGGGGAGATTGGGGACTATGAACTCATAGAAGCATACGATAAACTATGCAGCAATGGGGTGCTAAAGTCGGAACACCAGAAGGTTTCTAGGCAAGGGTTGGTTCATTCTCTCGATTTTCTACAAAATTTCAAAGTTGAGTGGATCAAGATTGTACTAAGAAGAGTACATGATATGAAAATATAGCTGGAGGATGGGCCAATCCAAATTACAAAAGATATCATTCACTGGGTAACTGGATACCCTAAGCTCACTAGAAAGAAGAAAATGAGATGTCAAAGTAAGGAGGAAATCCAAGCAAACACCCAGGTAGTATGGAACAAATGAGGCATGACCATTTCAACTATCATAAACCCATAAATTGAATTTGCAGTAAGGGTGATAGCACATAAGTTTTATCAGTTTAGTTGGTTGGATAGTGTCCCATGCATGGTAGTGGACCAAGCTTGAAAGATAGTAAAGAAGGATCATACATATGACCTTGCCAAGATCCAACTAACACAGTTGGCCGAGAACCTTACATCAATTCGGAAAGAAAATAATTCTATGTGTAAGTTTGACTCCCTACTTGTTTGTTTATTTTTCTACATTCAAAAAAGTTTTCCTACTATTGGAGGAGTATAATGGGATAAGGATAAACCAGTGACAGTTCAGGTTAGTGAGTTTATTGGTCAAATGGGTTATTATTTTGAAGTATCATGGAGAATTATTTTGTGAGTTCAAAAAGAAAATGAATAAAAGAAGCAGAATTCATGTATCTCTAGTGGAGAAGTACAATCAAGACATATGTTTTCTAGTAGATACAGACTATACATATGCACAAGAAGTTATATCGAGGGTATCATGGCTAATGCCATTACCTTATGAGGTAAATATTGATGAAACAACAATAGAAATTACAACCCTATTAGCTAAGGAAGTTGATAAGAAGACCATAGACCTTGGAACCTTTGAGGAAGCTAAGGCCAAGATAACCATGGGATTGAAATTTTCTACCATGGAGAGAAAAAGAAAGAAGATAGTGAAAAACATTGAGAAGATGACAGGAGATGAAGAGGTAGATGCACCTCTTGAATTGACTCAGGGATTAGGAGAAGATAAGTCTGGTGAGTTTGAGGAAAGTGAAGAAGAGGAGAATGTGGTAGTAAAGAAAGGAAATAAGGTGTCATTTTTCGAGCCCATAAAGAAGAAAATACAAAAACCTAAGCCCATCTCCTCACTAGTTTTTAGGCCGAGAACTAGGGTAGTTTCTATTCTAGTAGCTGCCAAGCCACAAAAGAAATCCCCTACATCTGGGAAAAGAAAACCAGTTCAGCCTAAAGTACTACCAAGCCAATTAAGGAATAAACCTAGGAGAAAGCTCATTTTGGAGAAGGATGATGAAGAAATAAAGAAGAAAGCACCATCACAAAAGAAATCACTGAATGTGGATGAAATATGCCACAACATCAAGAGCACTACTGGCCTAGTAGGATTTAAACAAATAAGATTTGAGAAGCTGAGAATTGAGGATAAGGAGAAAGTAGAGCAAGCTATGCTTGAAAAACTTTTTTATATTTAAGATGACACCACTTCAATTAGGGAATTTGATTCTAGATGAATTATATCAGAGGATAGCTCAAAAATGGGAATATGCCCCAATGACAGAAAAGAAAATCAGGGAGATCACTCTTCCTCAAGTCATGCCTGACTTATACCCTAAATATATAAAGCAGTACATGGAGCAGTATAGGAATAGATTTGTTCCCAAGTTCTGGACATACTCCATTCTTCAACAAAAGGTTGAAGACATTGTACAACAAAGTCTAAGGTTATGGAAGATAATTTTTGGTCTTATAATTGATAAGAGTGCACAATAGGATGCAAGCACATCCATGGGAGTTGAATTAGATAATAAAGAGGCTATCAATGAACATAAAATTCAAAAGGAATCAAATCAAAAGGCTGAAGATAGTGTAAAGAAGGATGACACTAGTAAAAACTAACATATTGACTGAGGAAGAAATTTAACTACATATTCAAGCTGAGGCAGCCAATGATAAATTTTTGTCGAGCATCAATATGGTGTTATTACAAGTTCATGACTATCCACAGATTGAGGAAACATCAACTGTTAAAGTTACCACTTCCAACCCACATATAGTTACAATTGATCTTCTCACCGATCAAAGTGTCAATGCCGAAGAATAGGACAAATCAAAAATCACACCTAAGTCAACACATGTCTAGCAGACAAGCAAAGAGAAAGCAAAATAGTTTGCATTGGTGGTAGTAAGTTGTCATGTGGAGGAAAAGGAAAAGATAGAGAAAGAGAAAGTACAGGACATTCAAGAGCCTAAAGAGCAAGATTTAATAAAAGCTCTTATACAAATGTCGAGTGGTAATACACCTAGGAAGAAATCACAAAAGAAGAAGGAGAAATCTCCTACTACACTGGTGACACTCGAGGAAGTTGTATAGCGATTCCTAAGTGGGACACTGATAACTTGACATATGATCAAATGAAAATATTGTAAGGTCTACTAAAGAAGAAGAGAAAATAGGAAGAGATGAGAAGGGAACACCAACAAAAGTAGGTACTTCATGAAATAAAAGATATATTCATAGATGCTTTTGAGATGACTGTGTTAGAATAATTGAGAGGGGGGTGAATCAGTTAGATTAGTTATCCTACAGTCCCAAATACAAAGATGTACCTTATAAAATAATTCCAACAAATTATGTAGCTCGGTAACATAAAATATCAATCTGTCTGTCCAGTATATCAATTACCAGTAATTATCCAAATATGATTACTAACTAAATCAACTATGCAGTATGTAAAGCATGATAGAAAAAAAATCATCACAAATAACACATAACACAATGATTTAATGTGGAAACCCTATTAAGGGAAAAACCATCCTGGGATTGGTAACCCAAAAGAATTCACTCTTCTGAAGTGAGCTCGGTGAAGAGCCAACCCTGTTAAAGATTACAATACACACTGTTAGGTGTGACTTGGTTAGAGGATTTATCACTAACAGTTAACATTTGACCAACATTCACCATGGAGTCAACACGATAATAATGTACATTCTTTGAATGACATAGGGTAGAATATAAGACAGTTAAGTCCACTTGGTTAAGAGATTTTTTGAATCAATGGTTAAACTAATATAGTAATGATCTGATTCAAATACAACTCAATTGCAAATATTCAGATCTATGTTAAAAATCCTCAAATCATTAATCAATTCACTTCCTCAATATTCTTCAACTTACTTTTACTCGGTAAATGGTTCTCTAACGCTTGGTAAACTCTGCAGTCTCAGTTCTTTCACTAACCAGTCTGATCAAGCATGCATGAATAAGTTCTTCATGTGAATTCTCTATAGTATCCTTCTTCTGTCATGTTTCAATAATGAAACTCATATCTCTTATATAGACAAATAAACCATTTTCATATCAGCCATTAGATTTTTCTGCTTAATCTCCTTTGTCCATTTTACCTCTTAAACCTTCCTCGGTAGATGTGTCCATATCATGTTTCAATCTCATCCTTTAGATCTTATCCAAAAAAATTTAGCCATGGATCTCATAACAAACTTTATCCTTAATCTCAAAATCATACCAATATCTAGCTCATCAATTTCAATCGACTGTTCTTAGTATTTAATATTTTCATCCATACTCAGTTAATATAGAAATGCGTCGGCAATAACTAGTTGAACTAGCTTGGTTAATATTGTCAGTCGGTATACACTGCACTAGCTCGGTGTATACAGAAATCTTCAATTACCGACCATATTAACATGTTCAATTTCAAATCTCTTCTTCATAATAGATTAAAGTAACATGCTCAAGTCAACAATATAAAGCCATAGACTCATCAATAAGTTACCCAATATTTTCCTTATCCTTATCTGTCATATCCATCTTTTCCTCATGTAGATATCTCAGTTCTTCATCTTTTCTTCCTTCAACAGATGTTCAAATATTTGTAACTAACATGATAAGTACTGTCAAGACTAGTTAACATCAATGACAACATATTGACTGATTTAATCATCTTACATATCATTTTAGTAGCTCATTTATCTCTAATCACTATTTCTTTAGTTCATTCAAATATTCAATCCATTGTAGTTCATCAATCTCTCCCTTTGGCATTGATGGCAACACAAGAAATATGAAACTATGACATACGCATACCAAACATGTATTCTACAACTATGTATGAAAATGTTTTAGCTCGGTAAGCTCAAATTTAATATTCTTAATCACTACAAAACATAACAACATTACAAGTGCAGATTCTCCCTGCAGATTTGATCTTTTCAGTTCTCAGATTCCCTTTTTCCTCAGCAACAAATATGTCTCTCCCTTTCTCTATGTTCTCAATAACTGATTTTCCTTTTTATATTCAATCTCTCTCCCTTTGACAACAATTCCAAAGAAAATATACAAACAACTCTACAACAGCCAAGTAATTCTCTATTGTTTGGTTCATATCATGTACCTTCATTGTACAAATAAACAAATTTTTGTTCTAGTTTCTATAATCTTTCACAACCTTAGATAAAATCTAAAGTGTGAGCTATATGCATCAACATGAATGATCTTCTGATAAATATAGGTTGATGCGATCTCCATATCACCTTAGTGACTAGTAGACAAGGGACAAACCCCAAGTCTAGTCCTTAAATACTCAAATGTGTCCTTAATTTAGTAATGGTTTAGTAACGATATCAACAAGTTGTTCCTTAGATGTTACAAATTCTAGTTTCACTTGCTTCTCTTGAACTTGTTCCCTCAAGTAGTGATACTTAATGGATATGTGATTTTTCTTTGAATGCATCATAGGATTCTTAGAAATATTTATAGCACTAGTGTTGTCACAATATATAATCATTGGGTTAGTGATTACCTCATTCATTCCTTCCAACACTTGTCTAATCTAAGCTATATTTGAACAATTTGCAGCAGCAACAACATACTCTTCTTTAGCAATGGACTAAGAAATGCATGCTTGTTTCTTGCTAATCCAAGTCACAAGCCTTTCCCCTAAAAAGAATGCTCCACCGGTTGTGCTCTTCTGATCATCTATGTTTCTAGCCCAATCTGCATCGGTGTAAACTCTAAGTTCAAATTTGCCTTCAAATGTATACCATCATCCATAGTCTTTTGTTTTCTTCAAGTATCTCAAGATTATTTTCACTGCAACCATATGTGAACCTTTTGGATTGGCAGAAAATCTAGCCACAATCCCCACTACATGTGCAATATCAGGCCTATTGTGTACAACATACATCATTTTACCAATCATAGATCGGTACAGAGTCTGATTTACTTCTCCAGATTCATCAAATTTTGTCAATTTACAACCAGTTACCATTGGTGTTCCCACTGGTTTAGCATCTTCCATGCTAAAAGTTTTCAATACTTCTTTAATGTATTTTGATTGAGTGATGAAAATTTCATCTTTCTGTTGTATAACCTGCAAACCTAAAAAGAATTTAATCTCTCCAAACATAGACATATCAAATTCCTTTCTTATGTCATCAACAAAAGATTTACAAATTAGATCTTGTCCTCCAAAGATTTATACCATCAACAAATATCTCAAAAATCAAAATGTTATCATCAAATCCTCCTTTCATGTACAAATTATTGTTTTCCCTAGTTCTTACAAAACCAATACTTATAAGATAAGCATGTAATCTTTCATACCATGCCTTCAGTGCTTGCTTCAATCCATACAAGGCTTTGTGCAATCTACATACCATATCTTTCTGATTCTGATAAAAAAAACCTTCTAGTTGTTCTATGTAGACCTCCTCCTCAAGAATTCCATTCAGAAATGTTGATTTCACATCCATTTGATATACCTTAAATCCTTTATGTGAAACATAAGCAAGTAATATGTGAACTCCTTCCAGTCTAGCAACTAGTGCAAAGGTTTCACCATAATCAATACTTAATCCTAGTGACCTCTTCATTTTCATTCATCTTATTCTTGAAAATTCACTTAGTACCAATAACATTTTTATCCTTTGCTCCAAGCACTAAAGTCTATGTTTTATTCTTCTCAATTTGTTCAATTTCCTCATTCATAGCATTGATCCATTCCTCATTTTCAAGTGCATCCCTAACATTCTTAGGTTCAAACTCACAAACTAAGCATGTGTTTTGTCTTAACTTATTTCGGGTCATCATGCCAGCTTTCTTATCTCCAATAATTTGGTTCTCGGGATGATGTCTTCTAACAAATCTTACTAGCACCTGATCTCTCCTTTTCTCATCATTCTGTTTAGGTACATTTTTCTACTAGGTAGCTTCTTCTTGATTCTTTGTTTCCATTTGTTGATTCTTGGTAGCATTTTCCTGATGCTCAGTAGAATCGGCCTGTGGCTTTGGTAGATAGTCTGGATCTAAAACATAAGTAAACCTACCATGATCTTCTGTCTCCTTCATGATTTCTTCTTCATTCTTTTCAGAAAACTCATCAACTCTAACATTAGTACTCTCTATCATCTTATTAGTTAATTTATTCAAACATTTGTAAGCTTTACTCTTAGTAGAATAACCTAAGAATAAACTTTCATCACCTTTAGAGTCAAATTTTCCATTCCTATCATCTTTCAAAATATAACACTTGCTACCAAAGATTCTGAAATAACTTACATTCAGTGTGTATCTAAACCATAATTCGTAAGATGTCTTGTTTGTGTCTTTCTTCAGTTGAATTTGTTTCAGGACATATACTGCTATGCTAACTACCTCTCTCTAGTACATCTGTGCAACATTTTCCTCAATCATCAATGTTCTAGCACAATCCACAATGGATCAATTTCTTCTTTCAGCAATTTCATTCTACTGTGGTGTTCTGGGTGTAGAAACCTACCTTTTTAGACCATGCTCATTACATAAGTTAGTGAATTCATCAGATACAAACTCACCTCCCCTATCAGACCTTAAGCATTTCAATTCTTTTTTGGTTTCTTTTTCAACTTTAGCCTTATAGCATTTAAACAATTTGAATGCCTTAGATTTTTCTTTCAAGAACATAACAGTCATCAATCTAATATAATCATCAACAAATGAAATAAAGTATCTAACACCATAGTAGCTTTGAGTTCTCATAGGACCACATAAGTCAGTGTGAGCCAACTCCAAAATTTCTTTAGATGAGTAGTCCTTACTTTTAAAACTAGATTTTGTCATCTTTCCTTTCTGACATTGATGGCACATAACATGATCAAGTTTGGTTAGACTATGAAATCCTCTAAATTTTATCTTTCTACTGATCTTAATCATGTTATCAAAATTTACATGACATAACCTCTTATGCCATAGCCATACATCTTCATTTTTCACCAGTAAACAAGAAGTCTCAACATTGTCAAGATAAAATAAATTACCTTTTGATTGTCCACCTATTCCGACAAGCTTTCCATTTTTATCATAGATTTTCACCTTCTTTCTCTCAAATGCAACTCGGTGACCTGAGTTATTCAGCTATGCTACACTCAATAAATTTTAATTAAGTCCTTTTACCCAGTATACATTATCACATCTAGTTTTATCATTCAATAGACTAGATCCTTTTCCTTTAACCATGCAAGGTGTGTCATTTCCCATTTTCATTGAACCTCCATTATTGATGCAGAAAAAAATTTAAAAAAAATAAAAAATAAAAAAAGAGAGAAAAAAAAAGGAAGAAAAAAAAAGAGAAGAAAAAGAAAAAGAAAAAAAGTTATTTTGTTTACCAAGATGCATAGGTGGGAAAGAAAAAAAAATAAAAGAAAAGAAAAAAAAAATCATTTCATTTATCGAGGTGTGTAGGTGGCATTTTAGAAATTTGTAGAAAGTTCTTACATTTAATATTTGTAGCTAGGTAGTTACACCTTTCTATTTTCTTATTGGCCCACAAAAGCAATTTAATTTTGTAATTGGCCCACATGGTGGTGCTTAATATTAATTGGGTGGGTATTTAATATTTGTATCAAGGTAGTTATAAATATATTTTATCCCACATTGGTTGTGTTGTAATATCTTGGGTAGGAAATGCCTATATAAAGAAGGCATATGAGCATTCATAAGCAAGCTCTCAAGTTGTAGGATCTTATATTGGAGAAGAAGCTCAAGTGGTAGGATCTTGTATTGGGGAATCTCTCTCATTGCAAGCGCTTGGATTGTAAGCTCTTGGGTTGTAAGCTTGGAGGATGTAAGATCTCTCCTGTTGTATATCTCATATTTGGAAGAAGTTCTCATGTTGTAAGATCTCTCAAGTTGTAAAGATTTTCAAGTATTAATATATGTTTTGTAAAGCATTTTGTATTCTCTTTGTCTCCATGTTGTTATGTCTTTGGTTATGAGTTGGTAAGGGTGGGTTGGCCCTTCATCAATTATAATGCTCAAGATGATCAAACTTATCTTCATCATGAGTCATGTGCTATGTATAACCACTATCAATGATCCAAGTATCATTCTTACTAACTTTAGAAATGAGTGTTGTTTCTACATACCTTTCCTCCTCTTCTGAATCATCTTTCATTGCAACAAACACCACCTTAATATCATCATCAATGTCGGTGTCGGAGTCATCTTCTTTAACAAAGTAACATGCCTTTTTCCCCTTATCTTTGTGATCTTGATTGTCTCTATTGTAGTGTTGGTAGCCTCTGTTGTTTCTTTTTCCATACTTCCTATCACCAGATCGGTCTCTGTCTTCATCATCCTCTTTCCTATTAGGACATATTGCAACAATATGGCCAACTTCTTTACAATTAAAACAAGCTAAAGGTAACTTTCCCTTATATCTACCTTTACCTTTATGCAGTCTCCGAGCCATAAGTGCTTTAAGCTCATCAAGCTCATCATCAGTATTACTATCACTTTCATTCCTTATATTATGCTTACTGCTATATTTACCAAGCTTCAAAGAAGACATAAAAGAAGACTCAACACTTGGTACAACACTATTGTCAAAATTATTCAGCTCAAAAGTTGTTAATTTTACAATCAGACTATTGAGAGTAAGAGTGTTATTAGGTAGGACCTCATTTCATGAATAACAGATATTCTGAATGCATAGACAGGAAAAAAGTTTCTCAGTATCTTACTTACCACTATGTCCTCAGATATAATACCACTAGCTTCTCAGATAGTATTAACTACCTCTTTGATTCAGTTTATGTACTGTGTAATATTCTCTCCTTCCTTCATCTTCATGTCATCAAATCTATCTCTTAGGCTTTCAGCTCTGGCTCTCATTACATTCACATCACCACCATAAACTAGATAAAGTTTATCCCACATTTGCTTCACTGTAGTGAAATCCTTGAAATCCTCAAATTCAACATTAGATAGAGCAAGAACAATCTCTATCATAGTAATATTATGTTTATGTGGGTCTCTCAACTGATCAAGAGTCAAAGGATCAAGATTTGGTTGTAAGTAGCCATTGTCCAATAAGTGTATAACAGATTCTCCAATTCAAGATATGTGAAGTCTCATTTGACTTTTCCATGTAGTAAAGTTTCCTTTGTTCAGCTTTGGCACTTCCCTCTTATACATATTGTAATCTTTCTACTCAAGCCTTAAAACTTTCTTCCAAGCAACCAATATGCTCTAATATCAATTGTTAGAATAACTGAGAGGGGGTGAATCAGTTAGATCAGTTATCCTATAGTCCCAAATACAAAGATGTACCTTGAAAAATAATTCCAACAAATTATGCAGCTTGGTAACATAAAATATCAACCTGTCTATCCAGTTGTAGACACCGAAAAATCCTTCAGAAAATAAATTATTTTTGTTTTCTGAAAATCCTTGATGACATCATCATTTATTAATTAATTATTTATTTAATTAATTTATTTATTTTTATGGCATTAAATCCCTCTCTCTTAATTAAAAATCTTTAATTAAGGAATCTAGCCTAAAAATGTCATTTGGACATTATCCCTAATTTATTAATTATTTAATTAATAAATTGACCAAAAAATTTCAAAAATAAATTAATTTATTTTTTATCCCAAAGTTGGCCAAAATTCTAAAGAGCACTAAACTCTTCTAGAAAGTCCTAAACCTTCCTCTAAATGGGTCAAAACCCTAATCTAGTCCCTTCAAACCCTAAGCCTAGATATTTAATATTTATTAAATTTACCTTTAATAAATATCTAAATCTCACCAAAAGCCACTTGCCCATCCCTTTCACCTAATCCTAATCCTAATCCCCTTTCTAATCTTGTCACATTCCATTAGCAAAAGGTTTACCAAAACTTATGCTAACCTCCTCTTAGTCATCCTCCTTAGTCAACAAAGATGGCCACCTCTTGGCCACCTCTTGCAAATGCATTTAAGGATGCATTTAAGCCTTCCTTATCTTTCTTACATGCATTCATTATGCATTTAAGACCTTCTTATCCCTTCCTTGCCACCTCTTGGCCTTGGGCACATTTACCAAATTGTGCACATGCCCTCAAACTTTCAACTCAATCCTCCCTTGACACTTGTCAGGACACTTGTCCTTGACTCAACCCTAACCTTAGCCCTAACTCTGACTCATCCTTTTAACCCAAGCCCTTCCCTTTTCCTATAAATAGCCTCACTTCTTTGAGCAAACAATCCTCTCTCATCTTTCAACTTTCAAACTCAATAGCAAAGTTATAATGCCATTTTCATTTTAGCATAAGCATAAACTCATCATTTTAGATCATTTTCAAGCTTAAATCACATCTAAATTAGCTTAAATGGATTAACATAGATTCATTTCTTGTTTTAATCTTAGTTCTTTCATTTAGCTTTGCATATTTGTGTGATCTTGAGGCCTTTGAGGCAAAATAGGTTCCTCATACCTATTTTGTGTCATTTTGGGTCTTCTTGATCCTCAAATCATCCATCTTGCATGCTCCAAGTGCTTGAGTTTGCACGCCCACATCCATTTATATCCAAGCATATCAAACGGTGCATGGGCGCATCCGTTTTAAGCTTAAACTAAGGTGGCTTTGATTTTAGTTTGTTTACCTTTAAATTTGATTTGATAATATGCTATGACGTTTGTTTGTCTTTGGCCTTCAAAATAGGTTTAGGTGCACTCACAAATCCTAGTCTACACCAGTATACCGATTACCAGTAATTATCCAAATGTGATTACTGACTAAATCAACTATGCAGTATGTAAAGTATGATAGAAAAAAAATCATCACAAATAACACATAACACAATGATTTAATGTGGAAACCCTATTAAGGGAAAAACCACCTAGGACCGATAACCCAAAATAATTCCCTCTTCTGAAGTGAGCTCGGTGAAGAGCCAACCTTGTTAAAGGTTAAAATACACACTATTAGGTGTGACCTGATTAGAGGATTTATCACTAATAGTTAACTTTTGACTATCATTCACTATGGGGTCAACAAGATAACAATGTACATTGTTTGAATGACATAGAGAAAAATATAAGATGGTTAAGTCCACTCGATTAAGAAATTTTCTGAATCAATGGTTAAACTGATACAGTAATGACATGATTCAAATACAACTCAATTGTAGATATTCAGATCTATGTGTAATAGATAAAATAGTGTATGGGGTCCTAAGACAATGGTTTGCACATAAAAGAGATCCCAAAGCCAATATTTTATACTTACATGAAATTGTATTGATATAGAAAGTAAATGTAGATGACTAATATTGAAATTAAGAAATAAAGGTACTTACCTCCAAAAAAGAATCAGCTGAAAACCCTATCAAACGATCTCAAAAACTATTGATTCCCATAATCTTAAACTGAAACTGCGAGATCTACAAAACCCATAAATCTTTTTTTGAGATAGCTCAACTCGGGTTTGACCCTCATAAAAGGTCAAATACCACATTCTTTATTTGAAGTCTGATTTGAATTCTGTTCGCAGATCCCAAAAATTTGCCGAAAAGGGTATCCAAATTTGCTCTTAGATTTGAAATTTTGCACCTGTACCTGCAAGAAAAAGAGGGTTTTTGGTTGTTTATTTGGGGGGTTTGCCTCAGTCAAACCCCAATTTAGGAATTAACCTTGAAATTAAATTGAAATTGCTAGAATAAACAAAGTGAATGGAACAATTCACCTTGCTTGAGTTGAAACCCTTGTAGAGGATTCGAATCCTTGAATCCACAAGAATGGATGAATGTAGAATCACATGTAGGATGTCTCCAATCAATTGTCTTTACATCTTCAACACCAATCTTGAATGGATCTTGAACTTGGAAAAGGCTTGAATAGAAAATGGATGAACCTTCAACAAGAGAGCTCCATAGAGCTTGAATCCTTCAATGGCTACTAATAGATCTCCTTGATGAATTGGATGCTTGAATGCTTGAAGGCTTGAATGCTTGATCTTCTTGCTTGAGAGCTTGAGAGATGGATTGCAAAACTTGATGATAGCTTGCTTGGATGAGATGTGAAAATGAGAGAGGAAGGCTCCCTTTTATAGTGATCTAGGGCACAAGAGGGGCCTCGTAGAAAACAATAATTAAGGGCCCATGGCACAAAACTCTAGAGAGGTGTACATGGAAAGGAAATTAAATTAAAGTCTTGACACAAAACTCTAGGAGGGGACTACCCTTAATAAATAAATAAAATAATTATTTAAGAGCCTTGTTACAAAATTCAAGGTAAGGCCAACCCCAAAGTTAATTTGAGTATTAGGCACAAAAATCGAGAAAGGATAATCTCCAATAATAAATTAGGAATCCTATACAAATATCAAGAAAGGTCCACCTCAAATATTAATTTGAGAATTCAACACTTAATTCGAGAAATAGTGGCCTCGAAGAGGGAAAAAACAAGTTTTTGATGAAATCCCGCAATCGGAGGCTAACCCTGAAGATCCCAGACCTTAGGGTCAAGGTCGAGGTCAACCCTGACCTAGTCAGGGTCAAGGTCAACTTTGACCTTAGGGTCCAAAACCTCAGATTCATAGTCCAGATTGCTAGGAAAATGCTAGGAAGAAGAGGAAAATGGGGTAGAACAGGGGGAAAAGCTAGATCCAAGTTAAATATCCATTCAAGGCATTTGACATGACCCCAAACCACTTACTCGGAGGGCTAAATGCTCTTACCATGGAAGTGCTTCCATTTTAAGATGATACACTATGTTAAGCCCATAGAAATCCTCTGATCATTAATCAATTCACTTCCTCAATATTCTTCAACTTACTTTTACTCAATAAATGGTTTTTTGATGCTCGCTAAACTATGTAGTCTTGTTTCTTTCACTAACAAGTTTGTTTAGGCATGAATGAATAAGTTCTTCACATGAATTCTCTACAGTCTCCTTCTTCTGACATGTTTCAATAATGAAACTCATATCTCTTATATAGACAAGTAAACTATTTTCATATCAGCCATTAGATTTTTCCACTTAATCTCCTTTGTCCATTTTGCCTCTTAAACCTTCCTCAGTAGATGTGTCCATATCATGTTTCAATCTCATCCTTTAGATCTTCTTCAAATTTTTTCAGTCACGGATCTCATAAAAAACTTCATCCTTAATCTTGAAATCATACCAATATCCAGCTCATCAATTTCAGTTGGTTGCTATAAGCATTTAATGTTTTCATCCATACTTGGTTAATATAGAAATGTATCAATGATAACTAGTTGAACTAGCTCAATTAATATTGTCAGTCGGTATACACTGCACTAGCTCGGTGTATACAGAAATCTTCAATTACCGACCACATTAACATGTTCAATTTCAAATATCTTCTTCATAAAAGATTAATGTAACATGCTCAAGTCAACAATATAAAGCCATAGACTCCTCAATAAGTTACCCAATGTTTTCCTTATCCCTATCTATCATATCCATCTTTTCCTCATGTAGATATGTCAGTTCTTCATCTTTTCTTGCTTCAACAGATGTTCAGATGTTTGTAACTAACATGATAAGTATTGTCAAGACTAGTTGACATCAATGGAAACATATTGACTGATTTAATCATCTTACATATCATTTCAGTAGCTTTGTGATCTCTAATCACTATTTCTTCAGTTCATTCAAATATTCAATCAGTTGTAATTCATCAGACTGATGTAAATGACTCTAACCCTATTCTGGAGCAACTTGTTCACATTGTCAAGAAAGTGACTGGTGATAACAATGAGGCTAATGACAAGTTGTTGTAGTGGTCAGAAAGGAAATTTGAGACCAAGGTACTCAATAAGGTCTCTGTAGATATTGTAGTGAAACAGGTAGAGCTCTCTACCTTAGTAACAAATTTAGAAGAAGTTGTACAAAATGCATAATCTTTGTACAAGAAATTATGCAATGTAGAAGAGTTTACAAGGGATAACCAAGATCTGATAGACAAGTTACAACTAGATCTTAATTCTACAGGTCATTCATTGAGCATGTATGCATGTTCCAGCTCTATGCATTTTACAAGGCTTCTACATGCCCATAGAAGATTAGCCGAGTTGGTGGCTAATGATGGTAATATAAGGGATAGACTACTCTCCATCGAAACTATGTTAACACCTCATCTTGAGGCTATGCAAAGAGAGTTATTCATGACAAAAAAATTAATTCAAAAAGATCATCACCTTTCTATTGTCGAGAGCCTAGTTGAGCTAGCTGTCGAGCTAGAAGTAAAGTCTGAGGTTTTGAAGTCTGTAAGGTCTGATTGGGAGAACACATTGGGTATGGTCATGAAGCTTCACAAACTATTTCTAGACAAGTATTTCGAGACCCCTACACTCCAAGAACTTCAAGTGACAAAAAGAAGGGAGAAATATAAATAGGATTGACATGACATGACAAATCACAAGGGGAAATAACATGGATATGAATATGCAAAATTAGATATGTTAGATATCAGAGAGAAGAAAGTAGATACAGACACAATGTCAAATGGTATGACATACTATTTTTGTAAATACATATATATATATTTGAGTATATGTCAAATAAGGAAGTCTTATGTGTATATATGTAAAGTTTCTTTTGGAGACCAAGTTACGTTTTAGAGGGAGTATTCTACAATTTTTTTTGTTAGTACTGAGTACTCTTGTAAATATAATGAAAATTTCATGACAAAGTGTTTTTGACACTAATGTTGAAGGGGGATATTGTTGATCCCTAAGTTTTGTTGTCTATTAGTTTCTTACACTTAGCCATTCAACTCTAGGCAATGTTGGTCGGTCATCACTACGACCGAGTCATCATGTATAGGCTGAGTCATGTATATTGTAAAGTTACCGAGCACTAGTCACTGCCGAGTAAGACAGTGGTCACTGAGTACTTCAGTATTAGCTGAGTCAGCTTTTTTTGAGTTATGGAAATATGTCGATGCCGAGCACCAGAGTATAAAGAATAGTGAATGCTGAGTGCTAGAGATATCAAATGCCAAGCAAGCCAGAATTGACATATGTGTTTGTTATGGAACAAACAGTTAGGTAAACCATTTTGGCTGACATCCATTTTATGTTTTATTGATTTTGAGGATATCATGGAGGTAATTATTCTTTTACATTGTAATCATTAATCCCTATGTAACTCATGGAACCAATCAAAATTAAGGAAAGGTCAAGTGGAAAAAGGAGACAATCCAGATCATAGATCTTAAATCTTGGAGATGATTAATTGTTTATATAAGATGAGATCAGAACCCTAAACATAATAATGAGAGGAGTAAGAGTATGAAGGAGATCTCATAATTTTAGAGAATAATAGAGTTTAGTGACCAAGAAGAACATAAAAGAGAAGTGAAGGATAGAACATAGACATACTTGATAGAGGAGATCAAATATTTAGTGTAAGGAGAAGATCTATAATCAACATCACAGTGCAAACTGAAGGATCAGGTACTGAGACATCCTAATAAGTGAATCAGAGTAAATATCTAAACATAGTGGTTTTAATAGACCTTAGTAATTATTTTAACCAAGTTCTTACTTAGTTGTAAGTTTTCAAATCCTTTTGCAAGGCAGATTGTATAAGTCTCAAAGCTCTTAATAGGGCAGACCCCTCATAGGGTAGATCATATTTTATGATCAAACTTGTAGCCCTAATATGCAAACTTTAATACTACAGTAGTGATGATTTGTGGGTGTCAGCCCCACCCTAGGTTTACCTTTCAAGGGTTTCTGGGTAACCAAAATCATTGTGTTATTTTTATTTCATGGATGATGATTGGGATATTAGATCTATTACAGTGTTAAGTTTAATGCTTATACTTTGCAAGTTTGTTTATGTCAAAATGAATCAATTGGGTGATATCTAATTCACCCCCCTCTCAGTATTGCACTTTCTTTGTTGGTGTAATTAAGTATTTACTAATTATACTTTACTTAACTTTACTTAGGATTATACATTTGCATATTAGTTGTCATTGTGACATTTAGGAGTTTTCATTTCATTTTAGCACATGGTTAGGAGAACTTCCACTTTAGGTGTGATAGTTGTCATCACATACCTCTTTGTGTGTGAGATCCATCTTTAGTGTTCTTATCACATTACCATCCTCTCATTGTTGCACATGTTGCACATAATTTCAAGTACAATGGAGGATGATCCACCTTTTATGGGTGATATCTTATCATCTCCTTATCATGTAGTCTTATTGCATTGCCTATATATTTGGGCACTCCTACTTTGTAAATCAATTCAATTGGCTATAATCAATTATTTGATTATTTTTCCTATCTCTTTTGTGCTATCTCTTGAGCTTCTAGATCTTGGATTTTATTCTTTGTCTTAGGCAAATTCTTACATGGTATCAGAGCCATAGGAGTTTCATTGTATAGCCTATTTTGAGAGATTTTTATTGTAGGTTAAAATTGGAGCTTGCTAGTGCAAATCAGAGGTTGGCATCACATTGAGGAGGTCCAAATACACCTAAATTGAATTTTGTTTCATCCAAATCTAGAGCCATTTGAATTTTCAAGGTTCGGCGGTGGCGATTCAGAAAAAATAATTTTAGAGGCAATTTTCAAATAGCGATATCTCAGTCATCCGAAATCCTTTTTTCGAGCAATTTTTTGTGTTTTGGGGTAGAATTTCGTGATCTACACAATGGTGCAGGTGATTTCTGATCTCTATTTCTGATGTTTTCTGAAAATTGAAAATCCCTATTTTTACAACTTTAGAGGCTTCGTTTGGGCTCATATGGACACATTTTCAGGTGCTATTTTTTTTTAAAGTTTATAATTTTTTGTCTACTTTCTAGATCTGGTATCATTTTGAAAAAATTATGAGTAGACATAGTAATTTCAAAATTTGGTCTATTTTGGCCTATTTTTGGCACTTGTAATTTGTTAGATCCTTGAGAGATCTTGTGTCTTATTTTTTTGAGTCTACTATAGCTTCATATTTTATGTTGTAATTATCAAAATCAGAAGTCCACTTTGGTTCATTTTGGCAAGTGGAAATTGTACATGCACTATATATAAAGTGCCAAAATCATCTATTTTGGGGGGGTTCTTTGGTTCATTGCATTTTGGGGGGTGCATTGATTTTTTTTTATCTCATTGTTTCATGTGAGAATTACATCATGGATGGTTTAATTAAGTTGAAAAGAGGGAACTATAAGAAATGGAGTGAATTGGTTCTTGCTCATCTTAGTGAGCATAACCTATTGCCCTATTTGTATGAGTATAGACCTAAAAGTCTTTCTTACAATTGTGACTCTTACTCATAAGTTGTTAAGGTTATCTATTTGAATATGGATATGGATGTTATGGATTCCCTTGATGAATATGAAGATGAGACAAAAAATATTCCTGATCTTCGGACTATTCTTTGGGAAATGTATGGAGATCTACATATTTCTCCACTTCCAAAATGTCTAGAAACTCTAGTTGCAACTACTTCTCCTCCTACTGAGATCACATCTCTTGATGATGTGTGTCTTCCTATAGACACTCGCTCTTATGATTCAGTGCAACAAGATATTCCTTGTCTTCTAGTTATAGTTCCATGGGATGCCTACTTGATAGATATTGCAAGTTTGTTTGTGGAGTCCTACATTTTAGATTTGGGAGACTTCATTGATGAAATTCATCTTCTCTTTGTTGAGGATGATCCTTCAATTGTTGCAAGGGAGTATGTTGACCCTCATCTTCATTCTCCACTTGATCCTTCTTTTGAGATTGACATGATTGTGGATCCTTTGATACAAAATTTGGAGGAGGTCTCTTTAACTTTAGAGAAGACATTTGAGTCTTTGGAAATTGGTTTTCATGAGTCTCAAACTTCACTTGAGATGTCACATTGCATGGTTCAGTTTGATCATACTCATGTGTTGAAGATTCCTATTCAGTTTCCTGAGACATCATACATTTTGAGTATTCTTCCTAGAGATTGGGGAGGATTCATTGATCCACCTATGGACTTGTTTCTTCCTAAGGGGAGGAGAATTATTCAATTTTCCTGGTGTAGTTTCTACATTGATCTAGGTGCATCTATCATGGGTGTACATTCTACATAAGGGGGGCTTTCTTGCTTCTCTTCCTACATTTGAGGAGGCATCTTTGTCTTTGGAGTTTGATCCAAATTCTTACATGGATCAATTACCATTGGTTCCTTGTTTGTCACCTTCTATTGGACTTTATCCTAATTGGTTCATGGCATCTTCATCAACCAAGGAAATGGAGACACTTGGGCATACTTCAGAGACATCATACTTCATTTGGATTCCCCTTCCTACTTCCTATCCATAATGGGAAGCCTTTTTACATCTATAATTGGTTTATCTTCTTCCTAAGAGGAGAAATGTTGTTAGTAGGCATTGGACTATGTTTTGTCTTTAAGCACTTACCATCCTTGGAGGAGATTACTCATTATGGGGGGGATATCATGTCTCCTTGTTTCCTTCCTTTGGGGGGATTTTTTATTGTATATTCATGTGTTGGAATTAGGAGAGATAGGTACTGAGAGGGGAGGGGTGAATCAGTGCCTTCAAAACTTTACTTGTAACAACCTTTCTGATATATAACTGAATACTGTAATAACTGATCAAAATAACTTGAATCTAATTCCATAAATCAATCATCTAGTTAACTTAAAAAAGTAAAAAACATGAAATCAATATGACAATCACATAACACAAGAATTTTGGTAATGTACAAACCCTTGTTAGAAGGTAAAAACTATGGTGGGGATGAAAACCACAAATTCTTCACTACTGCAAATAGAAAAGGTTTGCCTGTTAAGGCTACAAGTTTTGATCACTTCTGGTGATCTTACCCTATTAGGAGTAACATATTAGATCAACTAGATCTACCTAGTTATAGGATTTAACAACACTAAATGAAGTGTGTACTCGTTTAAGAGATTTATACAAAGACTGTTAAGTCTACTCTATTAAGAGATTTATCAAAAACTCTATCACAATTGTCAGAAAGTAATAGGTAAATTATCTGCTAGTTAACAACTCAGTTATCTGAAATAAATCTATAAATGCTCATCAAAATATCACCTTATCTGTGATGGTTCTCTACTCTGTTCTTCTCGGTAGCCTTGTCTGATTCTGCTCAATTTGATATCCTTTGTACTCTATTCTGCTTGGTAAACTGATTGTCTTGAAGATAGGAAAACTCTTCAAGTGCTCCGTGATTCATATATATTAGTTCAAAAACCTCTAAAAAATGGTGCTAACAAAAAAATATATCATGTCCTATTTTGCCACCTTAGCAAAAATTAGGTTACAAAAATAATCATAACCCTAAGATTTATAGTGCAAAAATAACCTAGATCAACTAGTACAAATAAGATAATCATTGCATTTAATGAATATCTTTTGCAATAAATGCTCCTCAATCTTGGTAAACTATTTTATGATCTATTATAACCATTTTCATAGAATAATGTGCCATTTCTGATTACTATGCCATTTTTTGTGATCATCGGTAAACATTGTATAATCTTCTCTGTGTATACTATGATGCTTGGTGTTTACTGACCATCGGTGTCGGTGTCACTAGTGCTCGGTTAACTATGTGATGCTCGGTGTAAAGGCTTTACCGACCACTCTGTCTTACTTCTAGTTACCGATTGTCTCAATATAAGTAACCGATCGACCTATTTACTGTCCTTTGATACTAATGACAACCTTAAATGCTCAATAGAGATTAACAATCTCCCCCTTTGGCATTAGTATCAAAACTTCAAAAATGTATATAGACAAAATGTTTCTATATATTCCTTATATCTCTGCCATATACATATCCACAACAAAAAACTTCTAAGTACAAAAAGTACTCCCCCTCGGTGTATGCTCCCAGTAGTATGTAATATACATATCAAAGTATACTAATTTGGCATATACATGGTTTTCCCCCTTTTTGATAATAATGCCAAATGCAAAAAAATATAATGTATACTTACACCTTATCAAAAATGTTGGGATGGGTTTTCTTCACAGACTCCAAGAGGTTGTCCCATTCCTCTTTCAAGTTGGTAAGAGCAATATGCTCAAGACTAACTTGTGCATGCATGTCAAAGATATTATCCAACACCAAAATCTCTGGTGTTGCTACAAGTTGCTCAGCTTTGACAATGTGTGTTTCAAAAATCTTCAAGTAAGGAGTGAGTTCTTTCTGTAACTTTGTAACCTAATCGGTGATGTGTGCTTCTTGTTTCCTTAAATCTACTATCAGCCACCAGAGTTCCTAAACTTGGTTAATATTCTTTAAGAAAGTAGTTGGCTTAGCGATAGCTGCTTGTCTACACAACTTGATCTCTTCTTCTAAACCTTTTATCTTTTCACTGACTTCTACAGTGAAGGTGTCTAAAGTACAAAGCTTGGTTAGCAGTTGATAGATTATCTGGGTGACAGATTTTACCTCGGTAATGACCTCAGATAATTTTACTTTGTTCAATGCCACTTCTATGCTAATCCTTTTTGCCAATTTGTTCTGAATCTTGGATTTTGCCCTTTCTTCTATTCATTTGTCTGCATCTGTATCATGGGCATTGATTTTGTCGGTGAGTGTGGCAAGTTGATCTATGATGGGAGTATTCTCATCAATACTTGTTTCCAGTACTATCTGTTGTAGAATATCCCGTACATCATTTAACACTTCTTTGCATTTGCGTTCTTGCCTCAACTTCTCTTGTGTCACTTTCCTTGAACATAACTCCCCATAACTACTTAGTTCCTCAAGGCTTAGGGTTCTCGGGTCACATTTGGGTATAATGATAACTTCATCAATGGTGACCAGCCCTTTGGATTTCTTCTTCTTCATCTTCGGGGCAAGAGGTGACTTCTTCTCACTTACAACAATAGATTTTTCTTCACTCCTTGGAGTATCCTTACCAGTTGACACTATATCATCCTTCTTCTGCTCCTCGGTAGATTGAGTGGGCGTCTTAGTTGTAGTGTCAGGTGGGTTCACCTCAATTGACTTGGTTTCTTCAGGTTCCTTTATTTCGGTAGATTATGCCTCTAGTTTGTTAGGCTCATTTGTATTTGTAGGTTGCTTGGGTGCTTGAATCTCAGTAGTATCTTTAATTGACTCAGGATGAGAGACATCAGGTTGTACTTGTGAGATTATCTCAACTACCTCTACAAGTATAGGTAGTTCACTCGGTAGTGATGTGAGCACACTAGAAGTGTCGAATGCTTCATCTTTGTATTGTGTAATGGTCACATCTTCATCATCTACATCATTAGGATCACCGTTAGTGATGTCCTCAATGAGTGCATCATCATCAATTTTCTTTTGCAAGTGGATCTTAACTTGATCCAGTGCATCCTGTGAAATTTTGATTACATCCTTTTGTTCGGTGATATCAATTACCTCGGTAACTGATATACCAGTGTCTTCTATTTTCTTACCTTTGTTACCATCAATGAAAATACCTTTATCTTTTGAACTGTGTCTCTTTTTAGACAATTTTAGGAATGCTTCTTGTTCAGCTTTCTCTTCTACTTTCAAAATTGATGTCCATAGAGAGTCACATATAACATCCATATCATCCACATTCTCATCCATGATCTGCATTGCTTTATTCTTGACTAGAAATCTAGCCTGATACTTTGTCATGTATTCACTTACCTCAGCATAACTAAAGTGTGTGGCTACTTGGCCTAATGACCGTTCTCTTTTCCTTTTCTCTGTATCTAATGCAATAGCCCATCTCTCACTTATTTTGTCATCAAGTTCTTTTGGAAATTGACATGCAAATTCCATCGATACTCTCTTGAATTTTATCATCATTTGGATGATAGCATGTTCGATCTTTGTTTTGTCCTCGATTGACATTTTTCCAAATTTGCCTATGCCTGGATCTATAAGATTTCCATTCTCAATTATATCTTCAATAATTTCTTCTATTGTACTATCCCTATTACAAACTAGCTTGAATTGATCAGGGTCATTTTTAGTATCAGTCTTCTCTATATCTTCTTTACTCCTTATGTATTTCCTCTTTTTCTTAGGTGGCTCAGCTACCTTCTTTTTCTTTCTCTTTATATATTTCTTCGTTGGTGTAGCTGCTCTTCTTTTTGCTACTTTTTTTGCTTCTTCTTTCTCAGTAGATTGTACTGTAGTTGATGAACGTGTCCTCATTCCTTTAGGTTCTGGTAGCTGAATATCTTGTTCATCAGTTGTGGGTAGTTGAATTTCTTCTTCATCATTGGTGGGAGGAACTGGTGTGTGATCCTTTTCTTTTTCTAACTCGGTCTCCTCGCTATCATAGGGTTTGTCAGCCAACTATAACTGACCTTCAGTTGCCTCATCAACTGGTGACTCCTTAGGTGAGCCAGATGTAGTTCCATATTTTGTTGAGAGATCATTTCTCATTTTCTTTTCCCTTCTAGACATTTTACCGATCTCTATGTTTGTTGTGATTCTAGACTTAGCTTCCTCATATACTCCAAACCTACTAGTAGTGATGTCTATCGATAATGCTAGTAATGCATTGATAGATTTCAAAGAGAAATCATGATTCATTTCATAACCCATTAGTGCTAGCCATTTTGTTCTCGGTTCTACTGCCTTTATCATTGAGTGGTCTGTGCTTACCACAAAGGATATGTCATCTTCAAATTTACTTACTAATTCCTTTGGAATTTTGCTCCTTTGTTGCATTTTTGTTTGAAATTCCTTGAAATATGCATTGAAATCCTTGTTCAGATTATCTCCTAGACTTCTCATCATTTCACCGATTTGAGTAGTTATCGGTTTGTCCGATTGCCAGTTTACTTTTCCAATACCTGGTACATATTTTTGCAAATAGAGGAATGTAGAGACAAGTAGTGATCCGTACTTACATGTATTGGACTTCTTTTCTTTTATTGTCTTCATATTGTCATGCAGTTAGTGTAGTAGTAGCTCAGCAAGATCAACCTACTGATCTTTCTTCATAATTTTGTAAGCCATGTCCATGGCGCTGCAGGGTACACTATTTAGTCTACTTGATTGGAATATTTTGTACCCAATGACATGAGCAGCAAATTTTACCGTTGGATTTTTGATAGTTGAGATTTTCAGTGCCCTACCATCCCATTGAGCTCCAGTGTTCTTTTCTATGTCGGGACAAGACGAACTTCAAAAGGCTTTGGCTTTGTCAGTTGTAGGGTACCCAATAACCCTATTGATAATCTTCTTGGTGATCTCAATAGGTTTATCTAACCAAAATTTTCCATCATGAAATCTTCTTAGCACGATTCTTATCTAGTTGTTGTGAAATGATTGCAAGAAGTATGTGAAACATCGTAACCCTGACTCTTCAATCTTCTTATATTCAGATTTGATCTTATCATTCGGTCCATAGATTTGCTGATAAGCTGCAACGGTCTCAAAATCAAATACTTCACTGATCTTGCAGTGAATGTAGGCCCTAATGTCTTTTGTTAACAAAACCTTATCTAGAATACTAGAAAATGTGCCCATATCATCTATTTGTGCTGCGACCTTGGGATGAGGTTTGAATTTCTCCTTGGCAAAGTGTGCCCTAATAATTAATTCCACTTCCTCCTCAATGTTTTGTGATTTTCTTGTAGTCGAAGTCAATGCCATAAATTGTTTCTAGGGTTTCGGCAAACAATAGATAACTAGTGTTCGGTAGGTAGATGAACTTACTCATTATCATTGAAGAATTGTCATTGGTTTGATCTATAGTAGCTTTGAATCTATTCATAAAATATTTAGCTTGAACTCTTCTCTGTAATATCTCCTTTCTTCGAAATTGCAATGCAACAATGAACTCTATTTCTACATATTTATAGGGTTTTTTGATATTCTTGCTCAAACTTTGATGCATTAAATGCATGACCTAACTTTTGGTACAAAATGACTGTTAGCTCGGTAATGTCTACAATATATTTTTCTTGATTAACATAGAGTTTCTTCATCAGTTTGTACTATTGTCAGTTAACCTTGTATAGTGATTATTGATGAGTAACCAACTCACGTTTCATCTTTTACCGACTAGATAACATTTGCAAACTTATAACATATAAACCATAGTGCATCTTCATTCATGCAAATTTGGTATTTGTACATCATATATAAGGAACTGTATGTAAAATGTGATCATTTTAAATGTTAGTTCCATACATACCTTGTCATCTTAAGTGGAGGTACCGATGTCACCCAATCCAGTAGACGAGGTTTCACCCACAGTGTTACTTGACTCAACATTCTAATTAGATGCCTTCTTCCACATTGTGTTCCTTAACTTCATAATATCTACAATGTTATATCCACTCTCAAATATATGGTTTTCATCAGGTGCTCGGTCTCTGCAGTTCTTGCTTACATGACCGACCTTGTGACAGTGCATACATGCCATTCCTACATTTGTCCAATTTCTTGATTGTCCAATCTGACTTTTTCTATAACAGTTTGCTGCAATATGTCCATACTGACCACATGCAGTACAATTAGTACATGTATTATAATCCCAGACATATGAGTTACCTTGTCTCTTCGGTTGATATGGCTTTTGTTGTAGTTTCTATTTAGGTGTCTAGACTTTTTTCATTTTCACCTCGCAGTTCCTTGCAATGTGTCCATGCTTATTACAAGTATAGCATATTTTATCCTCAGTAGTATTATTAGCAATGTCATTCTTCTTTGCTCTGCATTCATAAGCTTGATGTCCAAACTTACCATAATAATAACAATATCCATTGAATTTAGAAATGACAGGAGGTTTACCTTGTGCTTTTCTTTTGCACACATTAGATGTATGTCCTATTTTTCCACAGTGGTAACATGTCATTGCCTTAGGTTTCTAAGTTTTATTGTTGTTGACTTTTTCATCTTGTTGTGATGATTCTCCTTCACTGGTGTAGCCTATACTGGCTCTACTTTCGAATCTCCTCTGATTAGTCAGGAAATCATCAATCTTTTTAGAGCTGTCCTCAGCTATCTTCATCATTTCATTGTGTTGCTTTTGTGTCTTTATTTCATTTCTCAATTTTTCATTATCTTCTCTGAGTATAGCAACATCTTCAATTCTTCTTGATAATTCTGCATTTACTTGGTTCATTTCTTGATTAACTGTCATCATCTGATTTGATACTTGGAAGTGATGATCAACGAGTCTCTATATTTCACTTTCTTTTTCTTGAAGTTGTGCAGTCATCAGTCTTCGGTCTTCAATAGCCAAATTCTGATCTTGTTCAGCTTGTCTAGCATTGTTCATGATTTCCACCATTCTCACCATTTGAGATTCATGACCGATTTGAAGTGCTTTCACTTGCTCGGATAGATGTTGATTCTTTTAAGATAACTTAGAGATTATGCTTTCGGATCCATCAGAGATGCTTCCAGAGCTTGATCCAATATGATCAAATATTTCATCAATAGGTTCTTCATGATAACTTATTTCATTTAGCTGAATTGCAAGGTTCTTTCTTTCAACTAATAATTTCTTCAGTTCTTCCTTGGCTTGTTTATATTGTTCCACAAACATCTGCATTTGTATCTTCTGATTCTCAATAGTCTTGTCAAGCTTGTATCTATCCATGACTTAGATCTTTTCCCTTCAGTGGTTAGACTATTCAACAAGAGAACTGAGCTCTGATACCAATTGTTGGAATTAGGAGAGATAGGTACTGAGAGGGGAGGGGTGAATCAGTGCCTTAAAAACTTTACTTGTAACAACCTTTCCGATATATAACTGAATACTATAATAACTAATCAAAATAACTTTAATCTAATTGCATAAATCAATCATCTAGTTAACTTAAGAAAGTAAAAAATATGAAATCAATATGACAATCACATAACACAAGTATTTTGATAATGCAAAAACCCTTGTTACAAGGTAAAAACTGTGGTGGGGATGACACCCACAAATTCTTCACTACTACAGATAGAAAAGGTTTTCTTGTTAAGGCTATAAGTTTTGATCATTTCTGGTGATCTTACCCTATTAGGAGTAACATATTAGATCAACTAGATCTACCTAGTTATAGGATTTAACAACACTAAATGAAGTGTGTACTCGGTTAAGAGATTTATACAAAGACTGTTAAGTCTACTCTATTAAGAGATTTATCAAAAACTCTATCACAATTGTTAGAAAGTAATAGGTAAATTATCTACTAGTTGACAACTCAATTGTCTGAAACAGATCTATAAATGCTCATCAAAATATCACCTTATCTATGATGGTTCTCTGCTCTGTTCTGCTCGGTAGCCTTGTCTGATTCTACTCAATCTGATATCCTCTGTACTTTGTTCTGCTCAGTAAATTGATTGTCTTGAAGATAGGAAAATTCTTCAAGTGCTCTGTGATTCATATATATTAGTTCAACAACCTCTAAAAATTGGTGCAAACAAACAAATATATAGTGTCCTATTTTGCCGCCTTAGCAAAAATTAGGTTACAAAAATAATCATAACCATAAGATCTATGGTGCAAAAATAACCTAGATCAACTAGTAAAAATAAGATAATCATTGCATTTAATGAATATCTTTTACAATAAATGCTCCTCGATCTTGGTAAACCATTTTATGATCTGTTATAACCATTTGCATAGAATAATGTGCCATTTCTGATTACTATGCCATTTTCTATGATCATCGGTAAACACTGTATAATCTTCTTGGTTTATACTATGATGCTCAGTGTTTATTGACCGTCGGTGTCGGTGTTGCTGGTGCTCGATTAACTATGTGATGCTCGGTGGAAAGGCTTTACCGACTACTCTGTCTTACTTCTAGTTACTAATTGTCTCAATATAAGTAACCGACCGACTTGTTTACTGTCCTTTGATACTAATGACAACCTTAAATGCTCAATAGAGATTAATAGTATGATGTATGTCATAATTGGGGGGTCTTGATTACTCCATCCATGCATGCATCTTGTATTCATCTCTCTTTTTGGGGGAGGGTTTTTCCCATGAGATTTTCCCTCTTTCTCCACTTTATGAGAGATTGCATTCTTCTTGCATTTTGTACATGGGTACCTAACATGGCCTAGTAACTGGGACCCATCTTTCATTGTGAGCTTAAGTGCATTCCCCTAAGTTGCACTTAAGGGGGGGTGTTGGTGTAATTAAGTATTTACTAATTATACTTTACTTAACTTTACTTAGGATTATGCATTTTCATATTATTTGTCATTGTGACACTTAGGAGTTTTCATTTCATTTTAGCACATGGTTAGGAGAACTTCCACTTTAGGTTTGATAGTTGTGATCACATACCTCTTTGTATGTGAGATCTATCTTTAGTGGTCTTATCACATTATCATCCTCTCATTGTTGCACATGTTGCACATACTTTCATGTACAATGGAGGATAATCCACCTTTGGTGGACATGTGATTCCACCTTTCATGGGTGATATATTATCATCTCCTTATCATGTAGTCTTATTGCATTGCCTATATATTTGGGCACTCCTACTTTGTAAATCAATTCAATTGGCTATAATCATTTATTTGGTTATTTTTCCTATCTCTCTTGTGCTATCTCTTGAGATTCTAGATCTTGGCTTTTATTCTTTGCCTTAGGCAAATTCGTACATTTTAAATAGATTTCCAACAAATTATTGTTGGTTTAGAAAATAAAGTTCTGAAAAATGTGAGACATTATTGTACTCATGATTCTATCTAAAAAATATGACTATGTTGGCAATTTGGCTGAGCTGAGTACATAGATGTTGTCATTATGGTAGCATATGATCCACATGAAGAGCATAAAGGTCAGAGAGCAAGTATAGTAGAGCGCATTTCAAATTTGTCTAAGTGTGAGACAACATTTTCACCAGTGTACCTGGACACAGTTTTTGATTGCGATATTGATTGGAGTAAGTTTAGTGCTTATGCACTTGAACATAGACTCTACGATGTCTAATGATGACCCATCTTAGAGTGCAATTCAGTACGGCATGTACGGAATTAGTTATGATAGTTTTACCGAAGACAGTGTTAAACCGATAGGACAGTTTTGAAGATAAATTTGGTAAATAGTTAAGGGATTATTTTGTTTATCAAAATAATGTCTTAACAATATAAAGGGATGACATCCTAGATGTTAAATCTTAGATAGAGATATATGGAAGCCAACCATGTAAAGTTATTATCCTTAATAACTTGTATATATGTAATTGTAAATTGTAAGAAGAAAAGGGATGTGGTAATATTGTAATGATATGATAAAGTGATATGATGCGAATGTAAGAGCAGCGAAAAGATATTGATGCAAGTAGAATAAGGTTATGTACCTTAATCCATTTTTGTAATTAGTATACATTGTACATTACTTGATTGGGCAGTGGGCTCATCTGGTAATAAGATTTTGTATTGACAACTCCTAACAGGGTTGAGGCTTCTTACAAGGCCTATAGTCCCTTAATCAGGACTGATACACTATATGCTTGTAATAGACTCTTAACAGGGTCAATATCCTTAATAGGATAGTTTTGATTAGTGGATCTTTATGGGTACCATCCCCACCAGGGTTTTCCCTTGGCCAAGGTTTCCTCGAGAACATATCATGTGTTATGAGTTCTTTAGTTTTATTGCTATGCATGTTGTTTAGCTTCTAATGTTATACATGTGTAAAGATAATCTGTTATATCCATATTTGGGCAAAAGATAAAGTTTTTAGAATACTGATTCACCCCCCCTCTCAGTATTCCCTATTTCTAACAATTGGTATTAGAGCTTAGTTACTTGGAAAAGAATCATTCAAGGAAAGCCTAGTAGCTTGAGTAAGATCTCTATGGATATGGATCAACTACAAAAGAATCTTGAAGAAGCTCTTGAATAGATTGATATCCTTACTAATGAAATGATGCAAGAGCATCCTGGGTGTAAGAGCAATCTTGCATCACCCAAAAATATTTCTATTTTTGAATTCAATAAGGGCTATCTTGTGTAGGGTTGCTATTTATGGAAACTTGCTATTTTTAGTAAGTTGGTTATACAATCTCGAAATGTTTTTATTTCACATGTGGAGCTTCATCTCAGTCATATCAGCCTACCGGTAAAGTTTCATGGCTAGATCAAGTCCAGTTTTGAAGATACTGAAGATTTTCGGTATTGGCAGCAGGGTACAGAAACTTCAAACTCAGTTTTGAAAGCTTTAGAGGCCCCAGATGAGGTCAAAAATTTGGGTGACAACTGCTTGTGTAGGTCAAGCTTGTAGAGAACTTTGTGGCATTTCCAGAATGGGGTTATAATAGTCAATCAGATTAACTGGCAATGACTTATGGTCTTCGGAAGTTGGGTCACCTGAAATGGCAGAAAATAATTTTCCTTCAAAATTTTTGTTTGGGTTTCAAAAGTCATTTTGAGCCGACTTTGATGTAATAAATTTTAAAATAAAATAATTCTAAGTTTGGTCAGCCCTAAGGGCTAAATTTTTGGAACCTTCTCGAGCAATGGAAATTGCCTATATAAAGAAGGCTCGTAGTGTTGTCTAGGGCAGTTCTGGGTAGATTTGGGTAATGATTCGAGGCTTGTCCTATAGAATATTGTAAGGGAATGCCCATGTGGCTTTGCATATTGTAATTCTGAAATTTTGTAATTCCACATTTGTGGAGATAATAATAAGCCAATTTTCTATTCTTGCATATTGTTGTTGTTTCTCTATTTCTGTTATATGTTTGTGGTATAAAGGGGAGCACCCTTCATCAAGTGGTATTAGAGCAGGAGTTCCTGAGTGTGTAAATAGATCACTGAATGTGAGGTAGTTTGCACCAGGACCATGGTTAGGGTTTCAGTGTGCATCACGAAAATGCCTCCACGAAGAGAACATGGTGAAAGAGCTGGTGCTGTGACACCTGAGGTTAGAGAGTTGCAGAGACAAGTGCGAGCATTGCAAGAAGAGATTCACAAAGGAATGAATCTTAATGTTAGAGATGAAAGTGAGGATGAAGACAAAGAAGAATATCAAGAAGGAGAAGCCGAAATTGTGAACCAGGAGGAAGAAAGACTTTTTCGGGTCATTTTCAAGATTGGGAAAAGACCTAAGATTGAGGTTCTTACATTTTTTGGAAATCTTAACCTAGAGGAATTGATCAATTGGATCAATGAATGTAAGGAATATTTTGAGTATAAAGATGTTGAGGATCCTGATAGGGTCAAATTTGCGAAGGCCAGACTGAAAGATCATGCGAAGATTTGGTGGCAAGAAATTCAATTGGAGTGAAATAGAAGAGGGAAACATAAAATCACAATATGGGATCGGATGGTGGATAAATTGAAGTGATAGTTCATTCCTGTTGATTATGAGCTTGACCTACTAAAGAAAATGCAAATTTTGAAGCAACCAGGAAGATCTGTTCAGGAGTATACAGAGGAGTTCTATCGACTCCTCATCACAACAGGCCATGTAGAAGTTGATAAGGAGAAATTTGCTCGATACCTTAATGGGTTAAGGCCAAGCATTTAGGAGAAGTTGAATTTGGTTCAAATGAATAGTATTGAGGAGGCATACCAGTTTGCCCTAAAAGCAGAGGAAAAGCTGAACAAGAAGTTTGAGAGCAGACAAAATGGAAGAGGTCGTGGTGGAAGATCTAGTGGATGGTCATATGGTGGCCGAAATGAAGATCTGAAAAAGAAGGATGAGGCTAGTAGTAACCAGAATCAGAGAGAAAATAATTCCAATCACTTCCAGGATCAGAGTAATAGAGATCAGAGAGGAAGAGGAAGAGGACAAGGATCTGGAAGAGGAGATTTTTGTGGAACATGTTTTCATTGTGGAGAAGAAGGTCATAGGGCATTTGAATGTCCTCAATGCCAAGGAAGGACAAATAAGAGAAATGAAGGCCAGGCCAGAGTTGCACATGTAGATGAAGATGCCATATCATCACATTCTGAAGATGCTAAAAGAGGAGAAATGCTGATTAACAAAAGAGTCCTGCTGAGTGGTGAGAATGAACCTGAACAAAGGAGGAGCCTGTTTCGCACTAGGTGCAAGTGTGAGGGTAAGTGTTGTAATGTGATTATTGATAGTGGACGCACTGACAATTTGGTGTCAGAAGTGATGGTGACAAAGATGAAGCTCAAGAGACAAAAGCACCCACATCCATATCAGATTGCCTGGGTAAAGGATGACCACAAGGTCATGGTCAATGAATAATGCCTAGTGAAGTTCAAGATTGGTAGGTACCAAGATGAGGTACTATGTGATATCATATCTATGGATGTATGTCATATGTTGTTGGGTAGACCATGGCAGTTTGATAGATGTGCTGTACATGATTGTCGTGCAAATACCTATTCCCTGAAAAATGATGGAATGTGACATAAGCTAAAGCCATTAAATGACATAGAAGAAAAGTTATGTGGTAGTGCAGGAATAAATTTTGTTGATGGAAGAAAGCTCCTAGATGGTATGAGGCATGAGCATGTGTGTTTTTCTTTAATTCCAAAAGTTGGTAAGGAGGAAGTAGAAGATGTTCCTATAGAAGTTGCAGATTTGTTGGATGAGTTTCAGGATATTGTATTTGATAATGTGCCTGATGGATTACCACCAGTCAGGAAGATCAGTCATCAGATGGACTTGATCCTAGGAGTGAGTTTTCTGAATAAGGCAGCACATAGAATGACACCTACAGAAAGTGAGGAATTGAACAGACAAGTACATGTGTTGTTGCAGAAAGGATTGATCTATGAGAGTCTGAGTCCCTGTGCTGTACCAATGGTATTAGCACCAAAGAAGAATGGAGAGTGGAGGATGTGTACAGATTCCAAAGCAATAAACAAGATCACAATCAAGTACAGGTTTCCATTGCCATGAATGGATGATATTATGGACTATTTGAATGGAGCTGTGTATTTCTCAAAGATAGATCTAAAGAGTGGATATCATCAGATTCAAATCAGAGAAGGAGATGAATGGAAGACTGCCTTCAAGACAAAGGAAGGATTGTATGAATGGTTAGTCATGCCTTTTGGGCTAACCAATGCACTGAGCACTTTCATGTGGCTCATGAACGAGGTTCTGAAATTTTTTTTGGGTAAGTTTGTCATTGTTTACCTAGATGATATTTTGATCTTTAGCAAGATATTGGAGAAACATATGATGCATATTTGTATGGTGTTTGAGAAGCTATGAGATGAGAAATTGTTGATTAATTTGAAGAAGTGCAATTTTGTGAAGAAAGAGTTAGTGTATTTGGGATTTGTAGTTTCAGTAGAAGGTCTAAAAATGGACCCAAAGAAGGTACAAGCTATCCTTGAATGGCCTACTCCAAGGAGTGCTATTGAGGTAAGATCTTTTCATGGTTTGGCTAGCTTTTATAGAAAGTTTATAAGAAATTTTAGTAGTATTTGTGGACCCTTGACTGAAACAATGAGAGGGGATAGAAAAGAGTTTAAGTGGACTAATGGGGTAGAAAAGAGTTTTCAATTATTGAAACAAAAAGTTACAGAACAACCCATTTTAGCACTTCCAGATTTTAATAAGGTGTTTCAAGTAGATTGTGATGCTAGTGGTACTGCAATAGGAGTTGTTCTGAGCCAAGAAGGTAAACCTGTCACTTATTTCAGTGAGAAGTTAAATGATGCCAAGAGGAAGTATTCTATTTATGAGCAGAAATTTTATGCTATAGTTCAAGCATTAAAGAAGTGGAGACATTATCTACTTCCTAAGGAGTTTTTTTTGTATACTATCATCAAGCTTTGCAATATTTGAATAGTCAAGGAAAGTTGAATCAGAGGCATTTGAAATGGGTTGAATTTTTACAGAGTTATACATTTGTTTTGAAACACAGGAGTGGAAAGTCTAACAGGGTTGCAGATGCTCTTAGCAGAAGGCAACTATTGCTAATAGAAATGCAGATTTAAGTGGTTGGGTTCAAGGAACTCAAGAATTTATATTCAAAGGATCCTAATTTTGGTGAAGCTTGGAAAGCTTGTATAGAACCTATTACTCTAGATAGGATGAAATGGCTGGATTTCATCATCCATGATGATATGCTATTCAGAGGGAGTTAGTTGTGCATTCCATGAAGTTCTATGAGGGAGAATCTCATCAAAGAGAAGCATAGTGGAGGATTGGCTGGACATTTTGGTTGGGATAAAACCCTTGCTTTGGTTGGTGAGAATTATTATTGGCCACAGTTGCAACAAGATGTGAAGAAGTTTGTACAGAGTTGTAGAGTATGTCAGATGGCGAAAGGAGTGAAGAAGAATACAAGGTTATATCAACCATTACCTATACCAGAGAAGCCTTGGGAGGATATCAGTATGGACTTTGTTCTTGGTTTACCAAGGACTCAATGGGGACATGATTCAATTTTTGTGATGGTTGACAGATTTTTGAAGATGACACATTTCATTCCCTGCAAGAAGACTAATGATGATGTTCATGTAGCATAATTGTTTTTCAAAGAAGTGGTGAGACTACATGGTTTGCCAAAGACCATAGTTTCAGATCGAGATACTAAGTTTGTTGGATATTTCTAGTGGACATTGTAGAAAAAGTTGAAGATAGATTTGAAGTTCAGTTCATCACATCATCCACAGACTGATGGACAAACAGAGGTGGTGAATAGAAGTTTGGGAAATTTGCTGAGATGTTTGGTTGGAGACAAGCCAACAAGATGGGATTTGATTTTACCATAGGCAGAATTTGCATACAATAATTCTGTCAATAGGAGCACTGGTAAATCACCATTTCAGATTGTATATGGAAATAGTCCAAGAAATGCATCTGAATTGAGAAAGATAGATAAAAGAGAAATAAGTAGTGTTGAAGCTGAGGATTTTGTAGAACATTTCAAGAACATCCATGGGGAGGTGAGGAAGCACATTACCAAGATGAATGTGAAGTATAAGGCTAAGGCAGATGAGAAAAGGAGGCATAAGGAATTTTAAGTTGGGGATGAAGTCATGGTTCATTTGTGAAAGGAGTGGTTTCTAGTTGGTACATATAACAAGCTAAAAATGAAGATGTTTGGACCATGTAAGATACTGAAGAAGCATGATTCAGGAAATGCATATGAGGTAGAATTGCCTAGTGGGCTGAATATTTCACCAGTGTTTAACATTTTAGATTTGACAGAGTATCATGGAGGAAATGTTGAAGATGAGATCACAGTAGCACAGTGGAGTATTCAAGCAAGTAGTTCAGAGACCAAGGAGATTGAAGACATATTGGATAGTCATGTTGGCAGAAGCACAAGGAACATGACATATGAAGAATATCTGGTCAAGTGAAAGGATTACCTATTGAAGATTCATCATCGTTGACAAAGGAGGAGGTTAACCGTCTTGGTTTTCCTCTGCACACCTGAGTCGTGACAGGGTCACTTCTCAAATTACCCTGGGTGTCTGATGCAAGAGCATCTTGGGTGTAAGAGCAATTTTGCATCACCCAAAAATATTTCTATTTTTGAATTCAATAAGGGCTATCTTGTGTAGGGCTGCTATTTATGGAAACTTTCTTTTTTTAGTAAGTTGGTCATATGATCTTGGAATGTTTTGATTTCACATGTGGAGGTTTATCTCAGTCGTATCAGCTTGCCGATAAAGTTTCATGGCTAGATCAAGTCCATTTTTGAAGATATTGAAGATTTTTGGTATTGGCAAAAAGGTACAGAAACTTCAAACTCAATTTTAAAGGCTTTAGAGGCCCCAGATGAGGTCAAAAAGTTGGGTGACAGGTGCTTGCATAGGTCAAGCCTGTAGAACACTTCATGGCATTTCCAGAATGGGGTTATAATAGTCAATCGGGTCAACTAGCAATGACTTATGGTCTTCGGAAGTTGGGTCACCTGAAATGGTGGAAAATAATTTTCCTTCAAAATTTTTGTTTGGGTTTCAAAAGTCATTTTGAGCTGACTTTGATGTAATAAATTGTAAAATAAAATAATTCTAAGTTTGGTCGGCCCTAAGGGCTAAATTTCTGGAACCTTCTCGGGCGGTGGAAATTGCCTATATAAAGAAGGCCCGTAGTGTTGTCTAGGGTAGTTCTGGGTAGATTTGGGTAATGATTCAAGGATTGTCCTACAGAATATTGTAAGGGAATGCCCATGTGGCTTTGCATATTGTAATTCTGAAAGTTTGTAATTCCACATTTGTGGAGATAATAAGAAGCCAATTTTTTGTTCTTGCATATTGTTGTTGTTTCTCTTTTTTTGTTATATGTTTGTGGTATAAAGGGGAGCCCCCTTCATCATGAAAGAGACACTCTGAAAGGGAAATATGATGATGCAAAGAACCTCATTGAGAAAATGAAAAAGAAGTTGGAAGATCTAAAATCTGAAAAGGAATCTGAAATTCTTATTGAAGATTGTGATGACAATTTAGAAAGAGAAAATGTGATCCTTAAGCATGAACTGAAGATAGCAAAACTGAAATTAAGTTTGAAAGATGGAAATAGCAAGAATGAAGAAAATCTGAGATCTGAGAATGAAAAGTTGAAGATTTAAAATGAAGAACTGAAATCTAAACTTGGCAATGTAACATTTGAACTTGAGAAAGTCAATTTGCAATATGTTGAACTTGAGAAATACAACAAGATTGTGAAAGGCAAACTGACTCAATCCAAACAAAAACTTGTAAGGCTATATTCAAAAAGTGAGAAGATGATAAACAAGTATCTTTTGGGAAACCATACTATGATAAGACTGGACTTGGATTTAACATATTCAGAACAAATGATGAGAACAAGGAACCAGATCTGAAAATATCTGAAAGTCTAGATGAGAAGAAGTCTGATGAGATCAACAAATCAGAAGAACCACCTAAAGGAGAAGAACCACCTAAGCAAGAAGAATCACCCAAAGGTATGCAAAGAGAATTCAAAGGTAGATGTTTTGGTTGTAATACTATTGGTCATATGAAGAGAGATTGCACAGGTAAGCAATTTAAACCTCTTAATGGTTATTGTTATAATTGTCATGGTTTTGGACATAGAGCTATTGAATGTAGAAAACCTAAAGTTATTGAAAACAATTATGGTAGTAGAGTGTTTAGGAATACTAACAATGCAAATAAGAGACCTACTGAAGATATGAACAGAAGAAATGGAGTAGTATGTTATAGATGCAACAAGGTTGGACACATTGCTAGAAACTGAAGATCACAAATCAATCAGCAAGGACCAAGATATGGAAACAATGGAACTGTTTGTTAGATATGCAACAAGATTGGACATACAACAAGATTTTGCAGAATGAACAATGGAGTTTTTCATCCTAACCCTAACTCTAGAAATCATGAAAGAAGAAATGAAGATGCAAGAAACAGATAGAAAGGTTGCTGTAGTAATGTAGATGAAGTGAATTATGTTAAAGGCACATATCAAGGAGACATATTCAACATTGAAGGTAATCAGAAAGGTGAATTATCAAGTGGTAAGAATGAATCCTTAATTGACCTATCTGGAAGCACTTGATTTATGAAAATTACAGTAGATTAGGAACTTAGAATTAGTGTAGAAGTAGATTTATGATGAATAAGTCTTGTGCAATTAATGTAAGGTAGTTTATGATGTACTGATGCTATGGTTAAGAGCACAAAAGAAAATATTATGTTTTGTGAGATCGCAAGAAGTTTTAAGTTTTTGCAGGTTAACAGAAACAACTTTTTGGAAAGAAGCGGCAAAAGAATTGAATGTGATGTCAAACCTAAGTGAGATTGAAGTAATAAAAGGTTATGATTGATGTTATTTGATCATCAAAGTGATTTGAAGTGTTTAGGAGAGCAAAGAGTAGTGATTGGAAGCATTTTACAATGATTTGGTGAAGGATTTGAGCACCGAATTTATGCAAGCCCTAGAATCATGAATTTGAGGTATTTTACTTGCTAGATCTTTGAATCGATATAAAATAACTAGAAGCAATCATGGATGTATCTTTAATTCATAATGTCAGAGACAAAAATTGACCTAGCATGAAGAGGGAACCAATAGAACCCTTGGAAGAAGATAACCCTAGTTTAGCATTATCATCCATACCAGACAAAGTTTTGCATTTGGAGAATGTGAGAAGTTATCTTGGATGCAAGCTAGAAACCATCAGTGATAGTGATTTTACCAATGAATATCAGAAGATTTACAATCAGGATATGACATTGAAATAAGGATATGAATATTTGAAAGACAATGAGATTGTTAAGTATGCATTGCAGTATGAATTTGACAATGAAGAATGCACTAAGATTATTTTGAGAAGAATTCATAATGGAAAATTTTGGCTAGAGGATAGAGTGATAGACATTACAGCTCACTTGATTCATGAAGTCACTGGACTATCTAAAACTAGTGGTATTCCTTTAAATGAAAAGAATATGAGGAAAACAATCATGGACAACACATAATCAACCTATAATGGCAGAGGAATTGTGATTAGCAAGATCAAACAACATGATGTTAGATATTTATGCAAGTTTATAACAACTAAGTTTTGTGCAAATTCTAGAGAAGATGACATGGCAGATGGAATGGTACACATAGCCTATTTAATGTGTATTGACAAGGTACCAGTTGATATGTGTGAAATTCTAAGAATACAATTGTTTGAAAATTTGGAGAGGATTAAGAAAACTAAGTATGCACAATTTAGATTTTCATCCTTAATCACATACATGTTTTTCCACCTATTGAGAAGATTTATGTACACCATTGCAAATGATTGGAATGATGGTCAATCTACTATGGAAAGGATAAATAAAGTATATATGAAACATGTTATTGACAAAGTGAATGAGAGTGCTATGTTAGTGATGAAGACATTTCAGAAATTGGCAAACAACAGATCAAGGATTCCATAGTCTATTGTGGAGAAATATAAAGATGATATATGTTTTATGGTTGACACTAAATTTACCTATATTGAAGTAGTGGAGCCTAGAATTGAACTCATAGACCCTCTTGGCTATGAGATATCTAAGATAGAAATAGAAGAATATGTTGGTAGGTTACTTAAGTGTAAGTTGGACACTCAGTGTAAAAGGTTTGGAACTTTTGAAGAGAATTTCAACTCTGCAAAAGCTATACTTGAGGAGAAGTAGTCTAAGAAGAGAGTTGATAGCACTATAAAGAAAATATTGAAAGATTTAGGATTGACACTACATGAGTTTGAGATAGCAAAGAACATAGTAGCAACAATCAGAATGAGTGAACAGAAAGAATTTTTGTCTACCCCACCAATTGCAATACAATAGAAAGAACCTCAAGTCAAGGTGAAAGTAGAGGAACTAGAGATGGAACAAGAAACAAGCAGACCTACAAGGTCTACCTCCTCCACTCCTAGCAAGAGAAAGAAAGAAATTTCTACGGGACTTGGTAAGAGGCAAAATTTTTTGGTGCCACCAGTTCCTAGGAAAGTTACAATAATTAAAGATGATGACACTACTTTGGTTAAGAAGAAAGCTTGGAAACCTAAAGTTGAAAAGCTTAATGAGAAGATTATTGAAGATGGAGACTTTACCAGAATGAATAAGTACTATAGTCTTTATGATTATTCAGATAGACTTAACTTGGAGAATGCAATTGTAAAGTACATGGTTTTTGCAAATAAGAAGTTTGACACTATTCAGGGTCAAATAACTGATGACTTGTATAACAAACTTGCTAATAGAAAGAAGAGAGCACAAGAAGAAGACACTTCTATCAGAGAGAATCTAGTAAGAAAGCTTTGTGATGTGAGAGATGATGCACACCTAAAGTAGATATTGAAGGCCTTAAGCACCCATCTAAGAACAAAAAGGAGAACCATTCTAATTATGGGAGGTAGATATGAAGAAGTTAATTCTGATCCAAAGCAGGCAATAATCAAGGCTATGACAGAAATTGTTGGAGAACCATCAATTGCAGCAGAACAAGCAGGTGAAGCAGAACAAGAGGATATTCCCTCTCCTCCAACTATTAGCATTGAAGATGAATCAATCAATGTAGAAGGTACAAAGGTCACCTTGGATACTGATGATAATGTATTCAAGAATTTAGGAAACATTGTTGACAATTCGGCTCTTGATGAACCGGATACAGAAGCAGAGAAGACACAAACCACTATTGAAGAACCTAAAGCAACAGAGATTCAAGCACATATTCCTATCAAAGAAGACATCAGTCTTACTCCTGAGACTAGAAAAAAGAAGGAAATTGGATCTTTATTTGAGGATTTAGGAAAAGAAGTTGATGATGATGATCAATTAGAACTGATCACTTCTTTGAATAAGATTATTTGGCAAGAATAAGAAAGTGAAGAATCTTGAAGGGAGTCTAAAGGAACTAACTGAGAAGTTATAAAGCATTGTAACTACATGAATTACAGAGGTGGACCATTTGGAGAAAGCTAAGAAGGTAATGAGCACTTTTGATAATGAATTAACTAATCTATCTGATATTGCAAAAGTGAGAGCTCAAGCAACTTATGAAGCTGAAATGCTTTTGAATATTAGCCAGAATATCAGGAATGATATTAACAGTCTTGATATCTATATCAAGGACTTAAGGAAGCATTTGGAAATAGGAAAATCTTTGTACATACAGTGTACAAAACCAAAGACCTTAACAATAGAAGAAGATCAGAAGATGAAGTTGAAAGAAGTAGAAATTCAGAATGAATGTAACCTTCTTTCTAGCCCCACTGTGAAGGTATTAGATATTGAGAAGAAAGTTAGGAGGCTTTATGATGAAATTAGAGTTTTTCAAGATGAAAGGAATAGAAAAATGAGAAGATTTACTCTTTTGAGAGAGCACACTTCTATGAAGTTATGTGTTATTGAAGAACAATTGGAAGAATGTCTTTCAGCAAAGACATCTTTTCAGAAGTTTAACTTTGAAAACCTTCAAGCATGTCAAATAGCAGCTTATGGACTGCGCACTTTACTCAATGTGGCAGATTCCATTAAGAAATCATGGGAGAAGGAGATAGAAGCAATGAAAGTTGATTTTTCAGATTGTGTTGCAAGCCTACCGGCTTTGCAATAAGGAACTCAGGTATAATTTTTTTTGTGACATAATTTTGTAGCCCTCCCTAGTTTATTTTGTCATTGTTGTCAAAGGGGGAGAGATATAGAGAAGAAAATTGTTGTATATGATATGGATTGATACTCTTAGGGGAGTATTGTATTAGAAATTATATTTTGAGGAGTTATAAGGATAGTATATGTATATGTTATACTATGGCCACAATTTTGAGATTTTGAGTTGTACACTTAGCCAATTTTCTCATATGTTTCCACCAAAGACAAAGGGGGAGATTGTTGGAAATTTGGCTAAGATAAGTAAATAGATGTTGTCATTATGGAAACATATGATCCACATGAAGAGTGCAAAGGTCAGAGAGCAAGTATAGCAGAGCGCATTGCAAATTTGTCTAAGTGTGAGACAGCTTTTTCACCAGTGTACCCGGACACAATTTTTCTTTGCGACATTGACTGGAGTAAGTTCAGTGCTTGTGCACTTGAAAATAGACTCTATGATTTCTAATGATGACCCATCTTAGAGCACAAGTCATTATGACATGTACGAAATTACTTATGACAGTTTTACCGAAGACAGTGTTAAGCCGACAGGATAGTTTTGAAGACAGAATTGGTAAAGAGTTAAGGGATTATTTTGTTTATCAAACTAATGTCTTAACAATATAAAGGGATGAAATACTAGATTTTAACCCTTAGATAAATATATATGGAAGCTGACCATGTAAATTTACTACCCTTAATAACTTGTATATATGAAATTGTAAATTGTAAGAAGAAAAGGGATGTGGTAATATTGTAATGATATGATAAAGTGATAAGATGTGAATGTAAGAGCAACAAAAAGATATTGATGCAAGAAACATAAGGTTATGTACCTTAATCCATTTTTTTAATCAGTATACATTGTACATTACTTGTTTGGGCAGTGGGCTCATCTGGTAATCAAATTTTGTATTGGCAACTCCTAACAGGGTTGAGGCTTCTAACAAGGCCTATAGTCCCTTAATCAGGATTGATACACTATATGCTTGTAATAGACTCCTAACAAGGTCAATATCCTTAATAGGATACTTTTGATTAGTGGATCTTTGTGGGTACCATCCCCACCGGGGTTTTCCCTTGGCTAGGGTTTCCTCAAGAACATATCATGTGTTATGAGTTCTTTAGTTTTATTGCTATGCATGTTGTTTAGCTTCTTATGTTATGCATGTGTAAAGATAATTTGTTATATCCATATTTGGGAAAAAGATAAAGTTTTTAGAATATTGATTCACGCCCCCCTCTTAGTATTCCCTATTTCTAACAGACTATAATTATAATTTTATCTAAATTAAATAAATTAAAAAATAATACATACAATAAAAAATTTGATGTGATTTTCAATGAATAAATACACCTTATAATTAAAATCATATATTAAAAACTATTACCCCAAGACAAGAAATTAAAAGAAAATATATATTTATGTACCTCTCTACTCATAATTAACAAAGATCTCTCTCTCTATATAGATGTGTGTGTGTGTGTGTGTGTGTATATATATATATATATATATATATATATATATATATATATATATATATATATATATATATATATTCCCACACACATGTATGTATGTATCACTATATATTTCTATCTATATCTATCCATTTTCATCTATCTCTATATTTGTTTGTTTTCCTCTTCCTCTCTTGCTCTATCTTCATCTCTACCTCTATATTTCTTTCTCCCCCCCCCCTCTGTGTGTGTGTGTGTGTGTGTGTGTGTGTAGAGATACACACATCACTCAATTAGTCTCTCCATATCTATCTTCCTCTTTTACACACACTCCCTACTTCTCCCTATCTTTATATCTTTATCTTTGTCCCCACCCCCCTCTCTTTCTCTCTCTACCTATGCATCTATATCTTTTTTCCCTCTTTATCACTATCTCTCCATGTTTCTTATTCTATCTCATTATCACTCTATCACTCTTTACCCCTATATATCTCCCTCTTTCTAACTCTCTATATATCACTTCGTATCTCTATCTCTATCTATCTATCTATATTCTCCATATGTATGTTTATATCCCCCATCTCTATCTATCCCTCTCCCTTCTCCCTCTTTATCTATTTCTCTCCTCTCCATCTCCCTCTTCTTATCCTTTTCCATATCCATATATATATATCTATGTGTATATTCCTGTCTATCTCTATACCCTATCACTATCTTGTTAATGTATTGGTAGTTGCGAGAGATATTTATGGACTCTTCTTATGTTTGAAATCAATTTTTCAGAAGCTTTGTTTGTGTGCCTTGATTTCATGACTCTACAATTCTCCTTTAGTTGAGTTAACTTGTTCATGTTTCCTATCACTGTTGTTCCATTCCTTCATTCTGTCTCTTTTGTTTTGTGCAGAATATTTATTATTCTTATCGTATTTGATGCTGACCATTTGCTGATAACAAATGGTGACTAGGCATCATATTATTATCTGGCTTAAATTGACATGTCACCATTTTTGGTTCCTAGCTAGCTTCCTCATGTGTGTTTAGCTTCCATAGAAGTAGAGTAGTTTTATACTTCAATTATGATTATATTTGGCTTCCCGTATGAGTTTGTTGCTCCTCCATTGAATATTTCAATTCACATTTATGATGCCAAGTGTTATTGTAACTATCATTGCCTAGTGAGAATGAGCAACTCTTCCATCTTGTGTAGTTACATCTCTCTTCAAGGAGTTGGTTTCATTCTCTTGGGTTGTATTATGTTATTGATATTCATACAAAAGGATTCTGGAGCTTATATGATTTTGTTGGGGACAATATTTGGTATTTTGTAGTTCTATGGCTTTGACAGATATATCAGCATCCTTATAATGATTCTACATTCACTGTTGTGTGTTGATATTACTCAGTTCATATTGTGTAGAGTATGTTTCGTATGGATTGTACTCAGAGGAAAATTCTTTAGTATTTTAGTTTGTGAGCATTGTAATAGTCAGAATCCTATTATTATTCAATAAAGGAACTATCTTTGGTGGCTTGGGTTGTTTCCCTCGATGAGGAGGGTTTTTCCTAGGATAATAATCATGTCACCTGTTATTGTACTTCTGATTATTGCATTTATATTATTCTGGTTCAAAACATTAACATGGTATCAAAGCTTGGACAACCTTGACTCTCTCACGAGAGGGGCTGGTGGTCGATCTATAATCTATAGATGCTCCATGAGCTCGTTTGATATTCCTGAAGATGGAAAAGAAGCTTCATTTTATTGTTTCTATTGAAGATTTAGATACGACGATGTCTATTATCAAAGGATTAGAGGTGTCTTTAGAGGTGTTCCATCTTCATGAAGTGTGCTCAAGTTGTGAGGAAGATTAATCAATGAGAGATAAGTATTTTTTTATTATACCTTTGAATATTGATCATGAATTTTGTGTAGTTAATTCATGAATTAATATTGGGAGTAGTGAAGTCATGTGTGTTTCTAGCATTACTTTGATTGATTCTAATACTAATATCTCTGAAATGCTTCTAGGATGAATTGAGAAGCACAAGGATGATGAGAGATTATAGCCTAAGTTGATTTGGTGACTCTTGAAGAAGAAGTACCTTTTCTGATTGTCTTTTGATCAACCCTTCTAAGAGGAAGAAATCAGATTCAGAGGGATCTTGTGTGGTAGAGGGAGAGTGCCTTGTCCTTTGCTGAGATAAGAAAACTTATAATCATTAATGGCTTTGGAAGCTCCTTGTTTGGTCAACATTGGAATCAACTCTATTTTGTTATGTTAATCAAAGTAGCAAGAATGTTGCCCCTGTTGAGAGGAATTCTCATCATTCAGTTGTTCTTATTATGAGCTTAATGCATTTTTCTCTAAGAGGGATAAATTTGAGGTGAAAGCCCTTTCTCCTATTAAGAATGAATGCTAAAGTGTTTGGCAGTCATTCTGTAGCAGTTGTTGTTGCATTCATGACTATGATTGTCATTGATGTCAACACGGTGATTTATCGAAGACTTGCAAAGAAGTAGACATAGTTTGGATTCGCACACGTGGGTTATTGAAATTGGAGTTATGTGATGTTGAGGTTATATTATTTGATATGTTATATGTCTATGGTTAAGAGCACAGATAGTAATTCATTTATTCATGGAAGTTATGATCATTTTGGTGGAAGCAGTATTCAGGCAGTGTTCCTGAGTAGCGGTTTGTGGAAATCGGATGATATCTCCTAATCGGGATGGAATCTAGTTTTTCGTAGATAAAGGGAAGTTGAAGAAAAATTGATAGTGATGTGGAGAATAGCATAGAATTTGAGGTTGCACGAGTGAAGATTTATTGTATTTGGAAGCTGACAGTTTTGTGTAATTTTGGTGTAGTGTGTGGAAACTTTTATTTTGTAATTGTATGCCAACTCATTTGTAATTATCTGAGTATGGTATAAAGGAAGGAATATATTTCCTTGTTGAATGTAGTTGGAATGAAGTAGTAAGTATTTATGATGTGGAAGTAGTGATTGTGTGTGATGTTGCATGCATGAAGTGAAGAAAAGAGCTAAGTATGAAAGAAAATTTGTGAAGGAAGACATGCGAAGTACAAGGATCTGAAATTGAGATTTGATGTAACAGTGAGTGCAGTTTGGCATAGTCAGAGAAGAGGTAACATATTATTCTATTGAGTAATGAAAAGATCATTTGGATAGTGTGTTCAATGATCTTAACTTGAAGCTGTTTGGGCAGTGGGTCCTTCTGTCTTCCATAACTCCTAACCGGGTTAGAATCTTTTAATAGGGATTCAAAATCTCCTAGCAAGGATTCATATGTATTGAATGTATTTCATAAGACTCCTAATAGAGTCCATCCTCTCACAAGGAATATTCATATTAGTGCATCTTTTGTGGGCATCATTCCCACCGAGGTTTACTCTTTGATCAAGAGGTTCCCTAGTCAGCATATCTTGTGTCATTGTGTTATTGTGTATGAATATCTTTCTATGGTTGGTAATTATATTTCTTATATGGTTTAATGCTATTGAAGATGATAAAAGTTATAATTATCTGATAACTAATTCACCCCCCCTCTTAGTTATCTTGGTGGACTTTACTTTCTAACAATTGGTATCAGAGTAGTAGGTCCTTAAAAAAGAAGTTTAACAGCTTAATGAGATCCATGGTGAATTTTAGGAGAGAAAGCCCTAAATTTGGTGGAGTAAATTTTGACATCTAGAAAGAAAAGATGAAGACACACCTACTATGTTTAGGACTAGGTTATTGGTTGATTACAAAGAATAATAAGACTATCATTGAAGAGGACAATATTGAAACATGTACTATAGAAGCGAGAGATCTATTCATGTGTAACATACTTGCAAGAGAAGTTCTTTTGACAGCACTTCCGGAGAATGAGTATAGTCAGGTAAAATATTTAAAAAAATCTCATGAAATTTGGAATGCTTTACACTCTACTTTTGAAGGTGATGAACATGCAAAAAGAGTTAGATTACATAATTGGATATGTGCATTTGAAGATATAAGAATGTTGGAAGATGAATCTATTAGAAGTTATATTGGTAGAATGTCAGAGATTATTACAGGTATAAAATCTTATGGAGGAATAAAGACAGAGAATGAAGTCATATGGAAAATTCTAAGGACATTAAATCCTGTATTTAAGTAGACAACACAGATGATTGAACAAGTGATACCTTGTACAATAAACTTTACAAGAGAGAATCTTCTTGGAAGATTCGAAGCAACAGAAATGAACTTGAGATTATCAAGAGACTTACCTAGAATGGAGACAACATTTAGTGCTCTTAGTGTTCACGCTACTTTGTCAAGAAGTATCAGTGTGAGTGAAGATTATGCTGGTAGCAATAGATCTAGAAATGAAGAAGACAAGAAGATTAAAGAAGGTATTGCCTTGCTTGTGAAAAGAGAACCAAATGGTAAGAAAATATTTAAATGTTGGACTTGTCAAGAATATGGTGATTTTGCATCTAAATGTCCTAAGAGAGTTAAAAAGTATAGAAGCAATTTCAAACCTAGAAGATCTAAGGAATGTTATTATGCTAATGATGAAGATCTTGAAGCTAGTATAGAAAGAACTTTAAGTGAAAGTGATACTGAAAATAATGATGACATAGGATTTGTAGCAATTAAAGAAGAGAATCCTAAAACTAATGTTAAGGAAGAAAAAGCCTTATTTTATCAAGTTGAAAAGAAAGCTGATTGGATTATAGATAGTGGTTGTTCATATCATATGACTGGAGACATGAAAAAGTTCACAAAGTTGAATGAATATGATGGAGGAGTTGTCAGAGTTGGAAACAATGCACCTTGTTTGATTAAAGGTATAAAATCTATTACTCTTGATGGAAAGACTAATACTGGTGATGTTTATTTTGTGGGTGGATTGAAAAATAATATTTTGAGTGTTGGACAGTTAGTTGATAAGGGATATCAAGTTTGGTTTACTAAGAAAACTTGTGTGATAAAGGATAAAGATGGAAATTTGATTGGAACTGGATCTAGAACCAAAGGTAATGTATTTCAATTGAATCCTACTAAGATGACATGTTTGATTACAAAAATTGATGACAGTTGGTTATGGCATAGAAGGTTTTGTTATATAAACTTTGATAACATTGTGAAAGTAAGTACTACACTTGCAGTAAGAGATTTACCTAAAATTATGAAGCCTACTAACATGATTTGCAAAGAATGTGTAATGGCTAAATAGAAGAGAAGTTATTTTCCTAGTAAGAAGTTTGCATCTACAAAGAAGTTGGAGATTGTTCATACAGATTTGAGCAGTCCTACCAGGACTAGAGGATTCTATGAAGAAAGGTATTTTATGATTCTTGTTGATGATTTTACAAGAATGATGTGGATTACATTTCTTAAAGAAAAATCTGAAGCATTTGATAAGTTTAAGATTGTTAATAATAAGGTTAAGAATGAATCTGGAATGAAGATTAAATGTTTGAGATCTGATAGAGCTGGAGAATTTACTTCTAGAGATTTTAACACTTTTTGTGAAGAAAATGACATTAAAAGATAGTATTCAGCCCCTAGAACACCTGAACAAAATGGCATTGCAAAAAGAAGGAACAGATCAATGATTGAAGCAGCAAGAGCTATGTTGTTTGAAAATGATTTGGCGAAGATATTTTGGAGAGAAGTAGTGAACACAACAGTGTATACAATGAACATAGTACAAATCAGAGCAGACAGAAACAAGACACCTTATGAATTATGGTTTGGACATGCACCCTCAGTTAAGTATTTTAGAATTTTTGGAATAAAATGTTATATAAATAGAGATGATGATATTGGAAAGTTTGATCCTAGAAGTGATGAAGGTATATTTCTTGGATATTCTTTGAAAAGAAAAGCATATAGATGTTTCAATAAAAGAACTAAGACTATTGTTGAAAGCACAAATGTTAAAGTTGATGAAAAGTTTAAAATTCAGTAAAGAATGCTTGATTATGAATCTGATGAAGAAGCTCATCCTAAACCTAACACTGGATCTACTGAATTGTTTTATGAAATTGACAGTGATTTGTTGAATGAAAGCCACAGTGAAGTTATTGAAGAACCTACATCTAAAGAGAGATCTGAGATAGTGACACCTAACAAGAGTTTTTTAAGGAATCATCCTTTTGAATAGATCATTGGGAACATCAAAAGAGGAGTGCTAACTCAAAATAAGGCACAAGAACAGTTATGTTTGATTTCTCAAATTGAACCTAAGACTACTAATGAAGCTTGTGATGATGAAAGTTGGACTAATGCTATGAAAGAAGAACTAGATCAGATTGAAAAGAACAAGACATGGGAATTGGTCCCTAGATGTAAAGACAATAATGTTATTGGAACTAAATGGGTATTCAGAAACAAGATGAATGAACATAGAGAAGTAGTAAGAAAAAAAACAAGATTGGTATGTTCACAACAAGAAGGAATTGACTATGAAGAAACCTTTGCACCTGTTGCAAGAATTGAAGTAGTAAGAATGTTTTTGGCATATGCAACTTACAAGAAATTCAAAGTGTATCAGATGGATGTGAAGTTAGCATTTCTAAATGGAGAATTGGAAGAAGAAGTCTACATTGAGCAACCTGAAGGTTTTCCTTTAACTCAAGAAGGAGACATGGTATGTAAATATAAGAAACCTTTATATGGACTTAAACAAGCACATAGAACTTGGTATGCAAGACTGGATAAGTATTTGTTAAAGTTTGGATTTAGAAAAGGAACAACTGATAGCAATCTATACACAAAAGAAATTGAAAATGGTTTATTAGTTATATTTATTTTTGTTGATGACATTAACTTTGGAGGTGAAGATGAAGTGAGTGACAAATTTGCTGATGAAATGAAGACTGAATTTGAAATGAGTATGATTGGTGAGATGAAATACTTTTTGGGATTATAGATAACACAAAATAATGATGGTATCTTTGTAAGTCAGACAAAGTACTTGAATGACTTGTTGAAAAGATTTGGAATGGAGGATTGTAAACTAGTTGGAACACCTATGGTGATTGGACATAAGTTATCTAGCACAAATGAGACTCCTGCAGTAGAACAAAAGAAATACAGATCTATGATTAGAGGATTATAGTATTTGACTCATACAAGGCCTGATATAGAACATTTAGTTGGAATTGTATCAAGATTTCAAGCTGAACCTAGAGAATCACGTTATGCAGCAGTAAAGAGGATACTAAGATATTTAAGAGGCATAATGGACTATGGACTATGGTATGACAAATCTGATGATTTTACCCTATGTGCATATACAGATGTTGATTGGGGAGGTAGTGTTGATGATAAGAAAAGCACCAGTGGTGGATCATTTTTCCTTGGAGGAAGATTAGTTTCTTGGCTAAGAAAGAAGCATAATTGTATCTCACAAAGCACATCAGAAGCAGAATATGTAGTAGTAGTAAACAATTGTAACCAGATAATTTGGATGAAGAAAATGTTGAAGGATATTGGAATAAAATTTGTTGAGCCTATTGTCATACATTGTGACAACATCAATATAGTTAGTATGTCTAAGAATCCTATATTACATTCTAAGACAAAGCATATAGAGATTAAGTATCATGTTTTTAGAGAGAAAGTTTCTGAGAAAGAAGTCAAACTTGAGTACATAAGTACAAAGGAGTAGATAGCAGATATATTAACAAAGCCTTTTCCTAAGGATACATTTGAGTATCTGAGAGGTATAGTTGGGGTTATTCCCTAGCCTACTTTTGAGAAGTGATGCAATTGGTTGCATCCGTCCAGTGGTATATGAGCCTTATCTTTCTTCTGGACTAGATGTTGGTACTTCCTCTATGGGGGAGTTGTTGGAAATTTGGCTGAAGTGAGTACATGAATGTTGTCATTATGGAAACATATGATCCACATAAAGATCACACAGGTCTAAGAGCCAGTATAGCAGAGCGCATTGCAAATTTGTCTAAGTGTAAGACAGTGTTTTCACCAGTACACCAAGATATAATTTTTGTTTGAGACATTGAATGGAGTAAGTTCTATGCTTGTGCACTTGAACATAGACTCTATGATGATTAATGATGACCCATCTTAGAGCACAAGTTAATATGGCATGTATGGAATTGGTTATGACAGTTTTACCAAAGACAGTGTTAAGTCGACAGGATAGAATATGAAGGCAAAATTGGTAAAGAGTTAAGGGATTATTTTGTTTATCAAAATAATGACTTAAAAATATAAATGAATGAAATCTAGATGTTAACTCTTGGATAAAGATATATGGAAGCCGACCATGTAAATTTATTATCTTTAATAACTTGTATATATGTAATATGTAATTGTAAGAAGAAAGAGATATAGATAAAATGACATCGAAATGTTGTAATGATATGATGTGAATGTAAGAGCAGTGAAAAGAGATTGATGCAAGTAGCATAAGGTTATATACCTTAATCCATTTTTGTAATAAGTATACATTGTACATTACTTGTTTGGGCAGTGGGCTCATCTGGTAATCAGATTTTGTATTGACAACTCCTAACAGGGTTGAAGCTTCTAACAAGGCCTATAGTCCCTTAATCAGGACTGATACACTATATGCTTGTAATAGACTCCTAACAGGGTCAACATCCTTAACATGATACTTTTGATTAGTGGATCTTTATGGGTACCATCCCCACTAGGGTTTTCCCTTGGCCAGGGTTTCCTCGAGAACATATCATGTGTTATGAGTTCTTTATTTCCATTGCTATGCATATTGTTTAGCTTCTTATGTTATGCATGTATAAAGATAATTTGTTATATCCATAATTAGGAAAAAGATAAATTTTGTAGAATACAAATTCACCCCCCCGCCCCCCCCCCCCCTCTTAGTATTCCCTATTTCTAACAAGAGTATGTGTATCTGAGCTGAGTCATGAGGACTCTAGTAAATGTATTTTCTTAAAAATGTCTTTTGACATTGAGTTGTTGTTGACATAATGATGAAATTTATATCATTGATGTCAATGGGGGAGAAGTATACATGAAAAATAATCTGAGACATCTGTTGGAGAGAACTGAATAGGATAACGAAGCAAGATTTGATTGATGAAGAGGATTTGAAGAAGCGGTGTTGCAATATTGGATTTTTGGAACATTGGATTTTTTTCATTTATGTTGCCATCAATACCAATGGGGGAGATTGTTAGGAATAAATGATAAAGTGTTTGGCCATCATTCTGCAGCAATTTTTATTGCATTCATGACTATGATTGTCATTAATGTCAACACAGTGATTTACCAAAGACTTGCAAAGAAGTAGACAAAGTTTAGATTAGCGCACATGGGTTATTGCAGTTGGAGTTATGCAATGTTGAAGTTATACTCTTTGATATGTTATATGTCTATGGTTAAGAGCACAGCCAATAATTCATTTATTCATGGAAGTTATGATCATTTTGGTAGAAGCAGTATTCAAGCAGTGTTCCTGAGTAGTGGTTTGTGGAAATCAGATGATATCTCTTAATTGGGATGGAATCTGGTTTTGCGCAGTTAAAGAGAAGTTAAAGACACATTGATAGTGATGTGGTTAATAGTGTAGACTTTGAAGTCACATGAGTGAAGATTTATTATATTTGGAAGCCGACAGTTTTGTGTAATTTTGGTGTAGCATGCGGAAACTTTTATTTTGTAATTGTATGCCAGCTCATTTGTAATTATTTGAGTATGGTATAAAGGAAGGAAATTATTTCATTGTTGAATGTACTTGGAATGAAGTAGTAATTATTTTTGATGTGGAAGTAGCGATTGTGTGTGATTTTGTATGCATGAAGTGAAGAAAAGAGCTAAGTATGAAAGCAAATTTGTGAAGGAAAACATGCGAAGTACAAAGATCTGAAATTGAGATTTGATGTAACAGTGAGTGTGGTTTGGCATAGTTAGAGAAGAGGTAACATATTATTCTATTGAGTAATGCAAAGATTATTTGGACAGTGTGTTCAGTGATCTTACCCTGAAGCTGTTTGGGCAGTGGGTCCTTCTGTCTTCCATAACTCCTAACTGGGTTAGAATATTTTAACAGGGATTCAAAATCTCCTAACAAGGATTCATATGTATTGAATGTATTTCATAAGACTCCTAATAGAGTCCATCCTCTCACAAGGAATATTCATATTAGCGCATCTTTTGTGGGCATCATTCCCATTGGGGTTTACTCTTCGATCAAGAGGTTCCCTAGTTAACATATCTTGTGTCATTGTGTTATTGTGTATGAATATCTTTCTATGATTGGTAATTATATTGCTTATATGGTTTAATGCTATTGAAGATGATAAAATTTATAATTATCTAATAAATCATTCACCCCCCTATCAGTTATCTTGGTGGACTTTACTTTCTAACAGTTCCACCCTCTACGAGTAGGCAAGGTGGTAATGCATTCTTCTCTGGGAGATGTTTGAGGTGAAATCCCTTGTTTCACCCTCTATGAGTAAGAAAGGTGGTAATGCATTCTTCTCTAGGAGAAGTTTGAGGTGAAAGCCCTTGATCCACCCTCTGTGTGTAGACAAGGTGGTAATGCATTCTTCTTTGGGAGAAGTTTGAGGTGAAAGCCCTTGTTCCACCCTCTGGGAGTAGCCATGGTGGAAGTCATGTGTGTGACTTCATTACTTATTTTTGTGATTTTGATTCACTTTAGAAGTAGTTATGGTGAATAGTGTTATATGTTTTTCTTCACACTCTAGGAGTAGCTATGGTGAATATTGTCATGCTGAGATAATATTTTTTTAAGAAAATCTGTGATGAGATTTTGTTATTGACATGTTTTGTTGCAGCTTCATTGTGCTTGTCATGTTGAGACACATGATGACATTTGTATGATCTCTCTCTTGCTAAGAGGGAGTGTTAATGTATTGGTAGCTATGAGAGAGATTTATGGACTCTTCTTATGTATGACATCAAGTTTTCAGAAGCTTTGTTTTATGTGCCTTGAGTTCATGACTCTGTGATTCTCCTTTAGTCGAGTTCACTTGTTCATGTTTCCTGTCATTGTTGCTCCATTCCTTCACTCCATCTCTTTTGTTTTGTGCAGAAGATTTATTATTCTTATCGTATTTTAATCTGACCATTTGTTGAGAACAAATGCTGACTAGGCATCATATTATTATCTAGTTTAAATTGGCATGTCACCGATTTTGGTTCCTAGCTGTCTTCCTCATGCGTGTTTAGCTTCCATGATAGCAATGTAGTTTTATACTTTAGTTATGATTATATTTGGCTTCCCGTATGAGTTCGTTGTTCCTCCGTTGAAGATGTTGGTTCACATTTATGATGCCAAGTGTTATTGTAACTATCATTGCTTGGTGAGAATGAGCGACTCTTCCATCTTGTGCAGTTACATCTCTCTTCAAGGAGTCGATTTCATTCTCTTGGTTGCATTATGTTATTGATATTCATACAAAAGGATTCTGGAGCTTATGCAATTTTGTTGGGGACAATATTTGGTATTTTGCAGTTCTGTGGCTTTGACAGATATATCTGCATCCTTATAATGATTCTACATTCACTACTATGTGTTGCTATTACTCAGTTCATATTGTGTAGAGTATGTTTCGTATAGATTGTACTTAGAGGATAATTCTTTAGTATTTCAGTTTGTGAGCATTGTAATAGTCAAACTCCTATTATTATTCAATAAAGGAACTATCTTTGGTGGGTTGGGTTGTTTCCCTCGATGAGGAGGGTTTTTCCCAGGATAATAATCTTGTCACCTGTTATTGTATTTCTGATTATTGCATTTATATTATTCTGGTTCAAAACATTAACATATCTCCTTACCCTTCTCTATCTCTCTTTCTCTTCCCTCCTCTTCCTCTCCTTCTCTCCCTATTATATTCTTAATTTAGAGGCTTTGTTTCAATTGTATTTGGATCATGTAAATAGATCTATAGTTGATTTGAAGCTATCAATTCTCTATTGAGACATTTGTTGCATAAACAACATGCATAGTTGTATGCAAAAATAGACTAATTGTTATCTTAATTGAATTTCCACACCTCTTAAACATTCTATTATATGTCAAGGTGTAATTTCTAATAAAGCATCACATATTTTTTTCTTATGATATATATCATTCAATGTATGAAAATCCTATTTAAACAAATTCTTTTGTAAAGCTAAAAATAATTATTCTTTTAAATTTATACAATATTTATTCAAATCACGTGAAACTACTTATAAAACATTACCCATATTAATTCAAAAGTAGCTTTACACTACAACATAACCACTTGTTTGTTATTGCAACATGAAGACAGATGTGTTTTTTTTATTTCATTTTATTTTGAATTTAGTCTCCAATTTTAATTTTAAAAAAATGTTTTGGTTGAAAGAGGATAGCTAGTTGAGGATGATAAAAAATTCTTTCTTGGGAAGAGGTTTTGTAGTCATTTTTCCTATGTATTTATTTTCACTTTTCTTAGTTTTAATACCAAAAATAATAAAAGAATTCTTATAACTAATATTTTTGTAGTGTAATTAGATAAGTAGCCTTTGTCTCATTGGTAACCTTTGTATTTGATCTTTATGATGTTGGATAAGATGTGTTTATTTTAATTTATTGAGTGGATTTTTTTTTTAATCTTGTATTGGTGAATAAGTTTCATTGTTCTATGTGATTTATTTATTATCTCGTCAAGTGGATAGTGTTCCAAGTTGATAATTGTTTATAGTTAGGTAAGTTTATAAGCTCATTCTTATAAGTTTGTTTTGTAAGGACAAGTAATGACTTTATAAAACTAATAAATTGGATATAATAGCTGAATCAAATAAGGACAATATAGTTTTTCTTTATTTTTATAATATAAATCTTTATATTATTCTATTTTTTATTGTCATTATATTTTTTTTTTGTCTTACATTAGTATTATAGAATTTATAATTTTTGTGGACCTATGATTAAGGAACCATGGTTGTGAAGAAGAAAGAAGGTGAATTTTTTCTTGAGTTTATTTTAGCTGGTAGATAATAGGTTCCACTTTATCCCTTAAATTTGTTGAAGGTCTACATTAGATTCTGCAAAATATTTTTTGCATGACACACTCATGTTTTGTGGCATTTTAACGAAGAAGTTTTTGAAACTGGCAAAATTTTTGGCATCTCTACTAGCTAATATTAATTTGTTGAAATTTTTTGTTTGAATAAATGCACTATAAGGTGGAAAAGTATCTCATTTCTAAGTCTTTTTCTATGAGAGAAGAGTTAAGACATCTATTTCTTTGTGGGCACTACATAAAACATTCATTTTTATTTCTACTATGTAGTAAGAGTATAAGTAGTTTGCAAAAGATACTATATTAATATTTTTAGTACAAGGCTTGGAAAGTATTATTTTGGAATTGCAAATAAAGAAAAATATTTGTTTTGGTTGTTATAATGGTGTAATATCATTTTCTAGTGCTCAATCTCTTATTTTTTATATAGTCATTGTTGGAATTATGGAAAGGTGAGTTACCGAGAGGGGAGGGGTGAATCAGTAACCTTAATAAACTTTTTCTATTGAATCCTTGTAATAATGCAATTCATTAACCAACTATAGTATTTATTGTCTCCATTCATTCAATAACATAACTGAAATGTAAATACTTGTAATCTAATCAAATAAGAATACATGAAACTTCATAGACATAACACTTGTATTGTAGTATCATAGAAACCCTTGTTAGAAGGTAAAAACTGTAGTGGGGATGGAACCCACAAAGCTTCACTACTGCAATAAATAAAGTTGTCGGTTAAGGCTACAAAGATTGATCACTTCTGGTGATCTTACCCTGTTAGGAGTAACAAAAAGATCAGTTAGATCTACCTAGTTAGAGGATTTTATCAACACTCTATAAGTGTGTACTTGGTTAAGATATTTTACATAAGATTGTTAAGTCTACTATGTTAGGAGATTTAAGTTTGCTACAATGGTTAGAATGCAATAGGGAAATTGATTTGTAGATTGCAACAAACTTTGCCTGATTTTAGATCTGATATGTACTTATCTGTTATCACCTTAATGTGATTGATCTCTTCTTTGAATACTACTCAGTAGCCTTTTGATCCAGTATCTGATTCAGTCCTTGAATGCTCTATCAATGTTTTATCTTCACAACTCTGTCTCATCTTCACATGTCTGTAAGTACAACTACTTCATGTATGATATATGTCAAAATGACATCTTTTACAATACTTACATCAAAATGATTTTGACCTAATTGGAGTTATGACACTATCTTAGAAAACCTAAGATCAACAACTCAAATGAATTGTTAGAGTAATAAAGTGTTTACTTATTAATTAAATCATATTGATTACTTACTAAGTCACTTATTATCTCTTTCTTCTTAAGCTAAAATTTAGGCATATAGTAATTAATTTCTTTATTAATTATTATCATGCAACCTAGGTTTGTTCACCCTTTTAGGGTTTTGATCTCCTTTTATAAGGATTGATCTCTCTTCTAACAGATTGAGAAATATTTATTTTTTAAAATTGCAACTTTTGTTTTTGCACATCAAGAATGTCTCCTCTTTCATGGATCCATGCGTTCAAGCCTCTCTAGCTTCTTGCTTCTCTTTCTTTCTATTACAGGTGTTTGCATGTAGGTATTCTTGGGAGTTGTGGGTTGTTTACTCATCAACTTCAATATGGTATTAGAGCTTTAGATCTATTTTCCCTTGTCCTCTTCTTGAGAGATTTGACCATGTTCATCAGATTTGTAGTTTTAGAGGTTTTTTTATTAGATTTGGGGGGACCTCTCTTTCTTTTCATCTTTGCCTCAAACAGATCTCATCGTTGCATTTAGAGTGCCCAAGAACCCCTAGATCTATATAAAGTTTGTCCATTTTGGACAAAGTTGGAATCTACAGCAAAAAGATTTTGCAATCGGTCCCAACATGGATCCTGAGGTGGTCATTGGTATTTTGGAGCATTTTTTGCTCAAACAGACCTCACCGTTGACCTCGCAGTGGCCAAGAACCCCTAGATCCATATAAGGCACGTCCAATTCAAACACCGTTACATTTCGAGAATAAATTTTTTTTGCATACCAGGGTCTTACAACCTTGACACACATCCCAAGGTGCACATGTGATTTTTTAAAAAAAATAAAATCTTTTTGGGCGACAACGACCATTTGGCTGTCAAATTTAATCCTCTAGTGGATACAACCTCATCCCTTGGTTATATGGAGACTAGGGGCCCAGTTGATTTAGCCCCGGGGGCCCTTTTACAGTGACGACCATACAACCGTCAATTTTAATGTGTTTAAGTGCTTATGTTAGCACATGTCAGCACCCTTGGACACCATTTTTGGGCCCTTTAGCATACCTATGGTTTTTTGCTCATAATTTGATCATACGGTGTTGAAATCGGGCAAATGAGATATCATCAAAAAGATGGTTCCGATCTCTATTTAGGTCTGGAGGTTTGAATTTTTTATTTTTCTTTTTTGATGGTGTTGTTTACTTTCAAAGCTAGATGTTTAGTTTTGCACTCTGAGAGCTCTATCTTGAACATCCTGACTCCATTTTGGGAAAATAATATATCATTGGAAAGCTTGTTCTAAGACCTTTCCAGTGTTGTGATTCATTTTACCATATTCTACTCTAGGTATATTTTATTCAGTTTCTTTCATTTTTACAATATGGTGGATATCTTGGATGTTTCAGGTCCTGAGATCTTTTCCTTTTTTGGAATGACTTGTCTTAGGCTATTCTTTTGTTTCAATAGTCTTATTTCTTCTTTGAGAAGTGTATACTTCACTTTTGTAGCATTCTTTTATGTACAAGCACTGAGATAAAGTGACATTCTATTTCATGTATGAGATCTTGCACATGTTCGTGCTCTATGTACTTGCACTCCATTATAAAGTTCCAGGAGGGTTTGATAGGCCTTTGTTTGCCATATACTTTTGTCATGTGAGCATTCCTCCATTGACATTAGCCTCAGATGTCTCTATATGTGTTTGTACTCTCTCTGCACCTTTGATGTTTCAAATTCTTCTTCATCATGCAGTTCATAGTGGATGATCTTTTTAGTGTACCTGTCATTACTCCCTTGTCAACATTATGGGGGGGTTTCTACTATTGGTTCTACTTCTTCCTTGGTTTGATAGTGTGAGCTATGTATTTAGTATTTGATTCTATGTACTAAGAGGATAGTGGATGGGTACCTATGCATTCCGGTGAGATGGATCATTTACCATATGGACACTCTTTCTTTCCTATTTTTGGACACACTCTTCTAGCTTTGATTGATCAACTCTTTATACTTTTGGTGTTTTTATGCCATATGTATTTTCAAGTTCATGTGTTTGCCTTTGTTTGCCTTTGTTTGCCTCATGATTTGAGCAGTGTCATTTGAGGGCACTCATAAAGATTACAGTATTTTGTATCTTCAACTTCAGTTGTTTTCCTTTGTTTGCCTCCTAATTTGAGTAGTGTCATTTGAGGGAACTCATGCAGATTACAGTCTTCTCTACCTGGTCATATTTCAGGGGAGGATCTTTAGATCATTAGTTACTTCTTGACAATGTTTGCAACTTCTTGCTTTAGTGATGTTGTACATATTCATCCTTGTTCCTATTTTATGGAACATTCCATAGTTTTGGAGGCTTCTTCAATCCTTCAGACTAGTCTTCATCTCTTTTTGGAGTAGAGTTTTTCCCATGTGGTTTTCTCTATTTTCTCTTCTTTATAGAGACTCTTTTGTACTTGGGTACTTGATCAAACCTTTTGTTACTGCGACCCATTTTCTTGTGTTAGTTTTTTTCTAGGTTTTTAGCTTCTCCCAAAGTTTATCTTAAAAGGGGGTGTTGTTAGAATAACTGAGAGGGGGGATGAATTAGTTAGATCAGTTATCCAATAGTCCCAATTACAAAATGTATCTCTTAAAACAAATTCAGCAAATATCTACAACTCGGTAACATAAAATACTAAACTATCTATGCCTTTACTGATTACCAGTTAACTATTCACTATGATTACCAACCAAATCAAATATGTAATATGTAAAGTATGATAACCAAACATTCATCACAGAAACACATAGCACAATGATTTAATGTGGAAAACCTATTAAGGGAAAAACCACCTGGGACCGGTAACCCAAAATATTTTTCACTCTTCTGAAGTGAGCTTGGTGAAGAACCAACCTTGTTAAAGGTTACAAAACACATTGTAAGGTGTGACCTTGTTAGAGGATTTAAGACTAATAGTTATCATTCAACCCACATTCACTATGGGGTTGATAGGATAATAATGTACATTCTATGAATGACATAGGGCAATCACAAGATGGTTAATTCCACTCGGTTAAGAGATTTTTCTGTTACAATGGTTAAACTGAAATAGTAGGTGATCTGATCACAATAAAAATTGATTTTGTAGATGTTCAGATCTATTCCAAGCCCATAAAAATCCTTTGATCAATATTTCAATTCGGTTCTTCAATATTCAATGACTTACTATCCCTCAGTAAAAACTCTATGATGCTTGGTACTATTCTGCAATTCGGTTCTTCTTCAACCAGTCTGATTAGACATGCATGAAGTTGTGTTCATGTGATATCTCTTTAGTCTCCTTCTGGCATAGTTTCAACAATGAAACCAATGTCTCTTATATAGACAAGTAAACCATTTTCTTTTCATCCATCAAATTTTGCTGCTTAATCTCCTTCGTTTATTTTTCTACTTAAACCTTCCTCTACAAATGTGTCAATGAATCATTTCAATTCCATCATTTAGATCTTCTTCAAATTTTGTTAGTCATTGATCTCATAAAAAACTTTATCTTCAACCTCAAAATCATACACATTCCAGCTCATCAATTTTAGTTAGCTAAACTAAACATTTAGTTCTTTCATCCATACTCGGTTAATGAAGAAATGTGTCAGTGAACACAAGCTTGGTTAATACTCTCGCTTAGTATACACTGCATTGGCTCAGTGTATACTGAAGTGCTTCATTTACCAACCACACTACTTTGTTAAGTTGTGCTTCCAACTTCATAACAGATTACTATAACATAATCAAGTCAACAATATGAAGTCATAGACTCGTCAATAAGTTACCAAGAGTATTCCTTATCCTCATCTATCATATCCATCTTCCTCTATGTAGATATCTCAGTTCTTCATCTTTTCTCCTCTTTTATAGATGTTTAGATATTTGCAACTATCATGATAAGTACTGTCAAAACTAGTTGACATCAATGACAACATAATGACTGATTTAATTATCTTACATATCATTTTAGTACTCGGTGATCTCTAATCACTGATCTTCAAGTCATTTAGGTATTCAATCAGTTGTAGTTCATTAATCTCTCTCTTTGGAATTGATGGAAACTCAAGCAATATGAAATATACCATACACTTGTACTAAACATGTATTCTACAACTATGTAAGAAAATGTTGTAGCTCGATAAGGTCTCCCTATCTTGATATTTAATATGTTTAATCACTATGTTACATAGCAGCATTGCAAGTGTAGACTTTCCTCTGTAGATATGATCTTTCTAGCTCTCAGATTCCTCTTGTTCTCAGTAACAAATCTTCAAAACTCTCCCTGAATTTCTTAGATGATCTCTCCCTTAGATAGATGTTCCAGTGATCTCTCAGTTTGTCATATTGTTTATCTCTCCCTTTGACAACAATGCCAAAGAAAAACATAAAACATATAGCTCTATAATAGCCATGTGACTCTCTATTGTCTGGTGCATACAATGTATCTTGGTATACTGCTATGCAAATCATTGTTCCTCAAATCTTTCACAACCTTAGACAGAATCCAAAGTGTGAACTATGTTGCATAAACATGAATGATCTTTTGATAAAATTAGGCTGATGCAACCTCCAAATCACATTAGTGACTAGTAGACAGGGGATGGACCCCAAGTCTAGTCCTCAAGTATTCAAAAGTATCCTTTGGTAGAGGCTTGGTAAAAATATTAGCAAGTTTCTCTTTTGATGTAACATATTCTAGTTTGACTTGCTTCTCATGTACTTGTTCTCTTAAGTATTGATACTTAAGAGAAATATGCTTGGTCTTTGAATGCATTACATGATTCTTAGAAATATTTATTACACTAGTGTTGTCACAATATATAATCACTAGCTCAGTGATTACCTCATTCATCCCTTCCAACACTTGCTTGATATAAGCAATGTTTGAATAGTTTGTAGCAGCAACAACATATTCTGCTTCAGTAGTAGACTGAGAAATACAAAGTTTTGTCTTACTTGTCCAAGTAACAAGTCTTTCACCAAAGAAAAATGCTCCTCCTGTTGTACTCTTTCTGTGATCTATATTTCCAACCCAATCTACATCGGTTTAGACTCTTAGTTCAAACTTTCCTTCCTTAGGATACCATAATCCATAGTCCTATGTTTTCTTTAGGTATCTTAGGATTATTTTTACTGCAACCATGTGTGAATCCTTTGGATTGGCAGAAAATATGGCAACAATCCCCATTGCATGTGCAATGTTTGGTCTACTGTGTACTACATGCATCAGTTTACTAATCATAGATCGGTACAATGTCTAGTTTACCTCTATAGATTCATCATCTTTAGTTAGTTTGCAGATTGTGACCATTAGTGTTCCAACTAGTTTAGCATCGTCCATGCCAAATGTTCTCAATACTTCCTTTATGTACTTTGATTGTGTGATGAAAATTCCATCATTTTGCTAAATAACCTGCAAGCCTAGAAAGAACTTAATCTCTCCAAACATAGGCATTTTAAATTTTTTTCGCATCTCATTAGCAAATGATTTATAGATATGATCTTGTCCTCCAAAAATTATATCATCCACAAATATTTCAGCAATCAAAATAGTGTCATCAGACTCTCCTTTCATATACAAATTGTTGTTTTCACTAGTTCTAACAAAACCAATACTTAACAAATAAGTATGCATCATTTCATACCAGGCTATAGGTGCTTGCTTTAAACCATATAAAGCTTTGTGTAGTCTACATACTATGTCTTTCTTATCTAGATCAACAAACCCTTCTGGTTGTTCTATGTACACCTCCTCTTCTAGTATCCCATTCAAAAAAGCAGACTTAACATCCATTTGATAGACTTTAAATTTATTATGTGTTGCATATGCAACTAACATGCAGACTCCCTCTAGTTTAGAAATAGGTGAAAAAGTTTCACCATAATCTATACCTTCCTCTTGCGCATATCCCTTGCATACAAGTCTAGCTTTGTTCCTTGTAACCTCTCCATTATCATTTAGCTTATTCTTGAAAATCCATTTAGTACTGATAACATTCTTATCTTTTGGTCTAGGTACTAAAGTCCATGTCTTTTTTTTCTCAATTTGTTTTATCTCTTCATTCATTGCATTTATCCATTCATCATTCTCTAGTGCAACCTTAATATTTTTTGGTTCAAACTCACAAACTAAGCATGTACCTTGTCTTAACTTAATTCTTGTCAACATGCCATCTTTCTTGTCTCCAATGATTTGATTCTAAGGATGATGTCTTTCGACAAATCTTTCCAGTACTGGATCTCTTCTTTGTTGTCCATCCTATTTAGGTTCATTTGCTTGCTCGATAGCTCCTTCCTGATCCTTGACTTCTCTTTGTTGTTCCTCAATGTTGTTTTCCTAATGCTCAGTTGACTCAACCTGTGGCTGTGGTAGGTACTCTGGATGTTCAATGTAAGTGAATCTACCATAGTCTTCCAGCTCCCTAGTGCTTTCTTCACCATTTTTATTATCAAATTCATCAACTTTGACATTGGCACTTTCAATCATCTTATTAGTAACTTTATTCAGACACTTGTAAGCTTTTCTTTTAGTAAAATATCCAAGAAATATCCCTTCATCCCCTTTAGAGTCAAACTTTCCATTTCTATCATCTTTCAAAATAAAACATTTCCTACCAAAAATTTTGTAGTAACTTACAGTCAGTTTTGTTGGAATTAAGAGAGATAGGTACTGAGAGGGGAGGGGTGAATCAGTGCTTTCAAAACTTTAGATGCAAAACCTTTCTGATCTATGACTGAATACTATGATAACCGATCAAAATAACTTGAATCTAATTGCATAAGTCAATCATCTAGTTAACTTAAGAAAGTAAACAAGATGAAATCAATATGACAATCACATAACACGAGTATTTTGGTAACAAAGAAACCATTTTTAGAAGGTAAAAACTACGGTGGGGATGACACCCACAAATTCTTCACTACTGCAGATAGAAAAGGTTTGCCTATTAAGGCTACAAGTTTTGATCACTTTTGGTGATCTTACCCTATTAGGAGTAACATATTAGATCAGCTAGATCTACCTAGTCATAAGATTTAACAACACTATACAAAGTGTGTACTCGGTTAAGAGATTTATACAAAGACTGTTAAGTCTACTTTATTAAGAGATTTCACAAAAACTCTATCACAATTGTTAGAAAGTAATAGGTAACTATCTACTAGTTGACAACTCAATTGTCTAAAAATAGATCTATAAGTTCTTATCAAAATATCACCTTATATGTGATGATTCTCTGCTCTGTTCTGCTTGGTAGCCTTGTCTGATTCTATTCAATCTGAAAACCTCTGTACTCTGTTCTGCTCGGTAAATTGATTGTCTTGAAGATAGGCAATTTCTTCAAGTGCTCTATGATTCATATATATCGGTTCAATAACCCCATAACATGGTGTGAATGTATATAATATATAGTGTTCTATTTTTGCTGCTTAAACAAAAATTAGGTTACAAAAGAAAATAATAACCCTAAGATCTATGGTGCAAAATAACCTAGATCAACTAATACAAATAAGATAATCATTGCATTTAATGAATATCTTTTACAATAAATGCTCCTCGATCTTGGTAAACCATTTTATGATTTTTTATAATCATTTGCATAGAATAATGTGCCATTTCATATTACTATGCCATTTACTGTGATCATCGGTAAACACTGTATAGTTTGCTCGGTGTACACTGTGAGGCTCATTGTTTACTGATCGTCAGTGTCAGTATTGTTGGTGCTCAGTTAACTATGTGATGCTCGGTATAAGGATTTACTGACTACTCTATTTTACTTCTAGTTACCGACTATCTCAATGTAAATAACCAACCGACCTGTTTACTATCCTTTGATACTAAGGACAACCTAAAATGCTCAATAGAGATTAACAAGTTTGCGACCAAACCATAGCTCGTAGGGTGTTTTGTTAGTGTCCTTCAATTGCACTAGGTTCAAAACATATACAACTATGCTAACTACCTCTCTCCAGTATGTCTGAGCAACATTCTTTTGTAACATCAGTGTCCTCGTGCAATCAACAATTGATCTATTCCCCCTTTCAGCAATCACATTCTGCTGAGGTGTTCTCAGGGCAGAAACTTGTCTTTTTATACCTTGCTCATTACAATAGTTAGTAAATTCATCAAAAAAAAATTCACCACCTCTATCAGATCTCAAGAATTTCAGTTCTTTCCTGGTTTCTTTCTCTAGTTTTTCTTTATACCATTTAAACATCTTAAATGCCTCAGATTTCTCTTTTAAAAATATTAGTCATCAATCTAGTGTAATCATCAACAAACATAATGAAATATCTATCTCCATAGTAGCTCTGAGTTCTCATGGGACCACTTAGGTTGGTGTGAACTAACTCCAAGATTCTCTTTATTGAATAGTCTTTACTCTTAAAACTAGATTTTGTCATTTTAACTTTCTGACATTGATGACACATAACATGATCTAGTTTAGTTAGACTAGGTAGACCTCTAACCTTTTTCTTTCTACTGATCTTAATCATGTTATCAAAGTTTACATGACATAACCTTTTATGCCATAGCCATGCATCCTCATTTTTCATCATTAAATAGGAAGACTCAGCATTGTCAAGATAAAACAAGGTACCTTTGGTTTGTGCTCCTATTCCAACAAGTTTTCATCCATCAAATATTTTTACCTTCTTTCTCTCAAAAGGACACTCAGTGACTTGAGTTGTTAAGTTGTGCCACACTTAGAAAATTGTAATTTAGTCCTTCTACCCAATAAGAATTATCACATTTGATTTTGTCATTTATCAGTAAAGATCCTTTTCCTCTAACCATACATAGTGTATCATTACCCATTTTTACTGATCCTTCATTATATTGCTCAAGATGATCAAATGTTTCTTCATCACCAATCATGTGATGTGTACAATCACTATCAATGATCCATGTATCATTTTTGTTAACTTTAGAAATGAATATTGTCTCTACATACTTTTCTTCTTCCTCAGAATCATCCTTCATCACAACAAATACTACTTCAACATCATCATCTGTGTCAATCTCAGTATCATTCTCTTTAGCAATGTAACAAACCTTTTTTCCTTTATCATTGTTGTCTCAGTTATCCCTGTTGTAGTGTCAATAACTTCTATTGTTTCTCCTTCCATAGCTTCCTTCACCAGATCAATCTTTGTTTCTATCATCTTCTTTCCCATTTGGGCATCTAGCAGCAATATGACCAACTTCTTTATAGTTAAAACATGCTAAAGGTACCCCTATATCTACCTTTACCTTTAGGTAACCTCCAGGCCATAAGATCTTCAAGTTCTTCAAGCTCATCATCAATGTTACTATCATTATCATCCTTATTATTTCTACTGCTAGATTTACTGTTCTTTAGAGAAGACATAAAAGAAGACTCAATAGATGGTACAACACTATTATCAAAGTTGTTCAGATCAAAATTTGTTAGCTTACCAATTAGATTATCAAGAGTAAGAGTACTGCCAGGTGTAGACCTCATTTCATGTATTGCAGATATTCTGATTGCATAAATAGGCAATAAGGTCCTTAGAATTTTACTTACCACTATATCTTCATCAATGACACCACTTGATCCTTTGATAGCATTGACTACCTCCTTTATTCAGTTTGTATACTGCACAATATTTTCTCCTTCTTTCATTTTCATATCATCAAACCCACCTCTTAGGCTTTTAGGTCTAGCTCTCTTGACATTTACATCACCACCATAGACTCGAGCAAGTTTATCCCACATTTCCTTTGAGGTAAGGAAATCCTTGACATCTTCAAATTTGACATCTGATATAGGAGCAACAATCTCCATTATAGTGACATTATGCTCATGTCTATCTCTCAATTGATTAAGAGTTAAAGGTCATGTAGGCGGTGCTAAGTAGCCA
>BSBK01003608.1:2470000-2807500 GCA_027943335.1 Chamaecyparis obtusa
GCGGATGGAAGACAACTCACCATCGATCAGATCTGCCCTCCAAATTTTTAATGAAGATTTTATCTTGGAATATTAGAGGGCTCAGTAGTCCTCATAAACAAGATGTAGTTAGGAACTTAGTTAGAGATTCTAATCCTGATATTTTGCTTATTCAAGAAACTAAAATGGTTAGAGATAAGATAGTTAAAATCAATTTGCTGAAGAATGGGGATAAGTTTAGTAGTGACTCTAAAGGGTCTTCTGGAGGATTGGCTATCTATTGGAATACCAAATTTTTAATTGCAACCTGTTAAAAGAGGACAAGAATTTCCTGACAGTTAAAGTCAGCAGTATTAAGGATAATTTCTCCTGGACCTTGATTAACGTGTATGCCCCTAATACTAAAACTGGTAGACTCAATCTTTTGAAAAGGATTCATGACATCAGAAGGATCACCTAGATGATAACTGGATGATGATGGGAGACTTTAACACGCCCCTGAAAGGAGATGAAAAAAAGGGAGGGAACAATACCCAAGTGGAAAGCAAGGTTGATCTTATGGATTTCATAAGTAATGAAGGCTTGTTGGATGTTGACCTCGAAGGAACTGATTATACTTGGACAAATAGAAGAGTGGGAGCCAATCTCATATAGGTTAAGCTTGACAGGGTCCTTGTCACTCATGGATGGATTGCTAACTTTTCTTGCTCCCTCTCATCTCTTAACCGCATTGGTTTGGATCACTATCCTATCTCCTTTATTGCTAACTCCTTCAGAGGGAAAGGTAATACTCCTTTTAGACTGGAAAAAATGTGGATGACTCACCCAGATTTCAAAAATAAAATAAAGGAATGGTGGAATATCAAAGTGGAAGGAAAAGATATGTACCAAGTGGCAAAAAAAATGGTAAATATCAAATCTAAAGTTAGACACTGGAACAAGGAGGTTTTTGGTGACATTTTCCAAACTAAAAGAAAAATTCAAATGGATCTCAAAGAAATTCAAGACAAGATTCATAGTATAGGGTTGATAGAGGATATGAGAAAAGAAGAAAATATTATCCTTGTTGATTACCATAATATCATATCTAAAGAGGAGACCTACTAGAGACAAAGATCAAGATCCCTATGGCTAAAAGCGGGAGACAAAAATACCAGGTTCTTCCACTTAACAACGATGAAACATAAAGCTATGAATAGAATCAACTCATTGGTTACTTCTAGGGGCACTCTCAATAAAGAGGAAGAGATAAGGAAAGATATGATGGGTCACTTTGCCTCGATTCTTTCTAGAGAACAAGATCTCAATCAAGATGATCAGAACTCTTTGTTGAGCTCCATTCTTACACTGTTGGAGGCTGAGGAAAATCTCTTTCTTAAAGCTATTCCGATGGAGGATGAAATTAAAAAGGCTATCTAGTCTTTTGAAGGTGGAAAATCCCCTGGGCCGGATGGCTTCCAAATGTTTTTCTTTCAAAACTACTGGGAAATTATTGGAAAAGATATCTGTGGTGCTGTGAGATAATTCTATGGTTCTAAAGCTATTCTTAAAGAGCTCAATTCCACCTTCATAGCTTTGATACCCAAAAGACCGAGAGCTAACTGTGCGGATAGCTTTAAGCCTATAAGTCTTTGTAACTCCTTGTATAAGATCATGTCTAAGGTTCTCACTACAAGGATTCTCAAGATTCTCCCTCGCCTTATTTCTCCTCAATGGAATGGGTTTGTTCCGGGAATGCAAATCCCGGACTCGATTATGGTTGTTCATGAGAATATTCATTCGCTGGAAAAATCAAGAAAACAGGGTTTCCTCATGAAACTTGATCTATCAAAAGCTTATGATAGAGTTGATTGGGAGCTTCTTTCTAAAATTCTTCAGGCTTTTGGTTTTGATGTTGGAATGATCAAACTTATTATGCAACTTGTTACTACGGTTTCCTCTTCGGTGATTGTGAACGGGGGATCCTCTCCTTTCTTTAGACATTCTAGAGGGTTATGACAAGGTGATTCTATCTCTCCTATCCTTTTTGCCATCATGGCTGAAAGTCTTGGGAGATTCATTACCCTTTAGGTCTCTCAAGGTTTGATTTCGGGTTTATAGCCATCGTCTGCACGTATTGTCTGTTCTCATGAATAATTTGTTGATGATATGATTCTTATGGGAGAATCTACTGTTAAAGAGGCTAGGAATATGAAAAAGGTGTTAAATGTATATTCAAGTGCTTCAGGTCAACTCATAAATTGGGAGAAGAGTGCCCTATTTTTCTTCAATACTCCTGAAGCTAGAAAGAATAAAATCTCTGCTATTCTTGGTTGCAAAATGGGAAGAATCCTGACCTCTTATCTCAGGCTGCCACTATGCTTGAAATTGGAGGCCAATTTCTGGAATGAAATCCTTGATAGATTTCATACGAAGTTGGCAGGATGGAAAGGGGTGATCCTCAGTCAAGCTAGAAAAATCCAACTGTTGAAGTCCACACTTCAAAATCTTCTTGTCTATGCCCTTAGTCTGTTCAAAATACCTCAAAATTTTTTTGATTTAATTGAAAAAAACCAAAAAAGGTTCCTTTGGACAGGAGTGGAAGAGAAAAAGAGACTCAGCTTGGTGGCCTGGGAGAAGATTTGTAAATCAAAAAAGATGGGGGGCCTGGGAATTAGGAGCATAATTAATACTAATAAAGCTCTCTTAGCAAAGCAATGCTGGAGAATCTTTGAAGATGGGAAAGAATGGAATATGATAATGAAAAGGAAATACCATCTCAATAATCTTGAAGGAATGCTCCAATCTCAAAATGATATACAGGGATCTTTTTTCTGGAATAGTATAAATAAAGGCAAGAATCTTATAAGCAAAGCTGCTATTTGGAAGTTGGGAAATGGCAGAAAAATTTAGTTCTGGAATGATAAATGGATGTCAGATAAGCCTCTTATAGAGAATGAAGAATAGGGGAATGCTATCCAGGATTGTAAAGATACTATTGGTGAATTTGTGAGTGACTATTGGAAAAATGAAGAGTGGATAGACTTGGGGCTGAAGGATATCAAATTTAGAGAAGTGAATAAACAATTAAACAATTGGTTTATCAGAGAAAATGAGTCTGATAAAATTATCTGGGGTCCAACTACCTCTGGAAAGTTCTCAGTTGCTTCTGCTTTGAATCTTCTCCTCCCTAATGAGGCTTAGCCTTTGTGGGCGCAGGTATGGAATAAAGACCTTACACCTAAAATTAACATGTTTTTTTAGCTGCTTGTCCAAAACAAAATCCTCATGCAGGCCAACCTCATGAGAAGAGTGTTTCAATTGCCTAATAGATGTGCCCTATGCTGTCAAGAAGCTGAGAATTGCAATCATCTAATGATACACTATTCTTTCACTAGAGAGGTTTGGGACACTATAATATCTTCGCTCGAGCTCAATTGGGTGAAACCTAACTCTATCCAGGAGTTTTTCCAGCAGTGGCAGAGTCCTTTCCATGACAAAAATGCTAGGGATATTTGGAAAATTGTCTTCCCCAACTTCTCTTGGAAAATATGGAAGGAGAGGAATAACAGAATCTTTAGAGAGAAAAAGGAACCTCCTTCTTTGGTTGCTAATTCTGTAACTAGAAGTATAATGGAGAGCTATAGAAGTATGGGAAAAAAAGTAGGTAACCATTGGGATCCTCAACCTAAGAAGGACAATATTATTTCATGGGAGAGACTAAAAAGCAGTCAGATTCAGAATCCCAGAGATAATGTTATGTGGACTGCTCCTCCTTTTGGATGGCTTAAAGGGAACTTTGATGGTTCAGCTAGGGGAAATCCTGGAAGGGCTGGAAGTGGTGGTCTTTTAAAAGATGTTGTTGGAAACTGTTTAGGAGTGATCGCTATTCCGCTGGGTATCCAAACGAACCATGTGGCGGAGGCTGAAGCTACGCTTTACCTAGTTATGATGGAAAAAGATATGGGCTGCACAAAATTATGGTTGGAAGGGGATTCCCTTAATATAATTAATTGTATTAAAGGGAAGTCTGTGAGCTCATGGACTATAGAACACATTATAAACAAAATAAAAATAATTATGAATTCTTTTGAAGAATGCCACGTCACTCGCGTATATCATGAAGGTAACAAACTGGTAGACAGGCTAGCAAATGAAGGTACTTTGAGTGACGTCACCCAAAAGTGGAGAGGGGAAGCGAATCTAAAGGTTGAGATTATGAGTCTAATCAGCTATGACAAGATTAATCACTATGAAGGAAAAATCACCTAAAATGATGATGACAAGGACAAATCATTTACCAAGGAGGTTTGCATGTAAGGCGAAGTGTGGGATCATTATTTCACAATTAATGAAGCATAGACACTGGGTTAATATCGATAACCACAAAAGAAAAGATAAATAGAGAAGAAAGGCAAAAATCACTGGTAAGGAGCCGAACCAGTATATCAGAAATAAGCATAAAATGGGAGGTGGCTTGAAGAGGGAGGAACCTTCCGACTGTGACAAATGGAGATAGGATAGAAAAGTTTGGAAGAAGCTGAAGAAAGGGGGGGTTACGTAGTTCATGAAGAAGCTTCACGGACACGACAAACAGATCACTTCTTTGTTCACGGATGGTTGGGCTAATGGTAAAGTTCACCTATGGGGCAAGTCCTTCACTCTTACTATTTCTATTTTAGCTGAAATTACTGGTTTACCTTTGGAAGGAACCCATTTCCATAGAGGAAATCATAGGATTGGAACTGAAGCTTTCTCTATTTTCCCTAAAACTGATGATGAGAAAGCCCTCATGACCAAGGGTAATGATGACTATGTGGACATAACCAATATTGATGAATTTTGGGCCAAAATTTTGAAGGTTATGATAGAATATTTTACACTTGATGGGCGTTACTCCAAAATTTACAACTTCCATTTTGTTTTTGCAAACTATTTTAGGCATAATAGGAGGATTTCTTTCCCTTATTATCTTATGAGTTCCCTGAACAATAGCATTACGAGGCACATGAAGAAGGCTAGTAACCCAATGCTACATGAGGGCTTGATCCTTCTTATATTTGACTACACCAGGGACAATATTCCGGACCCTATCCCTAAAAGGATCACTGGTAAAAGAAAGAAGAAGAATGAGGGGGAGACAAAGGCTAAGACAAGTAAGAAGAGAAAGAAAAATAAGAAAAAGGCCTCTGACAGTACTGGTGGCAAAGACACGACCAACATTGAGGAAATTGTGAAAAGGCCTCACTCCTAGGGGAAGGGTAACATTGAGGAAGGTAATGAGGAGGATTCTGGAGAAGAAGAGAAAAATAATGAGAAAGAGGAAGGGAACAGTTAAGAAAAAGAGCAGGAAGAGGAAATGATTGAATCGCTGGCAGAGGAGAATGAAGAAAAGGAGGAGAACAATCAAGAAGAAGAAGATGAAGAGGAGGAAGCGGATGAGGAAGAGGAAGACGCCCAGGAAAATTCTACAAAAGATGAAATGGAAGAAGCCCTTGATCATAATGGTGGTGTCGATAAAGAGGAAGAAGGCACTGAGGTGCTAACTATGGATGCTAAGAGTACTATCCAGGATGCCCTTGAGGAAGAAGATCTGATCGATGTTAACCCAGAAACTGGGGATGGTAAGAACATATATGAAGATGGTAACGATGATGAGGGGTTCACTGTGGGAATTACGGCTGGCCAAGAGAATGAAGGTAAGGAGACTGGTAAGACCCCCTCTACAAATGAAAAAGATGAAGACAACTGGAAAGTGAATAAGGAAGGTATGGCTATGACGACCATGGTGGAGAACAACAACAATAAAGAGGAAACCTTAGTTCTCTTGAGGGAAACTACTATGCAAGAGGAGGAGAATAATGCTGAGAGTCAGGATAAGAAGATGGAACTGAAAAAGGAAATGCAGGAAATGAAACTCCATATCCAGGGAATGGAAAAAACCATGAAAAATATGACTACTAAGTTGGGAAAGATGGAAAATAAGGTTTTTGATAATGTGAAAAACAAAAATTAAAATGAGGATTGTACTACCGAGATGAGCAAGATAGTTAATGACAAGGTGAAAGACTTAGAAGCCAAAATTAGCAACATGATAAAAGGTGTTCTAAGTCATAGCAATGAGGGTCTGAAGGCGACAATTATGAACTTGAATATGTTGCATAACTATCCGGAAAGGAACATGCTGGAAAGAACTACAATTACCATTGATGAGGATGCTGGCAATACTGGTCCGAGGACGAGAACTAGAGGGCGCATCCAGAGGAAGGTCCCTGAAAAATTGAAAGAACTGAAGGAGATACAAGAGACTATCCAAAAGATGGAAGACCTCCAGAAGAAGGCTGAAGAAATGATAACAGATAAATAGCTTGGTCTTGCTGGTAGTTGTTTTGTTGCTTGTTTTTCTTTTAGTTTATATGTTTGAACTATGTTGTTGTTTGTTCATGCTTTTGTTTTCCAGTAGGTGTTTCACTTCGAAACTTTAATGCTCTATCTTTTTGCTTTAATTGTAACTAGTTTCAGGTCCATGTAAAACATGCTTTTACCTTAATAAAAAACTGTATAAGTATATATATTCTCACTACATTTTCCTTGATTTATCATGGTTGACTGTTATAAAAAGATTTAGAAGCATCTCAATTTTGATCTTATTACAACAAACTCTTTGTTGAGGCTTTTCTATGTTTACTTATTTTTTTTCTCATCTCAATTAAGTATATTAAAAAATAGAGAATCTAGGAAATAAGATTTCAATTGAAAGATTTATGTTTACATATAACAATTGAATAGTATATATGTATGAAGAAGACACATAGTTTATTAGATGATTTAAATAATTTAAATCAAATTTATATGTGTAATTAATTTTTTAATATAAATTTTTTCATGAAATATATGTACATAAAAGGAGAAATTGTTACAACAATTAAAGTGTATATATACATATAAAACATAGAATGATTTTTAACTAGAAATGATTAATCTTTTAAGAATCATTAGATTTCTACAATCTATGAGATTAATTTAAAAATGTGATTTGAACGTTGATATGAAAATACTTATTCAATTGAATCTAGAAAAAACGTACAATATTCTTTTACCTTATTCATGTGTGAGACAAGTATCTATATTATATTTATTACATAGAACTCCCCAATTAACTATATTATAAAAAAAAGTTGTTGTTGGAAGAGGGGAGGCAAGAATTTATACAATCATCCTTATCGATTTGAATACATTCTTAGTTTCTTTTGGGAAAATAATTGATCTTGAGCCAATAATGCAAAGTGATCACAAGATTCTTTCAAATTTCATTTTGACAAACAAAAATATAATAATGATCCATTTTTTTTTTTATAATGGTTAGAACGTGAGGTTGAATTTAAGTGGTTGAGGGGCCATATGCTATTGCATTGTACTATCCATTAATGTTGGGCTTGACTTTGAGTGCTCATCACTATCATGTGGAATACTTTAGTTATATATGCCAACTCCTTTATTTATTTATCTTCATTGAGAAGGCTTCACTAAAAACAGTGCTGCCATTAATTCTTTCAATGTGTACTTAATCCACACTTGAAAATGTATTTTTTATTTAAAGCAAGCACTGTGAAGATGGAATTGAATGGAATGATGGGATAAAGGAAGAAAATAGAAGAAAGACAAGAGAGGCCCTCTCCTTGGAAAGAAGAAAGTTCACATTCATCTGTTTCATGTGTAAAGATTGAATTGATAGGAATGAGAAGCATGAATACAATTTAGAATGTTATGGGAAGGATAATTTGAAAAAAAAAAAATTAATCAATTTAATATATATATGAAATAGTACAAGTTTATATTGAATGACATGTATAACTTTATGATTTTTTAATTTTTTTAAAATATTAATTTTGAAATATGAATTATAATTGTGTGGTGGTATTTTATTATATTATAAATTTTTTTATTTAAAATATTTAGTAGTAAATTATAAATTTGATAATAATAGTAGGTGATAAATCTTTAATATCTTATTTTTCAAAATAAATAGAGCATAAAAATTATTTATAATTTAAAAATGTGAATATAGCTATAATGGCAAAAAGCATATACTTATATTTTTTTTAAAAAATCATTTAAAAGAAATAATACATTTACATGTGTTATATTTTTTATAAAGCATAAAATTTACTTATATTTTAGAAAATGTGAATATAAGTGTAATGGTAAAAATTGCATATCTATATCTTTTTTCTTAATGTTTTAAATATCTAAATGTTTAAAATAAATAATACATTTACATGTGTTATATTTTTGTATAGATTTCATTTATGATAATATTTTATTTCAATTTTATTACTTTTATTTTTTGCAAAAATTAATATCAATCCTTAAATTCTTATTGGCTATCTTGAATGGGATTTGCACATGTAAAATATATCCTAGGCATTTCCAAATTCACAAAATTCAAAATTAAAATAAAAAAATATTAAATTCAAAATAAATCTTGTCAACTCACTCTTTGTAAACATTACAAACCAACCTTACACATATTTGTATTGACTTATAATTTATTTTTAAATTATTCATAAACAATTTAGGAAATCTTTAAAAAAGAAATCAAAGATAATTATAACTAAGTTGTAAAGCATCTAATAGACATCATCATCCTATGAATACTGTTTATTATGTTTGATCTTGATTTATCTATATTAAATTTTGAATTGATTTGTCTCCGAATTTGATTTAAAAACACACAATTCTTACAGAACAATAAGGTCTCCAAATATTTTTGTAAACCAAATTTCTTTTTATATTAATTCTATACATACATTGACCCAAAACAAAACCCAACACAGGAAAACAATGAATATTATTAAAGTGAATTTCCTTCCAACCTCCCATGGTTTGTGTGGAGTTGCCGTACACCACGAGGGTGATAGTGACGTCACGTTAGTGCCCTTTATGTACGGACTTGTCACTGGACACTATCTATATTTCCATTATTTCTGCTTTAACTTTGGGGGTTTGAAATAATTTCCAGGAATTTATTAAAATTGAAATAATATAATAAAAAATTATAAAAAGATAGTTACAGTCTTTTTATAGTTCACCATATGAGCCAACTCAACTCTATTCAATTTAATTAGATCAATTCAAACTGTACAAAGGAATATTATAAAGGAGATTCAACTACTACATTAATTTAATAAAATTCTAGTTATTCTTCATACAAAATGTTAGAATTTCAAAAAATAGAAATAGACATAATTCAATAAATTTTCATTCAATTTTTATAGTTTTGTAAAGATTGATTATGAAGATCAAACCAATAAAAATTTCATGAGAATCCATCATGGTATAAGAAAATAGGTGCTTGTAGATGTCTAAAAGCTGGGTATGTTTTATCTATCATGCTATATGAAAAAAGAGTTTTTGTAGATGTCTAAAAGGGTGTGTTTTGTATGGAGAATAGCTACTTCCAATCTAATTATAATACTCTTAAATTACATATATAGATAATATACATTGTAATTAGTATATTTCATGAAGTATATTTAATATTTATAAATGGCTTAAATGATTACTGATGAATGCCTTCTCTTTAGCTTAATATAATCTTTCGATAAAAAATAACATTTATGGACCACCACGTGAGAATAACAAGGTCAACAAATTAGGTTCAAGATTTCTATTGATACAAGAACATAACAAGAAATGAAATAGATACAACTAACTAAAAGTACTAAATACAAAATAAAAAAATAAGTATTCTTTTATGGACCACCACATGAGAATAACAAGGTCGACAAATTAGGTTCAAGATTTCTATTGATACAAGAACATAACAAAAATTGAAATAAATACAACTAACTAAAAGTACTAAATTCAAAATTCAAAATATATTTTTAAAAAAAATCTTAAACAATAATTTTTTTAATCTTTTAAATAACAAAATTATAAATTTAATAATATTATTAAACACTACCAAAATATTAAAAAAATATTACTAAACTTTGAATAGAATTCTTAAATAGGTTATTACATACGGAAACGATATTATCATAAAATTATAAAGCAATTATTTATATAATTTATTATTTGAATTAATGACAGAATTATACTTCTTTATCTTGATTCCGTGGCTTTAATTTCAGTCACAATCATATGTGTCGTGTTAGAATTGTGGAAGTCATTCAAATTTTGCAAAACAACTTTAAGCAAAAGAAAAAACAATGGGTGACAGGTCGCTGTAATGTCGTTTTCTTGTACAAATGTTTCGAATATAATACGAACTCCCATTGATTAAGAAATATTTATATTATATTTTTCAGATGTTGATGCTTCTTTTCTCTTCTCATCATCACACTTTTGCCTCCCATATACAACATAAAGAAATAGAAAATAAATGAGCAAAATTAGTGATATATGAGTGACTTTCTGTGAATAATGGAATTTTAATTATAATCTAATGAAAATAATTTATTTATAAAAAAATAATTTTTATAGTAGAAATAAATAAGAACATATTAATCAGAAGGTGAAGAGGATTTAATTATAATTATTATTGTTAACCATTTGAAAGTTAATGATACGGGTTTATCCTTCCTTGCTTTTTTCCAACTTTTCAGTCATTATTTCTGTATTACCAACGTTGGAATGTTAGGTAGTTGATTTGAAGGGAGAATATTATGATAATATGACTTGTTTTCTTTCCCATTAATTAAACACTAGAATTGATTGATTTCCATGGGTGTCACTATTCATTTACTGTGCTGATGTTTATCAGTTTAAATTTGATTTTCAACCGTTGGAAAGCCTTCAACTTTTGTAAGATGAGTTGTGGAATTGACAATTGACAAATAAACTGTTATACACAGTGGAGTAGTAACTGAAAAATAAAGAATAATGAAAATACAGAGCAGATTATCCTGTTTCAACTGTTGGAGCACTTTCCACCAGTCCTGAAAAAATTATCAGCAACTAAATCAGAAATATAAACAATTATTGAGTTTATGGCCAAGCATTTCGCTAGACAAGATTAATGGGCAAGAATAAAATTATCTGATATTGAAAGGAATTTTTATTATCTGCTGTAATGTCTCTCTCTTTAATGACTGATTATATTTATTGTGTTATGATTAAGGTAATTATTTTATTTGATAATAAGTAGGAGATATTTTCAAATAAAGATTATTTTTTCTTTTAGATATAATTGTCATTCTACATTCAAGAATAGTTTTATTATTTTTATATAAGATTAATTTTTTTTAATAATTATAATTTTAAGTAGAATTCTTATATCTGTAATAGGCATAATCTCTTTACCTTTTTTTCAATCTCTTTTAGAAGTATTTTTTTCTTACCTTTCCCTTTTATGTATAGTTTTCATATTTGTCTATACCAATTTTAAAACTCTTGACATCCTAGTGTCTTGGCTTTCTAGTTTTTGACAAATTATACAAAAAGCTTAGGGTCTTATTTACCTTGTAGAAAATCTTGAAAATTTCACACCCCACTAGGTCTTGACACATAAAACTCATCCACACCAATACAAGACATTCAAAGCATCTCAAACATCGTGCATCTTCCATACTAAGATTTAGAACATTCCAAATTAAATGCCTAATCTAAAGGGGAGTGGATCTCATAAAAAATCCTTAAGTGGCCACCTTTTCAATTATATCATAAACTTCATAGGGAAGGCCTTCCTCTCTAACCCACTTAGAGTTTCAATGAATTTTTTTCCAATTGAAAGAGAAATCTAATATGAAGTTCACATTCACTCAAGATATAAACATCTCTAACATTAGTTCAAGGTCTTTATCAAGTATAATTCTTTAAAAGACTATAAATTCCTATACTAATTGATTTATTGAACTTTTCAATTGATTAGGAAACCTCCAACCACCATGTCCAAGTGGTTCTTGAAAATACACTACCCTATAGAAAGATAGACTTAAAATCAAAGTATTTAATTGGGGAATACATTTCAATAATTGACTAGAAAAATTTAAGTAGTTGATGGAATCTTTCTTGCTACATGTGTACTATTCTCTATGTTAGATGTAATCAACAAAAGGGTATTGGGATCTTAAAAAGTGTTAATTTATAAAGACCTTTGAGGTACATATGTGTACATCAGTTTGAGAATGAGATTGCAAAATAGGGTAATTGTTTATATGTTTAGACAAGTTATCTTGTTGCGCTTAGGAAATATAGATGCACAATATATTTTTCCAACTTGAGTTTTCATCATAGGGTTGTAATTTCAAAGCTTTGCTCAAATATGTATTTTTGGATTGCAACTTTATTTTTTTAGCTATAAAAAATGCTAAAGAGAAAGAAAGAGATCAAATATCAACATAAGAAAATTAAAAGGCAAATAATTCAATGCAAAGTCAATAGAACACAATGTGATGTTCTCATTACAAGTTCATAAAGAATGTTGTGATATACGAGTTATCGACTTTTTTTTCAACTTGTAACTTAGTTGTGATGCTATTTGTATATATTCATGTGTATTGTTATGCCTTTTTTGCTCATGGTTGTAACTTATTTGTAGTGTTATTCATGTGAACTCATGTATATAGTTTTGGTTTGTTGTTCCATGTATCTCTTAATGGCTACCTTCTTTATTGTACATTTTAGCTTTGTTCAAAATAGAAAAGAGAGTATTGTTTTAAGGTGGAGGAAAGGCCCTTGAATATTTTTCAGGATAGTCAAGTCCCTAGAAGTGAACATAATATTAAAAGAATGTTATCAAGTATGTAAATGTAAATGTAGATCTACTCTCGCCATAAACTATTGAAATACAAAATTTAGGACACATTTGACGAGATAATTATTAGTTTCCAAAAAGTTTGAATTCTAGGTAAGAATATGTAGAAGAGGTGAACAAGACTATGCCTTAAATCATAATCTAGATTTGATAAATAATCTCAAGATAAAAACCAGTGTGAACTAAAACAATCTGTAATAACATTTTACCAATAGATTTTAAGATTAGAACTCTAAATATCCTTCAACAGCTCCTCAATTAATAACTAATACTGATTACTAGACATGTGTCTTAAATTCTAATAGACTATTACGCAGATTTGAAAATCTGGCTTCTATTTTTAAGTTTTTATCCTTTTCCTCCTATCCCAATCAAACAAAAACAAATACGGAGAAGATTCTTTTTCCCATTTACATTCTTACTATTCTTTCATGGTACAATGGTAATGGTAGGACAGTGCAGTCTGAAGGAAATAATGGAGGGACAGTCTGAAGAAAGTATTGAACAGTGTGATTGTACAATGAAAGCTGTAAAGTAGTGTAAGAACAATCATGGGAATTATAAATGACAAGAAACTATCACGTGCAAATGGAGCATCAAAGGACAAAGAATTCTGTAAAGAAATGTCCAAAACCTGCAATATATTGTAAGGCTGGTTGAGTTGAAATTGATTGATTCAATTCCTGACAACATGACAGGATAGTTAGTGCAGAATACTTCAAAACAGTAAAAAAGATTTGTATTGCTTTTATGTCAGACATGATGTGGGGTCGAGAATCGAACTCATGTCCTTGCATCGACAGGGCGATTTCTGATGTTTGTCTGTACATTATGGTTGATGTTTGGGTGGCTAACTTTCAATGTAAACCGTAAGTTTTTCAAATATGCCCTTAAATTCGGTGGGGCTCACTGTCTTCTTTTATCTGGACTTTGTTATCATGTTTTATGTTGTTTTTTTTTAAAAAAAAATAAAAAACTATGGGAACTAGTAGAATAGTTAATTGCTGTTGGCTACATGTACTAAAGCGAATAATTTTTTTCATAAAATCTATAAAATTTTGAAAACACATTACTTTTTGGTAGAACTTTTGTGGAGGCACAACATACAGGATATAAATCATGAATAACAAATGATGAAATTTTCCAAAAAAATCTATGGTGTTTTCCACATTTTCAAAAGTGCATCTTGTATGGAGGATAGCCACGTTGTAGTTAATTGGTAGAGCATCATTGTCACAATTAATTTGTGAGTTTTAGATCAATTAAAAATAAATTTTAAAAGACGTCAACTTCAAATGTTTCTTATTTTTAAAATATTTTAATATAAATTTTAAGAATAATTTGTATTTACAAAATTAATTTAGAGATTCATTGAACTTATATGGGGAGGAAGACAACATAAGTAGAAACGCTGAGTTCAAGAAAATCCGAATCACTAGAAAATTTATTGTAGCATATGGATTAGCATGCTATATTTATATAAGTTGTATATACAACACTTTAGATTATTAATAAATTGTTAGAATAAAGTTTTTTTATAGTAATTTTTTAAAAGAGTAAATACAATAAAATACCAAACACTAGGGCAATCATTTTGGCCTTGACCAACCCACCATTATCCTAAACTTTTGGTGTTGCCTTGATCAGGAGGTTCCCAACATATCTTTGTGGCCTCCTAGGTGTTTGGATTAACCAACTTTTGCTCAATGACATGTCAATCTATTTAGAATATTTTAAAATTATAGAATATGAATATTTTTTAATTTTTAAAATATTTAATATAAGAGTAATTTTTATTAAGAAAATGAATTTAGAAACTCATTGAATTTAATTTTATATAAATTTAAAATATTTTCATAATAGAACAAATGAATTTACAAACTTGGTTAGTAAATTTGAGAGATTTTTCATATATTACTATTTATAAATCTTTTCTAATTTTAGAAAAGGGTTGTAGAATGCTAAAAGATATGATGCAAAAGCTAAAGGTGTCGGCCCTTATTTGAAACTCGACCAAATTTAAACTTTTCAATCTACCGTTCTTGAAGTACTTTTGGTCATATCTCATCTCAAACCCACATACTATGTTCTTTTGAGTTAGAAACATTAAGGGACAAAATGGATTTGTGTTCATCAACATCATCTTCACTCGCATGAAGAAAAGGCCCTAGAATAGATTATGAATGTCTGTCAAAGCCCAAGCATACTTGAGTAGTATACGTCCAATGATTGGCATGCATGTATATAGATGGAATCATGGACAAAAATCCTAAAATGCTTGATAGAAATACTAAAAAATGATCTCATGAAATGTAACAATTTTAGATCAAACTTTCAAGCACGAATGTGAATGACAAGAGAAAAGATGTAAATCCATAACTTTTGCTAATATATCCTTGTTGGCAATGTCAAAATGGGAGACTTAAAAACATGGTTGAACTCCCATAATGGCATATACTATTATCCTTGCAATTGTCGTGGTTGACATGCATGTAAAATATAGAAGTGTTAGCATGGCACTCGAACTATTTGACAAAACACCTTATTTCATCAATTACATTATCTATCCAATCTTGATTAGCATCATGCAACGACATTGATTGTACATCAATTGATCAATCACAAAAGAAGATTGTCACTTAATCTCACTAATTCAATCTATCCAAAAACTAAACTATTTCATATGCACAACATTAGAACTAACAACTACATATGCACATGCGAAAATAATGAATGTGCAAAATTACTAAATGCACATGTTAGAGGCATAAATGTGCAACAACTTCATGTATGCACAACAAATTTAGCTAAATACATAGAAACCAATGCATGTGCAGGAGAAAGCAAGGATTGCGTAGTAGTAATGTATGTGCAAAAAAACACAATGAATGCACAGTTTCAGACTAAATGTGCAACATAAAGACATAAATGAGCATAAAACCTAATATTGCACATACATACAAACTCAAAATTTGACACAAAAATCAATGAAATAAATGTATTAACAAGTCAATGTTAAGGGTACATAACAACAATTTCTAGTTGGGTGGTTGTTGGAACCACCAGACGTGCTCGAACCTATGTTTGTAGAGTAGGAACACCATTTTTTCTCTCCAATATTTCTTTCCTTCTTCTTCTCTCCACTCACCAATCTACCAAAGCCAAGTGTACAAATGAGGACCTTTTGACCCATTTCAACCTATTTATAGCCAGGTGAGCCCTAGTTGGACATGTATAATTGGGAGTGTAAACCTAATTGTTTGGCAACTCATTTTTCACTTATTTTTCTTCCAATTTGTCCATTATTTTCTCATGAGATTGATCATCCCCCCAAAAATTGTCGATCGATCTTGCAAGGGGGCATACATGGTGACACTTTACCAGGGGCAGGGGCATGAACCTAAGACTAAATATTTCTTTGAAATCATGCGACCAGAACATCATTTCAAAGAGGGGCAAAATGTATGCACCTAAAAATGACTTGAGATAATATTAATTATTTAATTAATAGTCCTTCTACTATCAATTGCTAAATGAAAATTTTAATTTATTTAGTTAATTTTCACTTTGTATTATTCTTCTAAGCCCAAGTCTTCTAGATTATACTATTGTTAGCCCGTCATTCGCTTCTCATGATGAGCTTATGTCACTTGTTATAATTTTCCTTTAAAATCTCTTCATTGATTTATCGCCTATTTTTAAAAAGTTTTTAGTGCATTTACTCGTCCTCCGTAGAAGTCATTTTGAGTTCGGTTAATCTTTCGATTCCTTTGTTTGTATTTTTGTACCCCTTGAACCATTTTGAAAAGAGTTCAACAATGTTCATATAGGTTCCACTGGTTCTGAGTCATGTACAAGACATTTTCAACTAACATATATTGTGGAATATTTTGTAGCGGCATTGACTCATAATCGCAAGTAGTTTTAAGCTGTAGATACCTAAATTTGATTACATCATTTAGTAATTTTATTTAGTCTCTCCTAGGACATCTTATTAATTAAATATTATTATTTGATTAATTTATGTCATCCCCTAGTTATAGTCCAATTAATTATTTAAATGACAAACCTATAGTCTAATAATTAATGAAATCCCTATTATTCTATTAATTTAAATGGATACATTTATATAATTAAATTAATTCATAAACCCCTTTTTCCTCCCACTTGGAATTAAATAAAATATTTAATTCTAAAATTCATGCCAATCCTCCTTAATTAGCTAATAACCCATGCTTAGCTAATCTAACCCTCCACTCATTCTCTCTCCTCCCTTTACATCCTTGTAAACCCCCACTTACCCTCTAATCCAAAGCTAATCACCCCTTAAACATTTGCACAACCATAATCCAAGAATTAAGAAATGATAAACCATCTCAAGTCAACCCTCATGTCACATCACCACATCCTCCAATGCCAAATCATAAAGTCTCTTACACATCTCTTACACACTTGTCCCCTCTCACACCTTCCAAAGTGGTCACATCCCTCAAGGATTTGGCCTCTCCTCTCATCCTCCCCCATTGTGACACTTGTCACAATGCTATGCATTTGAGAAAGCACAATCCACGTGCTCTCTCTTGATGCATCTCAACCCTTCCTCAAGTTTGCATCTTGACTGTCCATTCACCTCCCATTTGTCTATATATTGAGCCTCTTTCTCCTTCATTTTCATCCACCATTTAAGCAAAGTTATTATGCCCATTTGAGAGACAAAATCATCCAAGGCACCATTATAATGCCAAAATCTCCATTGAAGCTTTGAGCAATAGCATTGAGCACACATCCAAATCTTTGGACTACATCTAAAGATCATGAAGGCTTTTGGGAGTGTTTTGAGGTTTGCATTCTTGTTTTTGTGGCTTTCTTTTAGTCTAATCTAAGTGTTTACTTTCTTTGTTTTGTTGAATGCTAGGTTAGTTTGGTATTCTTAGACACTACATTTTCAGGTATTACATTTTGGCACACCTAGTGGGACCTACTTCAAGGGTCATTTCTCTTCATCTTTCTCATTTTCTTTGCAAAACTAACCCAAATACTAAAGTTTTTTGTTGTTTGAGTGCTTTGCAAGGGTTTTTTTTGGGTATTTTGTAGGTTTAGGGCCGAAGAAGACACATTTGTGCCATCATTCCTGCCTTCGAATTTTATACAGCATCAACATCCAAAAAATCCATAGTTTTGCGAGAACGCTGGTATGGACACATGAATGCTTGTACGGACTGCAGGAACGCATTCCCGCAATGAAACTTCTATTTTTCTTGTCTTTTCTTGCTCTCTGTCCCGACTTCACTAGTGACTCACTGTACCCATTTTGCAAGATCACATTCCTGCAATGCGGGAACGTGGGTTAAACTGGTAGGATTGCCAATGTACCTTTTTGTAAGTTGTGAGGCATTTACTATTTTTAAAAATTTTTTTGCCTTCATTCCCGGAACATGGGATTGACTGTTGACTCCGCGGGAATGCTTTTTGACTAGGCGGGTTTTCCTGTTAATTTCTATAAGCCGAAAGGCACTGTTAATGTTTTTTGAAGTTTCTACCATCATTCCCGCAACGTGGTATTGACTGTTGACTTCGCAGGAACGCCATTGACTACGGGAACATGTCAGTAGGTATCATTCCCTGTCCAACATTTATTAATCTTTGTCAGTTTCTTTTATTCTGACAGTCCCGTGGGAACGCCTGTACGCGTTTGCGGGAATGCAATTTTTCTATTGCAGGTTTGCAAGTTTTTGTGGGAATGCGGGTTAAAAAATTTTAAAACAAAATTTACTCACTGTCATTTGATGCTTTAAAAAGAACAGTGTATGCCTACACAACACTTCATTATTTCGATTTGGGCATAAAATAAATAAAAGTTAAAATTGAACAAGGCAAACATCACACTTCATCTTGGTGCTTAAAATCAACAAAAACTCAATCTTGAATGCCTAAGGGATAATCAATCTATGCGATGAAAACATTTCAATTTGGCGTTTAAAATTAATCAAAAAAAGTCTTGAGTGCTAAGAGGAGTAACACTTTTCTTGTTTTTGCAAAGCAATTTCCATTTCCAAGCATTGTCATTTGCTTTTCAAAAAAGAACCTTGCATGTTGAAAATGAGTGTTTGATGTTCTAGAATAGAAAACACTTAGCCTAAACTAGGTTCAATTTGGAAATGAATACTTCTTGGCATGTTTGAAGGAGTATTTTTTAACACTTCCTTAGAGCTTTTAAATTCTTTGCAAAACCTTGTTAAAGTAAGTGACGTGGAAGCAATCCACTTGTATTCATATTCTCTCCCCTTGCCTTTGCAGATCTTAGGTGAAGAGAAAGATCAAGTCCGATTGACAACACTTCTAGTGAGGCTTGTCTAGAGAGAAGTGCTTCCTCTTTAGAGAATGACCTCAAACCTGTAATTCCCCGATTGGTATATAAATAAGGTGTTGAGAAAAATCTCGCCTTATCCCCTCAAGCTCAGGTGAGGCATGTTGATGGTAGCTTGAGGTAGGTGAATATCCCTATGATTTTGACATGGTCAACTAGGCTCTTTAGTGAGTCATGCGCATACAAATTGATTGGGGGGACGCCACAGATCTTACTAGAAGCCATTAATCAAAAGCCTACCGATCTACTCCTGAAAGTATCATAATCTTTGTACAAGGACCAACCCAAGTGGTTTCCTAAGTCGCCTGAAGATTACTCACCATATGTATTCCTCTTTTGGGATATCAAGTTGTGGGCAAAGGTTGTGATACTCGCCTGTCTTGTAGGTAGAAATTTCTTGTATGTGTTCTTGAAAGTAATCAGACCCAGTGAAAACATTTGTTGAACATTCACAAAATTGGAGTTACTAAAGTTATTTTTCCAAAGAGATCATCTGCCCGTTTTACCCATAAGATTGCTTTGTCTCTTGTGAGGATTGTTTGTCAACACTATCCTGAAAAAAAAACTCTAGTTTGTTCGAACCAAGCTAAGGTACACTTACCATAGTCACTTCCTAGCTTGATCTATTCCAGTGTTCAGAGAGCAGAAATATTCCTTTTGATCTATGACCGCACCTGTGAAGCACAAGAAAGCTAAGTTACCAACACCCCATGCGTATCAAGAGAAGAAAGTTGTTGAAAGGAAGCTTAAGGATTACCAACCCATTGTCACTGCAGTTCGAGAAGAATAGAAGAATCAAGCTAGATTGGATAACATAGAATACAACGTATAGATCAAGTAGTTTTCCTTTCAAATCTGAGTTGATCATCATTTTTTCAGACTAGAGAGTGAAGACTAGTAGGCACAATCTCCACCCTTCTCCAAAACTGTGAAGTTGTCTCAACATCCTTGCATCATAGATAGTCCCATAGGAATGTTTGCATCATCCTTTAGGTAGCATCACCCCTATCCAAATTTTAGAATCATCATCCTAAATCCTCATCATCTAGGGACCCATCTTGAGTTTCCCAAACCTCATCCTTAGAATCAAAATCTTAGCCACACCCATTCGACTAAACCTTGTCTAGGGTAGCTAGTACTTGCTCTTGCGAACCTCATCATCTCAATCCAAAGATTGGTTCACACTAGTAAGGATCCCATCGTCTGAAGATCACAAGTCTATCCAAGGATGAAAATCCCACAACATTTTGATCCCACATCAGGAAAGGTAGCTCATCATGATCCCTTAAGGAACCCATCATCCAAATCCTTCATCATCCATAAACCTACATCTAGGCTATCATCAGCTTCATCTAGATCCAAAATCTTCACCCAAGCATCCCTTTTGATACATCTGCATCCTCCCCATCTTAGGACCTTGCATTTTCATGCCTATTGAGACACGATCAAAGAAAAGGAAAGGAATGGATCCCAACCAAGCCACTAGTTCAACAGACCCGAACGACCCCATGGGTATGATGGTAATGTATGATCCTCAGCCACCAATGGTTCAGAATGTGTGGGAATATCCCAATGAGACACCTACCACAAACTCCATGGAAGCTTTCATGTGTCTTCCAGGACACGCGCAAATGGTAAGCGTGATCATTGCACAAAATCATCTTGCCATCTTGGAAAACTATACATAGGAGGGTACTCCCATTCCACCGTAGTTATGCCCTTTTGATCCCACAAAACCTATCCATATCCCCACCAACATCGACCCATTTGTCATCCAACAAATCCATGATCCAACTCAGCAGATATCCCATACAACATTGCCCATCCCGTATCTCTTACAACCTGGTACATCAATCCCCGCAAGCACCCCTCTTTCCATTATGGGAGCACCACCCCCGCCTGCTTTCTTACAAGTAGCCACTCAAATGCAAGCATCTACCCAAACACCACCACCTCTTGCTGAATCAACACCTCTTTTGCAAGGAGCAACGCAAATCACCCCACCTGCATTTGCCCAATCTGTTACACAAACTCAATCCACACAGGTTCCACCCACCACATTTGTTACCGACACATAGGCCAACAAGTCACCTTCACCACAAGAATGTCGCATATGCCATCCCACAATCCTCCACCTGCACCACAAATCCTTGTATCCACCCCCACATTTGCAGAAACCTCCACATCATAGCCCATCACAGGGGTTGGCACTGCTTGGAGCCTCGGCCAAGCACAAATGAATGCCATGGGCATACCCACACATGACCAACTTTACCAAAAGGCCCATCAGTAACAAAAATTCCCCCAAGCAGTGCAACATCCACCCCGACCACCTTTTGTTGCATCTTTTCCCACATCCACCAACTACCTATCTATGCCATCAATTGCTCAACAAAATGCTCCACCTCAATCACAACAACTTGGCTCTACCTGTCCCACTAACCCCCTTACACAACCGCCCATAGTGCACACCCAAGCTACCATCCCCCCTCTTAGCAATGCGCGTATGCACCCTTCCTATGTTGGCCAAGTCCACCACTAGTCCCAACAACAACCATTCTACCAGCTTCCCCCACAACAACACTTCCCAATGCTATAAGCCAATCCTCTCATCCCACAATAGCAAGCCTCACCATATCCCACCCTATAGTAGGCCCCAACCTTACATCAGCAATACATCACCCAACAAGCTAACTAGAATCCATTTCAAATGGCCTTTTCAGCTGGGCAATCTCCTTACCTAAGCTCACCATATCCTCTGCATGTCCCCCCATATTCACCCACACCATTGGATCCATTCTTAATGGGAGTACCTCCCCCAATGCCAGCTAAATTAGAATGGGAAGAGATGAGGAATTCCCTCAAAGAACTCAAGGCTGGTACTGAGGGCAAAACCTTCAAGTTCGAGGAAGTCTATCCATATCCATTTGACATATCAATCACCACACTCCCTTTCCCTAAGAATATTGAGACACTTAAGTTTGACAAGTATCGAGGGAAAGGAGACTCGATCAACCATGTCAAGGAGTTCTACATGGCGTGCCAGGAGGTGGCATACAACAACATATACCTATTGCACCTTTTCCCTAAAATTTTGGGAGGAATCGCTCTCAAGTGGTTCTACAAGATACCGTATGGGTCTATCTCCACGTTTGTGGAACTCTCAAAAAAATTTGTGGCCCAATATGCCCATAACATTGAGAATGAGCTCTCCTTGTTAGACCTATGCAATACTAAAAAAAAGGGAGGTGAAACTATGGCTGACTACCTACAACGATGACAAAATCTCACCATGAGATTGTCATACCAATCACCAGAGAAGCACCTTACCAAGATATTCATTGATAATTTGCCTCCAAAGTTATCCCACTTCATGAGAATGAATTGTATTCAGACTTACCAAGCTATAAAAGGGAAAGGAATGGACATCAAATGAGGTCTTTTGGATGATGGTACCATCAAACATTACAAGGAGAGCTCCCAAGATAGACCTAACAATGACCATTCCTGATACTGGAACAAAAACAAGAACGTGGTCACTGACGGAGCCATAGACACCAGGACGTCCAAGTTGTTGTAGTTGGTCCCAATCCCCCTCCCCAAACCTACCAACAACAAGCACCTATCTACCAGCAACAAGCACCCGTCTACCAATGACAAGCACTTGCCTGTCAGCAACCGCCTTATCAGCCACCTATTAATCAGACCAATGCCATATCCATCACCGAAGGACAAAACAAGCCCCATTTTCAAAATACTCTGAAGCACACATTCACACCCCTTGGAGAACCCCTAGACACTATTTTCTACCATATGGTTAGCGCCAACCTGGTTGTGTATCTACAAACCCATCCCTTTGATGAGTCAACACCCAAGCCGACCTGGTACAAGGACAATGAGTACTGTGACTATCACCATATTAAGGGACACGCTACCGTGAAGTGCATGAAATTCAAACACTATGTCCAAGACCTCATAGATAAAAATGAGATCACAGTTGATGCACCTTCCCAAACGTCACCCAATGCAAACCTGCAGATCTATCAAAATGTGTTTCCTAAACATAATGCATGAAAGAATCAACCCAATGCTAATCCTCCTGCAGACCAAGGAAAGGGTAAATAGGGTGACCATGGTGATGGGAAAGATTATACCACTGCCTACATCAACTACGATAAATTCATTGGTTGTATTTCCTAGGTCGAACCCACTGTGAATGTGATCCATGTTAGAGGTGCTAACAATCAATGTGTCGTTACTACCCATAGAGGCTGGATATCTGTTATCGGTGCTAGTACTACAACTATCCCCAACACATAATATAACCTCCTATAACACCTTGGGAAAACACCCGCACAAATCTCCATCCTTGACCTCCTTCGTACATCACCTCTCCATCAGGAAGTCTTCAATAAAGCCCTCCAAGAAGGCCATGTCCCTACAGACATCAATACCATTCAATTCAAGAACCTTGTGGGGCACTTATCCACACCTTCCACTCTCTCCTTTTAGCCATTTGATATGCCATTTGTTGAACTAGATCAAAATCTCCCACTCCACCTCACTGTCATGATTAATGACTTCGCCATAAAAAGGGTCATGATAGATAATGGTTTGGCCCTTAATCTTTGTATGTTAAAATTTGTCTGATAGGTTGGTTTCACAGAAGCAAACATCTCTCATGATGTAATCACTATCAAGGCTTACGACAACCTGGAGTGTACCTCTGAAGGTACTATTTTTCTACCCATCAAGATTGGTCCCATCGTCCAAGATACCATATGCCATGTTGTTGATCTTGACCTCCCTTACAACATCCTCCTTGGTCATCCATGGATCCACTCCATCCAAGCAGTCCCCTCCACCTATCTTTAGTGCATAAAATTCCCATATCAAGGCACTGAAATCACCATCCACGCAGATCCCTAACCTTTCGCATACTGCCATGTGATTGAAGCCTCATTTTCCCACTCCACTCATTGTCCTGGAATCGATATTGGCACATCTATCGCTAGTTCTCCCAATCCCACTGTGATCCAGAAACAATCCTAGCCTCCACCCTCTCCTCCATCAAGATCAACAACAAGGGCTACGGAGAATACAGTTTGACCGATGCCTTTGGAGTAGGGGCTCTCCCCTTGGACCCGCACACTCAAGGATGACCATGCCATCAAACCAAGGCACCACAAGAAGGCCCCAAAATCAAAACTATGGGCTCATCTGCTTTCATCTCTAACAAAATTTTGAATGGCCAAGAGTTGGCACTCGATATAAATAAATGGTTGTACAAGGACCCTCCACCTCCCGATACTGAGTTCCCCAGGTACTTCAAGGAAAAATATCCTATACCACACAAATGGGCCACTAAACAATGGGATTATCAAGGAGGTGGTCTAGGACCCAACGAGTTTGGAATGAAGGACCCCATGGAGGCCTTTAAAAATTGACAAAATCAAGGCCTTAGCTTTGATCCCCCTCACTTGCACATACGAGGACTTGAAGCTGTGACTAGGGGCACCAATTCGCCCAAAGTAACCTTTTTGAATATCCAAGATGAACTCGTGGAAGATGAAGACATTCCAGAAGAGGAGGAAAAATGATCCTACGATGATATCTTTGACAATGAAACCTTCCTGGGCAATTCTGTCCTTCACCAACTTACCATCAATCTCATTGACCTCCCCCTCATCCACCCTGACCTCATATACTAGAACCAATCAAGTGTAGTACATATTGATGAGTTCTGAAGCGAGGAAGCACTCCTAAGATTCATGGGTGCCATAGACCAACAATCAGAATGGGGGTAGGAATAAGCCAAAGTGTATCAGCTCAACCCAAAGGGGTATTTTGGGGAAGAGGAAGTCACTAGCTACAAAAATAAAATAAAGAATCCTCATGTGAAAACCCCTCTGGGGCACATCCTAATTCAAAAATAGTAAAAATAAAGGGCATATCTGAGAGAGAAAACCTCTCTGAGGCGCTAGAGGATGGAGAATGGCCTCTTCCTCCCATCTGAGATTACTGGTTAGAATAGTCATTCGTCATCATTGAAGAGACCAAACCAGTCAACTTGGGCACATAAGAAATTCCAAGGATCACCTATATTTTTGCATCACTAACTGAGGGAGAAGAGTCGGCCCTTGTGGCTCTTCTTCAAGAGTCGATCATAAATTTTGCATGGTTGTACACTCACATGCCTGGACTCGACCCAAATCTCATTGTCCACCATCTAGGAGTAGATCCTAATGCCAAACCAGTCAAATAAAAGCGAAGAAGAATGCATCCAAAAGTGGCCTTATTAGTGAAAGCAGAACTTGAGATGCTTCTCCGAGAAAAGATCATCAGATCCATCGACTATTTAGACTAGATCTCCAACATGGTGCCTATTACCAAACCTTTAGGTGCCATAAGAATTTGCACTGACTTCAGATATCTCAACAAGGCATGTCCGAAGGATGATTTTCCGCTCCCCAACATTGATATGATCATGGATCTCACTCTCATTCATGAGATGTTCTCACTAATGGAGAACTTCTTAGGGTACAATTAGATCAGAATAGCCAAAGAAGACCAACACAAGACAACATTCACCATGTTATGGGGCACATTTTGCTATAACATGATGCCATTTGGGCTTAAAAATGCAGGAGCTACCTATCAAAGAGCGATGACCGCAATCTTCCATGACATGATCCATAAAATTATGGAAGACTACGTAGATGACATTCTAGAAAAATCTAGAACACAATGCAAACACTTTTATGTCCTTGAAGATGTGTTTGACCGCTTACATAAGTATGGTTTGAGGTTGAATCCAAAGAAATGCATCTTCGGCGCAACATCTGGGAAGCTGCTAGGATTCATCGTATCCAGATGAGGCATAGAGATCGACCCCAAGAAGGTAAAAGCCATCATGGAAATGCCTCTCCCATAACACTTAAATAGTTGAGAAGCCTTGAGGGAAAGTTGCAATCAGTCCGGAGATTCATCTCCCAATTAGTAGATAAGTGCTAACAGTTCACGCACCTGTTGAGAAAGGATACTACCTTCAAGTGGGATCCCATTTGTCAGCACAGTTTCGAGAACCTCAAAGAGTACCCAAAAAATGTGCCTATTCTTGTACCACCAATGCCAGGAAGGCCCCTCAATTTTTACATATCCGCAACTACCATAGTGCTTGGAGCACTCCTAACCCAGCTAGACGAAGTTGGAAAAGAGCGGGCCATTTACTATATCATCTGTACACTAGTCGGCTATGAGTTGAACTACTCCTCGATGGAAAAGGCTTGCTTAGCGGTGGTCTTTTCCACTCAAAAGCTTCACTACTATATGCTCAGTCACAATAAAATTGATCTCAAAGGTTGACCCTCTCAAATACTTACTTTCAAAGATCGCTCTCATAGGACATATAGCAAAGTGGGTAATGCTTCTTAGCGAATTTGACATCCAGTATGTCAATCAAAAAGCCATTAAGGGACAAGTTATTGCTGATCAGCTTGTGAAAGCTCCCTTAATCGACACATATCCTCTAGTGATGGAATTCCCATACGAGCACCTTTGTATGGTCGAGGACTAGCCCTAGTGGAAGTTATATTTTGATGACTCGTATACATCACATGGATCAGGGAAAGGGATACTTTTTGTAACTCCCCAAGGTGACTACATACCAAAATCCTTCAAATTAGGATTCATGTGCACAAACAACATTTCAGAATATGAGGCCCTTGTCGCAGGTCTTAGAACAACTATCCATTGGAAAATCACAGAGCTACAAGTCTTTGGGGATTCCCAATTAATCATCAAACAGGTCCTCGATGAATATCAGACAAAAGATGACAAGCTACTACCCTACAAAGATCTTGTAGATAAACTCAAAGAACACTTCATCAGCATACAGTTCACACAAGTCCCAAGACTCCAAAACAAGGTAGCATACGCTATGGCAACCATCGGCTCACTATTGGAAATCCCCCATGACGCCATGCAATATGAGTTTTTAGTTGAGCAGCTATACACACTTGCTTATGAGAATGCTGACACTAATATGGTATGTGTCTTAGTTGGTCCTCAGTCCCCATGGTACCATGACATTCACACTTCTCTAAAGAATGGTATCATATCCCCTCACCTCACAAACACCTAATGCCAGAACCTCATTTGTAGAGTATCCCGCTACACTCTTGTAGCCAACACCCTATATCATCATGGGTATCATAACATCCTCTCCCAATGTTTAGACTCTAATGAGGCCACCTTGGCTTTACAATAGGTTCACACTAGAATTTGCGGTGCTCACACAAGCGACATCATCCTTGTAAAGAAACTACTTAGAGTTGGGTATTACTGGCCGATAATGGAGCATGACGCCTATGAGTTTGTGAAGAAATGCCTACAGTGTCAATAGCATGCCAACTTGATCCATGGACCAATGCAAGACCTACAACCCATTGCACCTCCATGGCCCTTTTCATGTTGGGGTTTCGACCTTGTTAGCATGATTACATCCCATTCCTTGAACAGACACAAGTGCATCATAATAGCTACTGAATACTTCACAAAGTGGGTTGAGGTGATCCCACTCAACCTCACCACAGGTGTCCAAATGTCCAAATTCATCCTCTACCACATCATTTTCTGCTTCGACATTCCCTCCACCATCTTCATAGACCATGGCTCACCATTTGAAAAACAACATGTCAAAGGACTATGTGACTAGTTCCACATCCACTAATGCTTTTCTAGCCCATATTTTCCACAAGGAAATGGCCAAGGTGAGGCAAATAACAAAACCATCCTAAAATCCTATAGAAATTTGTCAATGATTCTGGCCGTGACTAGCATCTACAAATCAATCCCACCCTTTGGGCCTATCGCACCTCATTCTGTACCCCCACAGGCACCACTCCTTATTCCCTGGTATATGGTGTTGAAGGCGTTCTACCAATCGAGGTTGAAATCCCTTCACTGTGCGTGTCCATAAAGAACTACATCACAGATGAAGACTACTGCGTGGCGCGCCTTACCCAACTGGACTTTCTAGATGAAAAGAGGCAACAGGCCTATGATCACCTAATCGTGTACCAAAACCACCTCAAGAGGAGCTTCAATAAAAAGGTGCACCCCCGATAGTTCCAAGTGGGAGACCTGGTCTTGAAAGAAAATTAGAAAGTACAAGCTAATCATGAGAAAAAAGGGAAGTTCGAGACCACTTGGTTAGGTCCCTATATGGTGTCAGCTTGCTTAGGCTCTAGAGCTTATCAGTTGTCTATGCCCAAAGGTGAGCCTCTTAATGATCCCATCAATATCATACATTTGAAGTGGTTCTATGCTTGAACCATAAAAATGATCTTGAAAAAAATCATAAAATGATCTTGAAAAAATCCTAAAAATCATAAAATGATCCTGAAAAAATCCTAAAAAAATCCTAAAAAATCCTGAAAAAATCCTAAAAATCCTAAAATGATCCTGAAAAAATATAAAAAGTCTTGAAAAAATCCTAAAAATAGCAAAATGTCTTGAAAAAAATCATCATCCTGGTGAAAACCTGGCAAACAGGTGCCTTCATGAATCAAAAAATCAAGAAAATGAAAAGAGTAAAGAGAAATAATCATCCAATGGTGAAAACTTGGCAATTCAAGTGCCTTGTGGACAAGTATGTTGGTGAAAACCTGGCAAATAGGCACCATACATAGTGGACTGTATCATTATCTATCAAACTCCCATTCCCCCCCCCATCCGAATCTATTCGCCACCACTTGACATCCCATTTCGCCCATCCCTTGTTCCCAAGGTGTCATTCCCATTACGCCAACAAACAACACCCATTATCCCACTTCTCAAGCTTCTATAAACATCTGCTATATATAGTGTCTCTAGTTTGTACGTATTGTCCTATCCTTCCCAATAGTACCTCCTGATCGCAAAATGCGTGGCCCACAATGACCACAATATCAACAATGTTCCCTTAGCAAGCATCCTGCGTCACTGTGATTCTCCAAAGGTTCTCCATTTGCCCATCAAAAATCCCAAATGCAGTCAAAACCCACCAATAGGTCCTTGTAGCATGCATCCTTCCTCCATGTCTGACCTAATCACAACATCCACAGTCGGTCGATCTCTTTTGGCAAAGGATGTCTTTATAAGGAAACTCAGGTGTGGAAATAGCTTCCTACGCTAATCTCTATAGGAGAGTATTGTGCAAATTCTTTTAAATCCTTACAATTTCAGATTTGTTAACTACTTTAACAAAGATATTGCAACCACATACCATACATACAGAAAAATAGAGAATGACACAATGATATACCCTGGGGAAACCTTTTGGTAAAAACCCTAGCACTCCAAAACCTGCACAATGTATTGATCAAAACTATTATAGCTTACAATACACTTGCAATGCAAGTTCTTTCAGAAGATTTCTAAACCCTTGAAGACAAATCATGGCAGCATAAAATGTTCCAACAATACACTAGCATCATATCTCTTTGCAACCCTAAAAAAGCTTATATTATGCACTTCACTTTTTAGGGCTACTCCCAAAGATAACTGTATTAGGGTTTTACCATTCTCCGAGAAAATATATTAGGGTTTTACCAAAGATAACTATATTAGGGTTTTACCATTCTCCGAGAAGATTGGGGAAGAGTGTACAGTACTCAAATTTATCAGTTGCCACATGCCTTCACCTATCATTGAAACTTCCTGACATAGCTCTTACGTGTCATAGGAATCCGTCATAACCGTTTTAGCCATGATCTCCTTACACACAATTCAAGATGCTGACACATCAACATTATTTGCAAGAAATAAATTTTACAAAACAAATAATAAGAATAAGAATTATCCAAGGTTGAGACACCTTATTCCTAACAGTCTTTTGGTCTTATCACTTGGATTTCATGAAAGTTTTCTTGATTTTTTTCAGTTGATTTTGAGGTTTCAGTTGACTATTCTACTCAAGGTCACCACGATCTTTTATATCATGGTGCACTGCGATGAGAGGCATCTTTTTGAGGCAAGCTCTTTTTCAATCTTTTGTTTCTGCTTGTGAGTTAGTCAAACATGACCCTTGCATGGTTCATAGGTGATCTTCTGGGTTATCTGGTGCACTTGGGAAATGTTGCTTACTTGTGGGTTTCCCTTGCATTGTTTCCACCATGCCTCCTTTCGATACATGCGTGATGCCGGGGCAATCCTTGAGTGTCTTTTTTGTGTTAGTCCTATGCAATGATAACGACATGACCTCAAGTTCCTAGTAACTTTGGTTAGTCCCTTCTGTTGCTATATCAAAACAAGTGCTCAAACTATATGGTGGTGTTCCCCTTCAGAATACCCCACATTCAAGCTTCACTAAACCTCCTCCATCCTATCAATCATCTGAACATAAGCTCACATTATCCCTATCCAATATCAAAACATCATCCTACAACAAATCCCCCAAAAAAATCTTCCTCACATCCCATTTCCACCCATCTTTCCCCCATAAACACTTCATCATGATGAAAACTTCCCCACCTCCCTCACCTAATGTTCTTGAACCTTGGATTGTGATTGTGCAAATCCCCCCAGTTCGTCATCTCCTCCACACCAACCTCCTTCTCCCTCAGTGAGGGGTCAATCAGGCAGTGATATGTTGCGCCATCTCATCCTTACACTTCACCTTCAAACTCCCATCTACATTCATACCATTCCCCTACACCCTCCCACATGCATTTCATTTCCTACCACTATCCTAGGTTGCATTATCTCATCACATTTCACTTCCATACATCTGTTAAAAAGATAAAAAAATATAGAGAATTGCAGGAAATTGTTTAATCGATTGAGTTAGGAGTAAGAAAATTTACCATGAATTAATGCAAGAACTAGGAACATACACCAAAAATAAGCAACGAGGAGACAAGATTTTGAAGGGGAAAAACATAAAAAAACCCTTGTGAATTTAATGAAAGTGGCAACAAATGCTTAAGAATGAGAGAGAGAGAGCAATACTCATACAATAAGAAGAAGAAAAATCTCATGAGAGAATGAGACAAAGAAGGAGAGCCATCTCTTTTAATAGAGACGTGATAGAGGAGTTACATTGTAACTCCCATATTTGAGTGTGCCACATTTCACTAGTGTGTGAGACAAGTGTAGGATTCCTCATAACGAGGAATATCTATTTTCCTTAATAAAAGAAATTACAAATATGATATGTCCTCCCACTTGGACTAGAGGATAGATTACATTAGGATACCTTGGTTTATCTTATTAAATACAAAAATACCAAGGAAAAATTAAATTCTAACACCCCCCTTTAATCTTTACTTGGGGTAATTACAAAAATCTGCAACTAGATTATCCTTCTTGTAGTAGAGGAGGAAAGCTTGTTTTTCTTCACTTTGTGTTGATATAAGGTGATGGTGCAATGATAAATACTGGGATCTTGAAATAGGATTCCTTCAATTTTCATAATGCAAGAGTGTAGGTGGTTGTGGATATAGGCCCAAATCTGTAGGAAAAATTTGAGATTCTTCATTGTTTATCCAAGAAGGATCACTTGAATCTACAACAAAATAAGAACAATGAGGGGATCTCCTATGATTGGGATTTCCTCCTAAAGTTGAATCAGTAGGAGTTGAATGTGAATCATCAATTGTTATTTCATCATAAAGCGGTTTTGTAAACCAAATAGATTTATTACTAGATACATAAGCACAATCACCAACAATAATATCATCAAGAAGCTTAGAGATTAGAGAAGGAGGTTGGTCCTCCATAAGAACCATTTGAGTGTCATGAAATTCATGATCTACTTTGGAGCATATAGGAACATAATCAATATTTGAGCCTACAAAAAGGTAAAAACCACTAATAGAGTACCCATCATTGGGATCACCTAGTGCTGAATTAGTAACACTTTGGAAAAAATCATATTGAGAATCATTGGTCATAGAATTATAAAAGCAATCTTTAGGTTCATAAACCAAATTTGTAACATGTTCATGAGTCATAGAATCAGAAATGCAGTCTTTAGCTGCATAAGATAAATCTGTAGTGTAATCATCATAAGATGAAGCATTAATAGGAGAGGTAATATAAGTATCATTATCATTAACTTCCACAACAATCATAGGATTAGTACTATCAGCATGAATTTCATCTTGAGTAATAAACATATCTTGCAAAGTATCATTAAGAAAAGTAGATATAATTTCCTCTTCTTGGTCAAACATATCAAGATGAGAGCAAGGAGGAGTAAACAGATTATTGCCATTATCAGTATCATCACTGCTAGGAGGAACAAAATCATTAGGAGTATCATTACTATCGTCATGTTCATCATTATCCTTTTGAAGAGTATCAATATTATCCTTAATGTTAGGAGTAGAAAAAAAAATATGGATATCTTTCAAAACAGGAGCATGAAGCACATAATTTGGAACAGAAACATTACTAGTTCCTTCAACTGGACAACAATAATTATCAGCTAAAGAAACAGGAATATGGTTACCTTTCAAATTAGGAACAACAAGGAGTTTACCATTGGGAACAGATGTTGTGTAAGTTTGAAATGTGATCTCTAAGACATGCCACATCTGATGTGCTGTAGTACAATCTAAGATAAGATGGTATAAATCTAGATGTAATGAGAGTCCGATTAGACCAAATGCTTCCTTATCTTTCAATTGCCAGGAATCCTTGTCAGCCTGAGGAGTGGTGGATGTCAGTTTCAAAATTGGTGAAAAAACAATGTCAAACAGGTGTTGAGATTTCAAAAAATCAGACATGTGAGGCCTCTAAACAGAATAATTAGAACTATTGAGTTTAAATTTTGGCATTGACATAGACATGATGAAACAAAAAAGGTAATAGGAAGATAATATAATTATATAAAAAAGAATAAAGAAATTATTAACAAAATGTTACAACCTGCAAGAAAAAGGATTAGAAAGCTGATATGAATCTAAACAACTATAATTAATAACTTATGTTAAAAGATGAGTTGAAGCTAATGAGCATAAGAAAAAAGACACAAATGATAGGAACTAAGAGGATCACACAATAACCCTGCAAGAAAACGTTAGCACAAAATAAAATACTAAAAAAAATAATAAACCTGCAAAGAAACGTTAGCTAAAAAAAATGAATTGAATCTAACCAAAAACCCTTAAAAAAAACTTAGGTTCCTATAGCAAAGAAGCTTCCTGAAGTGCTAACATGCAAACTCGATCATGACAGAATAGAGGTTCCTGTAGCAAAACAAATTCCTGTAGCGCTGACAGGCAAACTAGATCACGGTAGAATAGAGGTTCCTGTAGAAAAATGCTTTCTGAAGCACTAACATGCAAACTACATTAAATTGATAAGTAAAGGAGAGCGATAGAAATGAGTTAAAAAGTGGTGATACTGTAACTACTAAACGCTATTAATAAAGATGATGCGATACACTATTTAATAAAAAATGAAACAACATGCAACCGAAGCAATCTATTGAATAAAGGTACCCTACAGAGGAAGAGAACAAAGCTTCTTGTAGCAAAATGCAAACAGGGATAACAAAGGTAAACTCAATTGAATCAAACTTGTATAGATAGAGCCGCTCCTTCCAATGTAGCCGCTACTCCACAAAAAACTTATTAGAAACAACGGCTTGAAGGAACTCCTCTTGAAACGTACATGCAACCAAACAAAAACACACATGCAAACAAAAAAAAATGCACATGCAAGGATTTACAGTGCTGTTCAAATCATGAACAGTGCTAAGTTAGTGCATTTACTGAAAAAGATAATCAAATTAGCTATTCAAGATTACTAACATGCAAGAATTTGCTAACAATGCTATTCAAAAATTATAAACAGATCTAAGTTATGCAAGAAGATATAGAACAAAAAAAATTGAAACATATAAACGCATGCAATAAAAAATTAGCAGAGAATGAACTGTAGAAACTGATGAAATATCAGATTCAACTCCAAGATCCAGCTGCATACAATAACCCTGTTACACAGAATGAAGCTAAAACTGGAAAAAGCGAAACCCTCTTGTGCTCAAAAAATTTAGAGCTCAAAATGTATTAAGAGTGAATGACATAAATAATTACAAAAGCGGCTTATAAGGACAGAAACCCTAAAGCCCAAAAAAGCTAGGTTGTGCAATAATAATTAATAGAAATATTAATTATTATGCACCTAAAAGAGATAGCTTAAGTGAAAAAGAATAATAGAGGACTTTAAGTAATTAAACCAAAAAGATTTAATTATAAAGTCAAATATAACTATTATTCTAACACCCCCCCTTAAGCATAGCTCAGGAGGAACTAACCTAGCACAGCTAAGAAAGCAAGAAATGGGTCCCGGCAACAAGGCCTGATCAGGTACCCAATACAAGGAAATCTTTATAAACCAGAGTAAAGGAGAAAACCCAGTGGGAAAAAATCCTCTCCAAAAAGAGATGTAAAAAGCAAGCAAAGACAAAAAGAATGACTTCAAAAGACTCTCTCAAAGCCATAAGTACAATGTGTGTTGCCAACCCCCCCGTGAGAGAGGGTCAAGGCTCCAAAGCCCCCCCGAAATGAAAGAACCCCTGGATCAATGAACAAACCACTGTGACTCCAATGCAGAGGAGTGAAAGTCAGTGGACACTATAGAGGGAACCTCAAAAGCTGAGGTGTCACTGGAAGGCTGAGCTGATGCTCAAAGGAGTAGACATGAGGATCCTGAAAGGGAATCCCCAATGTAAGTGATAGGACAGGTGTGCTGACACTGTCATCAAAGAGGAGATGAATGTCCTCTATAGAATCCTCAACAACTGCACCTGGTGGCTCGATGAATGGAGCTAGAGGATCAGGTAGTGCTGAAGAAGAACCCTGTTGAACAGAAAAGAGCTCAACAGGAGGTGGTAGGGCAGTCACAATAGTAATCTTAGGAACCATATAGAGGTTCAAGTGACTTGACTGTACCACATGATGCTCTCTCAAAGGAGGAGAGTCGTGCTCAGGCAAAGGTGGACCAAAGTGTGAAAAAGAGTAGAGACGGATGGAATGATCAACTGTCCCTGTAGCAACAATACCTCCTGTCATACTATCCCAGATGAGAACTGAATCTGGAGTGAACTCAACTATCTTCCCTGACCCACTATGAGTAATCTGATAAATCGAGAGAAGGTTTGCAGATAGAGATGGAACATACAACACATCATTGAATGTGCCATCCTGAATGCATATAGTGCCTTTCCCACAGACTATCATAACAGTGTTATTCCCAATGATAATATGGGGAATAGGAGAATCTTCAAAAGAAGAGAAGATCTCTCGAGAAGATGCCATATGGTGAGAAGCACCTGAATCTAGTATCCAAGGGACCTATGAAGGGGATGCAATAGAAGCCCGTAATGCATGACCCTTTCCAAGATCCTATCCAGTTGTAGAATAGATAGAGGAAGACTGATAAGCAGACCCCTGAGAGCCAGAAGAGGATGGAGAGGAAAGATTGCTCTTCTGAAGAAGAGCTTGCAAATCCGCTATTTGTTTCTCGTAACCATCAAACTTCTTCTGATAGCAAAGTGACTCATCATGTGCTCCTTTCTGACAATAGGAACATGTAGGTCTCTCAGTCTTCTGTTTCTCCTTCTTAGAAGAAGATGGTGGGCCAGTAGAGTGCTGAGAAGAGGAATCTGATATCTGCTTCAGCTTCTATGTACTCTGAGGTGACTTGGCAAGCAATGCCTATGACTGTGAACCTGTAAGAGAATCCATCTAAATGAGCTTTGATTTCTCACGAGTCAACCGATCACAAAAAGTCTCGAAAGAGGGCATAACATGTTGTGCACCTAGTGCATCCATAGTGGAGTAGAAGGTAGAAGAAAATATCTGAAACTGTCCTCGAAGCTTACAAAGAATCAGGTAAATACACTCATTGTCAGTTTTGTTCTTCCCACATCCCTGTAAAATTGAACGGAGAGATTTGAACTTCATCAAGAAGTCCTCAATGGTGGGAAAAGAATCAGGTACCAATGAAGTCAACTCTGCCTCAATCTGTAGTGCCCTGAACTCATTCATAGTGCCAAAAAGATTCTGAAACTTATCCCAAATGGCTTGAGGAGTAAGGCATCCATCAAGGTGAAAAAGTAGACTATCTGAAACATGTAGTGACATCAAACCCATGGCTTCATTTATCTTGTTCCTGTGCTGCATGACCTCAAATGGTCGAGTCAACTGAGGCTGAACTGGGTCTAAACAAGACCATAACCCCCGTGATCGAAGAAGTCATGTCATACGAGCCTTCCACACATGGTAATTGTATGGAGTGAGGAGCTCAACAGATGCTGTGTCTGCCATAGTGCCAAGTGCTCTGACTGTTTTCTTATTAAAGGGGTTTTATTTTATGTGATACAATGTTTTGTTTTTCTGAGATAAATGATAGAAAAAGCAAGAAAGAACACCCCCCACAATTGATAAAACCCAATTCCAGCACAATTCTGAAAGGTCAAAAGCTCAAAAGAGCAAGAAATGTTTCAAAATGAAAATTTGTGTATCTTGACTTTGAGGCTCAAAAATGGCATCAAAATGGAAGAATCAAGAAATGAAACCTACACCACTGTGACGGGCTCGGAAAGACCTTTTTGGCAATATATCATATGTTGATTTTTGATTCCGTATGAGCCCTGTAGGAGCAAAAATGCCCAAGTACCCCCAAAATGCAAGCTCTCTAGAAAAAACCAGTGACGGCAAAAAACTTGACGGCCGTTTGACCGTCACGGGCCTGTCGCTGACGTCAGCATGACATCATCCAAAAAAAATTCGAGGCTCACCGAAAAATTTGAAAAAATCACCGGAAAAAAATCCAGCGCCGGAAAATGCCGGCAAGTGACGTCAGCAGGTGACGTCACTTGCTGCAGGCTGCCAGGCGAAGGATGGGCGGCGGCTGGTGGGTGGTGGCGCGGTGCGGCGGCAGAGCACAGGTGGCGACCGGCTGGGTGGAGCGGAGCGGTAGTGGTGGCCGGCTGGGCTGCCGGTGGCGCTGTGGCGGTCGGTGGCGCGGTGGGGGCCGGCTGGGCGCCGGTGGCGCGGTGGTGGCGCAGTGGCAGCACGACAAAAACAAAGAAGAAACTTTTGTTTTTTTAATTTTTTTTTTTTGAAAATCATGTCCGTACGGCCCTTGGAGGCTAAAAAATTCGCCCAGATGCCCCGGTGGCCAAATAAATCAAATTTTATATGGAAATAGGGGTTTTTGGGCCTTCTGGACTCAACCGTGAGGTTGATTTTTGCCTAAAGTGCTCCAAAATTTTTTATTTTTTTTTGCAGGCAAAAAAGAAATAAAAAATAACGTCCTGCAGAGAATACCAGAACTGAAAACTTGCTTCAAAAATACCAGAACAGGCAGCAGCAGAGAAGCTCTGATACCATGTAGAAACTGATGAAATATCAGATTCAACTCCAAGATCCAACTGTATGCAATAAACTTGTTACATAGAATGAAGCTAAAACTGGAAAAAGCGAAACCCTCTTGTGCTCAAAAAAGTTAGAGCTCAAAATGTATTAAGAGTGTGTTAGCGGTTTTTCTTGTATCCCTCAACTCTAAAAGAGAAACATGAAGACCAGACCCGGGGATTTTTGTCTAGCAACACAAATCTACTTGTTCATACAAACTGAGGGGCAAGAAAAGACTAATTAATGAGGATTTGATCCTCCTTCTGCTTCGAGTTCCACACACTCAGGCGGGTGCACCTAAAACATGATAAGATCTGCATACATATAACTCACTAGCTAAAACCCTTTATGCAGACATGAAAATCGGTGGATAATTCTTATACTTATAAAACATGGGAGTCCAATTCAACCAGTCTTATACAGGATCCCACCTGTATGATCTGCTAAGAACTAGAAAAATGGCCAATGTGATAACAAGGATAAACTCCTTCTTCTCTTCGAACCCGGAGACTCAGGCAGGCTAACCTAATGATTCACTCTTCAAGGAATCGACAAATGAATTGTACTTCTTGAATACAATCAAACATGAATGTGCATAACAATAGAAAAGTAAAATGATTTGTAATTAATGTTTGATGATGAAAACTGTAGGTCAAGCAAAAGATCAGTGCCTTATCTATTGGGCATCAGAGTCAAACAACCATGCATTCCCAGAAAAATTTAACTCCAAACTCAAAGAAACCAAGTGAAGTGCCTTACAAATCACTCTTCTCATTTCAGTTCCTAGACATCAAATTCATGTATAAATCTTAAATTCTCAAAGCTTGCACTCAAGATTGACTTGAAAACAAGATCACAGCTACCTTATAACCAGTGCATCAAAATGCCTTACAAACTAATACACAAGAACTAAGACCAAATACACGAAGACATTAATCAGAACTGAATAGGGATTCCATTATTTTTCTATTAAAATTCCTCTGGTTCAACATATTTACATGACAAAGAAACACAGAGAAAATAAGAAAAAAGGGCCTGAATCTTGTCTAGCAGCATAAATTTTCAACATCCTTGTTACAATGAGAAAAATCCAAGATATAGCAATTGAGAGTCCATTCCCAAAACCAACTGACAGCTGTCCCTCTTGCATAAAAATATCTTCAACATTCCTCATCTCCCTGCAACTGATTCCCAAGCTGATCCACATTCTGCAAAAACTTCCAATCTGATCTGCAACCGATCTTGATTCTTGGATTTCAAACCTGAACTGCTCTTATCAACTGCTTTGAAACTAAAAATAGTCATCACCATTGGAATCCTTATTCCGAGACCTTTCCGGAAACATATAACACTTATATGTTTTGTTAAAAAATGAATTTCCAAGCCCCTTTTCCGTGAACAGCTTATCTTTTAAATTTTTGAATTTATGCCCTATAGTCTAAACTATATCATTTCATAAATTCAGCTTTAATTTACAATTTTATATCATTTTCTGCATATACCCACATAATGCACCAGAAAGTGCCACTTGTCACTATCTCATTGCATGCTCAGACAAACCTCAAGTTAACCCACTGATTGGGAGAACTGGCGAATGACATTGATCTCCAAATCTCTGAATCTTTCTTTGACCATGGTTATCATTTGGAGAACTCGCGACTTGGAGAACTCGCGACTACATACTCTCCAATTCTCTGAATCTTTTTTTCACCATGGTTATCATTTGGAGAACTAGCGATTTGGAGAACTCGCGACTTGGAGAACTCGCGACCAAGTGTATTCTCCAATTCTCTGAATGATTTTCCTTAACTTTCAAGCATTTGGAGAACTAGCGATTTGGAGAACTAGCAACTTGGAGAACTCGCGACTTGGAGAACTAGCGATTTGGAGAACTCGCGACTAAGTGTATTCTCCAATTCTCTGAATGATTTTCCTTAACTTTAAAGCATTTGGAGAACTAGCGATTTGGAGAACTCGCGACTTGGAGAACTCGCGACCAAGTGTATTCTCCAATTCTCTGAATGTTATCTCCTTAACCACTAGCATTTGGAGAACTAGAGACTAAGCATTCTCCAATTCTCTGAATGTTTATGACTTAACCGCCAGCATTTGGAGAACTAGAGACTAAGCATTCTCCAATTCTCTGAATGTAATCTCCTTAACCACTAGCATTTTTCGCCAGCATTTTTATGCAAAATTTAGTGTTTTATGGTCACTGACATGCATCCCAATGCAATAGTTGTGCACACTCTTGAGAGCCTTCTTCTCTTTATTCATTTCATTATGTGAGTGGTATATCTTTTAAACACTTGAAATGGTCATTTCTTGAGCAATGTGGGATTAAACTTTTGGAAGCAATGCTGATTTTTTATTGCTGCGAGTACTCAAAGGACCATAACTTTTGATTGTCAAACTGGGTTTTTCTAAAAAATTTTGCTGTACAATGCACACATTGTCATCTCAAACATATGTAAAATTTAGCCTGACCCAGTTTGTATTTTTTGAGATATGATAAAAAACGTGACTGGCTGTATATTGACACTTTTTTTTTAACTGGCTCTTGCCTTCAACCCTTTTTTTTTATCGTCTTCTTCTTCACATGCTTTGCATTTGTCTATGATATTTGGCATCACAACATCACTTTTCTTTGATTTTCTCAAACTCTGAGACAAGACCTTGATGCATTGCCCTCTAGAAAACAACAATGATAAATGAACACCAGTAACACTAGCCATTTCTACGTACACAAATATCTTGTGCTTAATCTTAGTGATAACTCACACTGGCGACACACTTCTTTGCTCTCACACATCATGGCATTATCTTGTCTGGGTCATTTATTTCACTTTTACCCTTTGCAAAGATTGTCAAATAACATTAGCTGACATCCGGGAGCGGCCTTAAAAACTGGCCAATAGCTATCATAGGATCATGTCACTAAGTACACATGTTCACCTCCAACAAACAAATATGCATGTCAAAGAAGAAATTTCAAAGAGACCCGAGCCACAAGATAAAATTGACCAAAGTTAGCCACTTAAAACATTGCCTTTCTGCTCTATCTGAAATCACTTAAGTTGGCTCTAGAACTGGCTTTGAAAACTGACCAAATCACCTGAACAAATCTCACCGCGTGACTGAAATAAACCTTGAGATACATAGAATCAACCTGCAAAATGGCATCCCTTGACTGTACCTGAGGCGAAAGTTATTAACCTCTGAAGTTTCCCTTTTCATTCTGCTCCTGCAAACACACTATCAGAACCTGATAAACTGCATCTGGAATTAGCCTTGAAAAGTGCACGAATGGATTGGCAGGATGCTCAAATCAGAATGAGATATAGTATAACTTGTCAGCAATACAGGACAACAAAAATTTTGACAATAGGATCATCCTGTGAAAATTTATTAGTAGGCAAAGAAGGCCTCTGACAAACTTGCAGAAAACATAACCGGGCAATTTGCACTTTTTGCAAATAGAAAAGGTCTGGCAAATTGACCAAATGAATACATCAAGAGCCACAATCTTATAGCATGGAAGTATTTTATGTCTACTATATACTGAGACAAACATACTGATGACCTGATCAACAGGGCATGAGTTATTCATAGTTGAAATAGGGCTCTAGAAAACTGGTGAATAACCAAACAGTGCAAAACACAAGTTGCAAATGGAATCAGCTTCAATTTCTCATCAGATGGATTTATCATAAGCTACAAACTGACAGGGGTAGAGTACAACTTGTCTATAATGTAGGGAAATGATTAAAATTTTTTTACCAATCCACAGGGTACAAGTTATAACATGTCAAATAGGGTTCCCGAAAAAACTAGGAAAAGGGCCAAGTGCAGAAACTAGAAAACACCTCCGGAAGGGGATGAATAAATGGGGTCAAAACTTATCACAGAGGCCTAAAACTTGACACATAAAGAGTATGAAAAGTGTACAACAAGACGCTAGGCTCATATTTTCATGACGCTCTCCAGGGTGCATTTTATTCAACCTCCAAGTGACCATTCCCAGTGAATTTTACACTTAAGCATTTTCTGACTTAGAGACCTCCTAGAAACGACCTGATGCAAACCTATTTGAACATGCCATCTAAGGACTCAAAACAACTCGATAGGATGAATGCAAAGCAATGAACATATAGACCTCAAGATATGACCCCAAATACACCCATACTAGCATGCAATACAAAGCCAAAATGAGCACCTAATCAAAATTTTACATGGTACCTCAAAACTGCATTTTGAGTACCAACAGAGTGAATGACAGAAATAATTACAAAAGCGGCTTATAAGGACAGAAACCCTAAAGCCCAAAAAAGCTAGGTTGTGCAATAATAATTAATAGAAATATTAATTATTATGCACCTAAAAAAGATAGCTTAAGTGAAAAAGAATAATAGAGGACTTTAAGTAATTAAACCAAAAAGATTTAATTATAAAGTCAAATATAACTATTATTCTAACATGAACATGCAATGAAAAATAATGATCTTGAGGGGAACTCCACCTACAGGAAGAAATGGAGAGAGCGAGAATAAAAAAGCGCATGCAAAAACTTCTATATTAACAAAGCAGTGCATGCAAGAAACTCTTCAAAAAAAACCAATAACCACGCATGAAACACACATGAGCAGCCCAAAAAAGAACTTGCTAAAAATGAAATAAAAAGGGCATAAAAAAGAAGGCGACAGGAAGAATAAAAAAATGGTTACTGAAGCTCTGAAAAAAAGATTATCTGCTAAACCAATAATAACAAATGCGACAGGAAGTAGAAAATAACAGTTACTAACACTCTGAAAAAAAATGATTATTATCTAGTAAATAAAGCCAAACAAAATTTTGAAAACAAAGGATACCAACCGACATATAATGAATAAAGATAGAGTTAGGCTAGTAAATAATGAAATAAAGATATTCTATTATATTTTCACCACTAAACTAGTAATGCAAGAATTGAAACTAAAGAGATTAAATTTTGATATGAGAGTATAATATTAACAAGATTGAAATATCAAATGAATCAAATAGGACAACTAGGTTTGGCAGTAAACCAGCCAAACCAAATTTTTTTTAATTTTTTCTCTTCTAAAAAGATTAGACAAAAAAAAATTAGCAACAAACTCTCTCAAGAGTCTTCGATATTGGAGTGCTCCAAGATATGATAGCTCCTTCACCTGTACACTCAATAAATAATTAAACCAACCTACTCTGATACCATGTTAAAAAGATAACAAAATATAGAGAATTGCAAGAAATTGTTTAATCAATTGAGTTAGGAGTAAGAAGATTTACCATGAATTAATGCAAAAACTAGGAGCATACACCAAAAATAAGCAACGAGGAGACAAGATTTTGAAAGGGAAAAGCATAAAAAAACTCCTGTGAATTTAATGAAAGTGGCAACAAATGCCTAAGAATGAGAGAGAGAGAGAGTGAGAGCAATGCTCATACAATAAGAAGAAGAAAAATCTCATGAGAGAATGAGACAAAAAAGGAGAGCCATCTCTTTTAATAGAGATGTGAGAGAGGAGTTACATTGTAACTCCCATATTTAAGTGTGCCACATTTCACTAGTGTGTGAGACAAGTGTAGGATTCCTCATAAGGAGGAATATCTATTTTTCTTAATAAAAGAAATTACAAATATGACATGTCCTCCCACTTGGACTAGAGGATAGATTACATTAGGATACCTTGGTTTATCCTATTAAATACAAAAATACCAAGGAAATATTAAATTCTAACAACGTCTTATGCCTCATCCTAAGTCCATTTTCATCTTGCATTGTTAGATCCATTTCATACCATTGTCATCTTGCATTGTTAATCCATTTCATATCATTTCACATTTTGCATTGATTAGATTCATTTTAAGTCATTCTCGCTTCATTTTTAATCTTGCATTGTTAGGGTTCATTGTAGGTTCATTCATATTTCATCTTAGGTTCATTTTTAATCTTGTATAGTTAAATCATTTTAGTTCAGCATTCATTTTCACCTAAATTCATTTTTAATCTTGCATAGTTAAATCATTTCAGTCTTGCATTCATTTTCATTTGAGATTCATTCTAATCTTGCATTGTTAGGGTTCCTTTTTAGGTTCATCCAATAAGACATCTTATATTCATTATCATTTTAGGTTCATTTGTTATCTTGCATTGTTAAGTCATTTTCATCTTGCATTGTTAAAAGCATATTAAAACATCCATAAAAAGCACATGTGATCCTACTCATGCATACGTCATACATCTAACAACATTTACATCACATCCTGCATCCACAAATCGTCAGCATATGCATCTCATATAAAACACATCATAGCACATATAGCATCCAACACTTCGCATCCTGCATCATACACATGTCAGTCTCACAGCATATACAAAATCACACCACATCTTGCATCATACACATTCAGTCTCACAATATATAGAAAATCACATCACATCTTGCATCATCCATGTTAGTACATCATATTGATGCAGGAGCATCCTGGGTGTAACAACAATCTTGCATCACCCAAAAATATTTCTGTTTGCTTTTCAATAAGGGCTATCTTTGCAGAGCTACTATTTATGGAAACTTACTATTTTTAGTAAGTTGGTCATATGATCTCGGAATGTTCTGATTTCATAGTTGGAGGTTCATCTTAGTCATTTTAGACTACTAATTGAGTTTCATTGCCACATCATTAGTATTGGTGAAGTTATTGAGGTTTTTGGGTATGAAATCTTTCAGGTCAATTTTGAAGGCCTTAGAGGCTCCTAATTGCGATCGACCCCTAGTTGATTGGTGCTAGCACATGTCAAGTGTTGTAGATCTCGTCATGGCATTTCCGAAAAGTGGTTACAATAGAAAAATGGAGCTATGGTTAGGAAGTTATGGCCTCCGAAAGTTGGGTTATCTAAAATCATATTTTGTATTTCTTTTGAGCCGACCCTATTGTAATAATTGTGAAAAATAAATAATTCTTTGTTTAGTCGGCCTAAAGGGCTAAATTTTTGGGACCTTCTTGGGCGGTGGAAATTGTCTATATAAGAAAGGTCCTTAGTGTTGTCTTAAGCAGTTCGGGACAGTTCTGGGTAGCAGATCTGGGTATTGATTTGAGGCTTTGTCCTATGAAATATTGTAAGGGAATGCCCATGTGGCTTTGCATATTGTAATTCTGAAAGTTTGTAATTCCACATTTGTGGAGATAATAAGAAGCCAATTTTCTATTCTTGCATATTGTTGTTGTTTCTCTATTTTTGTTATGTGTTTGTGGTATTAAGGGGAGCACCCTTCATCAAGTGGTATCAGAGTAGGAGTTCCTGAGTGTGTAAACAGATTGCCGATTGTGAGGCAGTTTGAACCAGGACCGTGGGTTAGGGTTTCTGTATCAATAGATCACCGACTGTAAGGCTTTGCACCAGGATCGTGGTTAGGGTTTCAACGAGAAGCACAAAAATGCCTCCACGAAGGGAATGTGGCAGAAGAGCTGGTGTTGTAACACCTGAGGTTAGGGAACTACAAAGACAAGTGCAAGCATTGTAAGAGGAGATTCACAGAGGAATGAATTTTAATGTTAGAGATGAAAGCGAAGATGAAGCTGAAGAAGAAGATAAAGAAGGAGAAGTTGAAGTTGTGAACCAGGAGGAAGAAAGACTTTTCCGAGCTATCTCAAAGATCAGGAAGAGACCTAAGATTGAGGTCCCGATATTTTCTGGAAATCTTAACCCAGAAGAATTGATCGACTGGATCAATGAATGTGAAGAATATTTTGAGTATGAAGATATTGAGGATCCTGATAGGGTCAAGTTTGCGAAGGCCAGACTAAAGGGTCATGCGAAGATCTGGTGGCAAGAGATTCAGCTTGAGTGAAATAGAAGAGGAAAGGATAAAATCACAAGATGGCGGTGGATGGTGGATAAATTGAAGCGATAGTTCATCCTTGTTGATTATGAGCTTGACCTACTAAAGAAAATGCAAAGTTTGAAGCAAGCATGAAGATCTGTTCAGGAGTATACAGAGGAGTTCTATCGAATCCTCATCAGAACAGGCCATGCAAAAGCTGACAAGGAGAAAGTTGCCCATTACCTTAATGGGTTAAGGCCGAGCACTTAGGAGGAGCTGAATCTAGTTCGAATAAACAGTATTGAAGAGGCATACCAGTTTGCCCTAAAAGTAGAGGAAAAGCTAAACAAGAAGTTTGAGAGAAAACAAAGTGGAAGAGGTCGTGATGGAAGATTTGGTGGATGGTCATATAGAGATCTAAATGAAGATCCGAAAAAGCAAGATGAGGCCAGTAATAGTCAAAATTAGAGAGGAGATAATTTTAATCATTTCCAAGATCAGAACAATAGAGATCAGAGAGGAAGAGGAAGAGGACAAGGTTCAGGAAGAGGAGGCTTCTGTGGAACATGTTTTCACTATGGAGAAGAAGGTCATAGGGCATTTGAATGTCCTCAACACCAAGGATGGACGGATAGGAGGAATGAAAGCCATGCCAGAGTTGCATATGTAGATGAAGATGTCAGATCATCACATTTTGAAGATGCTGAAAGAGGAGAAACACTGATTAACAGAAGAGTCCTATTAAGTGGTGAAAATGAACCTGAGCAAAGAAGGAGCCTATTTCGCACCAGGTGCAAGTGTGAGGGTAAGTGTTGTGATGTGATTATTGATAGTGGTAGTACTGATAATTTGGTGTCAGAAAAGATGGTGACAAAGTTGAAGCTCAAGAGGCAGAAACATCCACATCTATATTAGGTTGCCTGGGTGAAGGATGACCACAAGGTCATGGTTAGTGAATAGTGCCTAGTGAAGTTCAAGATCGACGGTTACCAAGATGAGGTACTATGTGATATCATATCTATGGATGCATGTCATATGTTGTTGGGTAGACCATGGCAGTTTGACAGATGTGCTGTACACGATGGTCGTACGAATACCTATTCCCTGACAAAGGATGGAGTGTGACATAAGATAAAGCCATTGAAGGAGACTGAAGAAAAGGTATGTGGTAATGTAAGAATAACTTTTGTTGATAGAGGAAATTTCTCAGATGGTATGTGACATGAGCATATGTTTTTTACCTTAATTCCAAAGGCTAGAAAAAAGGAAGTAGAAGATGTACCTATAGAAGTTGCAGAATTATTGAATGAGTTTCAAGATATTGTATCTGATAATGTGCCTGATGCATTACCACCAGTAAGAAAGATCAGTGATCAGATGGACTTGATTCTAGGAGCTAGTTTGCCAAATAAGGTAGTACTAGCAGAAAGTGAAGAGTTGAAGACAGATTTGAAGTTTAGTTCATCACATCATCCCTAGATTGTATATGGAAGTAGTCCCAAAAATGCATCTGAGTTGAGAAAGATAGATAAAGGAGAAATAAGTAGTGCTGACGTTGAGGATTTTGTAGAACACTTGAAGAACATCCATGAGGAGGTGAGGAATCATATTACCAAAATGAATGCATAGTATAAGGCTAAGGTAGATCAAAAAAGGAGGCGTAAGAAATTTTAGGTTGGAGATGAAGTCATGGTTCAAATTGCAGAAGGAGCGATTTCCGGTTGGTACATATAACAAGTTGAAAATGAAGAAGTTTGGGCCATGTAAGATACTGAAGAAGCATGATTCAGGAAATGCATATGAGGTCGAGTTGCCTACTGAGTTGAATATTTTACCAGTATTTAATGTTTCAGATTTGACAGAGTATCATGAAGGAGGTGTTGAAGATGAGGTTATAGCAGCACAGTGGAGTATTCTAGCAACCAATTTAGATATCAAGGAGATTGAAGACATTCTGGATAGTCATGTTGGTAGAAGTACAAGGAACAAGACCTATGAAGAGTATTTGGTCAAATGGAAAGGATGACCTATTGAAGATTCATCATGGCTAGCAAAGGAGGAAGTTAACTATTTTGGTTTTCCTCTGTACACCTGAGTCGTGACAGGGTCACTTCTCAAATTACCCCGGGTGTCTGATGCAGGAGCATCCTCGGTGTAAGAGCAATCTTGCATCACCCAAAAATATTTCTATTTGCTTTTCAATAAGGGCTATCTTGTGTAGAGCTGCTATTTATGGAAACTTACTATTTTTAGTAAGTTGGTTATATGATCTTAGAATGTTCTGATTTCATAGTTCGAGGTTCATCTCAGTCATTTCAGCCTACCAGTTGAGTTTCATTGCCACATCATCAGTATTGGTGAAGTTATTGAGGTTTTTGGGTACAAAATCTTTCAGGTCAATTTTGAAGGCCTTAGAGGCTCCGGATCGTGATCGACCCCCAGCTAACTGGCACTGGTGCATGTTAGATGTTGTAGATCTCGTCATGACATTTTCAAAAATTGGTTACAATAGAAAAATGGAGCTACGATTAGGAAGTTATGGCCTCCGGAAGTTGGGTTACCTAAAATCATATTTTGTATTTCTTTTGAGCCGAACCTATTGTAATAATTGTGAAAAATAAATAATTCTTTGTTTAGTCGGCCTAAAGGGCTAAATTTTTGGAACCTTCTCGGGCAGTGGAAATTGCCTATATAAGAAAGGTCCTTAGTGTTGTCTTAGGTAGTTTGGGATAGTTCTGGGTAGCAGATCTGGGTATTGATTCGAGGCTTTGTCCTACAGAATATTGTAAGGGAATGCCCATGTGGCTTTGCATATTGTAATTCTGAAAGTTTGTAATTCCACATTTGTGGAGATAATAAGAAGCCAATTTTCTGTTCTTGCATATTGTTGTTGTTTCTCTATTTCTGTTATGTGTTTGTGGTATTAAGGGGAGCACCCTTCATCACATATGCATCCATACATTCATACAAATACACATCATATCCCACCCAACTCATCATATATATATCCAAAATCCTAACAAACAGACTACAAACATATCCCAAAACCCAAAGCATGAAATAATAAATGTTTGTCTGAGTCCATGTCCATATAAAAAGTACAGATATACATATTTATCAGGACTATGCCCTCCATCAATGAATAAATCATAAATAATTGATCAAAACTCGCAGCATATCACTGCCTATCTGTCTCACCTGTAGGAGGCTGCAATCAAAATCCCTATCCAAGGGGTCTACCTCTACTGGCACCTGTAAGATTGGTAGCCTACCCACTATGCCCTGTATGCCTGTGCTCTGCACCTCTCTAGACACCCAGATAGCCCCTATATCCATCTCCATACCTATCCCTATCTTAGATCCCTCAGCCTCCGCCATCTGTACTAAGCCACTGATTGACTACTGTTGACTCTATGAGTGGCCTAACCGATAGCTCCCCTACCCTGTCCTCTGGCTACCGCTAGTCCCTGTCTACTGGCTCCCACTGGCCCTTGACCCTGTGACTAATGGGCGACTCAGCCACCTATAATGCTAAACCCACTCAGGAGGCACTGCTGCATGATACATCCCTCTATACCAGCCAATTTGCTCACTCAACCTCATGAGATATCGCTGGAGGTGAGATACCTCCCCTGACTGCTCATGTGATCCCTATGTGGTGGTATCCCTCTCTCCCTGTAACCATTCTTGCTCCGACTGCAACCTATCTCTTTGTGCCTGCAAGCTATCCCTCTCCACCACTAGAGCATCCCTCTCCTGCCGCAACTGCTCCTTCTCATCCACCATCATCATCCCCTCTGATATGGATTGCGCTAAGCATGCAATCAAGCTATCTCTCTTTGCAATTAGGCTATCTCTCTCCGCTACCAAGAGGTCTCTCTCCCCTCTCAAACCATCTCGCTCACCATGTACATCTTAGAGCATCTAGCTCATCCTATCATGTGTAGCCTATAGTGAGTCCAGGTGCCCTACTGTATTATCCCCTCCTCCTATCGATGAGCCTGCCCCTACTGTTGGTGGTGGTCCTACTGGTGGTGGTGGCCCTGCTGGTGGTGGTGATCCTAGTGGTGGTGGCCCTACGGGTACCTATCCTACGAGTACATGTCCCCCGTCTCCTCCCCCCCATCCACATCCATCCCATCTCCTCCTCCCCCTCCATCTCTATCTCCATCTCCTCTTCTCCCTCCTATATCTCTGCCTCTAATCCTCACCCTATCCCCACCTCCAATCCTCCCCCCTCCTCTCTCCTCTCCTCCCCTGACCCTTGTACATAGGTGCTGTGACTCCCTCTCCATCAGGTAATCTTGATCTCCCTATTGCCCTAGGTGGCTAAAACCATGCATCATATGCCAGTGTAGTCCCTAGATCCACCACCCCACCAACCCAATCCTACTGGAATGACTGCATGGATTGATACTCAGCCAACAACCCCGCTCTATCCTAGGGTGGCCCAAACTTCAACACCCTCTCTTGAGTGGCCCGCTAATTCCACCGCTCTAGATTTGGTACATCTTGTCTGAACTTGAATTGGCGTGAGGTCCTGTCTGACCCATACTGCTCCACAATGTAATCCCACTGCCCTGTTAGAAATGTTGGCATTGCAGTATATGGTAGCTCTTGCGCATCCTTTGCCCATTACACCTGTCCCAAGTATGGACACCATGTGATCCTATCTCAGATCCCATCTAGTGTCTCCCTCCAAAAATCAGTATCTCCCCTGCCCTGGTATGTCACTAGGTCCCCCCAGCTATATGCCATTGGCTCCTCTACCTACCTATCCACTCGGCCTAAAGGTCGTAGCACTGATATGTGCTGCCATGCCCTAACTTGTAGGAGGGAGGCAAAACCAAAGCTCCTCCCCATAGTCCATGCTCCATGGTATACTATCTGATGTAGATCATGGTACATCTTTGCAAGCATCAAGGTCCCCCATGCTGCTGACACCCCTACATCAATAATCTGCACTATCCCAGGGATCAACGCTAATGTCATGCTCCTCCCACCTGTGTCTGGGGAAATATATCTTGACACAAGTCCGCACACATAGAAATGCACCCCCCATGCCACTGGCACTACTGCCACATGTTGTGCCAATGCTAGCTATCCATGCAACAAGATCGGTACCACAGCTGACTCTAGTAGTGGGGCCACTGCCTATACCTATGTGTATACCCCTACCACCACAAGTGCACCTTGCACCGGTAACCGAAAGATGTGATACACATCCTTCAATGTCATGGTCATCTCCCCAGTTAGAAGATGAAATGTCCTTGTCTTCGAGTGCCAATGCTTGTAGAGCGCTATCACTAATGCCATGAAAGTCTGCCTCCGCGGCATCTATGCTAGATATCCTAGTCCAAGTGCATCCACCCACGCCTAATCTGTTGGAGTAAACTACTCCGCAATAATCAAGACCATCACGTGTCACTCTTGACTCATTAGTCGATCAACAGACCACTGCATCCAAGACAAGCCAATGCATCAACCTTTCTTCTATACCAAAACCTAAATTCTTTTCCCCGCATTCCTGCGAAACCCTCTTTTTTCGCGCATTCTTGCCAGCTTAGTTTTCCCCGCGTTCCCGTGGAGTTTACCCTTCCCGTGTTCCGGGAATGCATTCTTGCGCCGCTTGCCTTTTTCCCCTTTTTCCCCACAGGAATGCCATTTTTGGCACCCCATTCTCCCTTGTTACGGGAACGCGATCTCACAAGAAATTCTTGCAGGATCGTGGTCCCACCAAAGTTTCCCCGTAGCCCAGTCTTTTTTGCGATCCTGCAAAAATTCCAAACCCTTCCCTATTTTTCCCTCTCTCGCATGTTTTGTGGGAATGCATTCCTGTAGGCACGACTGCGTTCCCGCAAAGGATGCGCTCATGGGAATTTGGGTTTTCCAAATAAAACAAGGAATAAATGCATAAAAAATGCAATGAAATGCTAAGTTTTTTGAGCCTACCTCTCAGTCGGGCCCTCCACTCCCCTATACATGTTGCACAATGTCAGATCGGTGAGTCGGTGGCCCCCTCTATGCCATCTCATCCTCGCTTATTAGAGCTCAAAAATCCCAAATTTTAAGCTCTCGGTGTGCAAATGACTTCATTTTGACCCCTCCGACCCTTATTAAGGCCCTTCCGAGCCCTCATTTTCACCCCCGAATGCCTTTTCACCCCCCGTTTCTTCTCCTCATGCCCAATCTCATCCCTCATTGCCTTTTTCACCTCTCTTTTCCTCGTTCACCCCCCTTCTTAGCATGCCGCATTCCCTTTTCCTTTTCACCCTTTTTTCTTTTGAGCCGCCACTTGGGCCTCTTTTTCTTTCCCCACTGTCCTCTCAAGGGGGCATCACCTAGTCTAACCATCCTGGCTCATAATCTGGGGCATTCTCATTACCTAGTCCATTCTTTGTGTCGTCTATTGGTAAAAACATCTTCGAAACAATGTTATTTTAACACTATGTCGAAGAGGGGCAAAATGTAGACACCTAAACTTGATTACATCATTTAGTAATTTTATTTAGTCTTCTCCTAGGACATCTTATTAATTAAATGTTATTATTTGATTAATTTATGTCATCCCCTAGTTAATTAATTAACTATAGACCAATTAATTATCTAAATGACAAACCTATAGTCTGATAATTAATGAAATCCCTATTCTTCTATTAATTTAAATGGATACATTTATCTAATTAAATTAATTTATAAACCCCTTTTTCCTCCCACTTGGAATTAAATAAAATATTTAATTCTAAAATTTATGCCAATCCTCCTTAATTAGCTAATAACCCATGCTTAACTAATCTAACCCTCCACTCATTCTCTCTCCTCCCTTCACATCCTCCTAAACCCACACTTACCCTCTAATCCAAAGCTAATCACCCTTTAAACATTTGCACAACCATAATCCAAGGATTAATAAATGCTAAACCATCTCAAGTCAACCCTCATGTCACATTACCACATCCTCCAATGCCAAATCATAAAGTCTCTTACACATCTCTTACACACTTGTCCTCTCTCACACCTTCCAAAGTGGTCACATCCCTCAAGGATTTGGCCTCTCCTCTCATCCTCCCCCATTGTGACACTTTTCACAATGCTATGCATTTGAGAAAGCACAATCCATGTGCTCTCTCTTGGATGCATCTCAACCCTTCCTCAAGTTTGCATCTTGAGCGTCCATTCACCTCCCATTTGCCTTTATATTGAGCCTCTTTCTCCTTCATTTTCATCCACATTGAAGCAAAGTTGTTATGCCCATTTGAGAGCCAAAATCATCCAAAGCACCATTATAATGCCAAAATCTCTATTGAAGCTTTGAACACACATCCAAATCTTTGGACTACATCTAATGATCAAGAAGGCTTTTGGGAGTGTTTTGAGGTTTGCATTCTTATTTTTGTGGCTTTCTTTTAGTCTAATCTAAGTGTTTACTTTCTTTGTTTTGTTGAATGCTAGCTTAGTTTGGTATTCTTAGACACTACATTTTTAGGTATTACATAAGCATGATTAATTTTGTCTCTAGGCCTTGAACCAGTCTGAATAGAGTTCAAAGTAGTTCATCGCGGCTCAAGTAGTTCATGTGGATTCAAAAATGATCTTTTCTAGATGGAATATTCTTTGAAATGGTTGAACAAAGCTGAAATGCGTTCAAGTGGTTCAACAAAGTTTAAAAGTGGTGGGCCCCGTGAGGGGTATAGTATGAGAGGATGTGCATTCAATGTAAGAGATTATGAAGATTTGATCATACCTAAAATGATGTCAGACAACCGCCAATTTAAAATAAAGTAATCATTATTAGTTGGGCGCCTTGAAAGTGGGTATTTTCATGTAATTAAGACATACGTGTAAATGTCAAGTATTCATTATTAGGTGTTATGGGTTTCGTCAAATTATTTAATTAGGATTAAGCTTTCATCCTTTTAAAAGGTTAAAGGTAACTCTTTTTAACCCCATTCTAAGTATTATGGAGTGTTTGGAGAAGCGTAATAGTTTCTACTGATTGTCATCTTGGCTGTGCAAATTGAAGGTGAGTTTGGTTTATCTCTTCCTTTATTTTAATTTTTGGGATTGTGCATTCCTGTTGAGATTGTTCTAGAACAAGTAAGATTTTTGTCATTCCAGACACTATGAAGTCTACTCTGCACCTTTTTGGTAATGTTTTTAGTATTGCATATGAAGGGCCTATTATTAGTGACACAAATTTGAAGGGTGTGGATTTAGAGGGTTTGAAGGAAAAATTAAGTAATGGTCTAGCTGAACCTTTCACCATTGAAATCTTAAGTAGCGGGTTGTTAGAAGTGGCTACTTTCCCACTCGCAGCCCCATGCCCTGAATTAGTCAAAGAATGCATAGCCCACTATGACCCAATCTTAGAGGCCATTAAAAGAGATAATGGTGAAATCCTCCTCACCATAAACAAAGAATTTATCTCATATGTGTTCAAATTACCGGAAGAGTTTTTTGTGAATTTCTCTCCCGCCTAGTCTGTTGTCAAGTTCAATGAGGTTAGAGAGAGAGATAGGAATAATATAGCTAAGCATTGGCTTTTAAATCCTTAGAAAGATGGTTCTAGGTTACCCAAATGCCCTAATAAAGACCACATGCAATCATATGTTCATGATGTTATGTTATTGTTACATCGAGATAGAGGTTCGACAGAGGCTTATGGATTTGATGATTGGATTTATTGTTATGTTCAACTTGTTTTGGAAGGGAAGCAACATTTGAATTGGGTTGAGCTTATAGCCGATTCAATGAAAGAGAAACTCAATATGGCTAAAAAGTTCAAGCAACACTTCTTTATGTCCTCTTATTTGATTTATTGTTTAGCCTGTACCTAGGAAATTAAAGGAATTCCACTTTAGCTATCTGATGGAGATATCTTTGTATATGAGTATTAACCTATGCTTTAGAAAGAAAATGCTTTGCAGGATTTTAGGAGAGTCCACAATGAATTTATTGGAAGTCTCTGCTTTGAATTGAGCAACATGCTCACTAAAATATTATCTAAAGAAGCCCAAATCTTGGTTAGAAAATATGTCAGCTTTTATATTCAATTCCCTCATTTCTCTTATATCCAAGTTGGAGGTTTTGAAGATGAGCCAATAAAACTTCACAAGTTCTACTCTGATTGTTTTGTCTTAGATGAAATTTGTAGACAACTAACTGTCATGGTGAAGAAGGCTCAACCAAGAGACAAATGGGAAGACCATTTTCCTATAAAATTGGGCATGCTAACATGTAGCTCTATGTCAGATGCATTGAGTATATGAGAGGATTTAAATAATTTCAATTTCCAGCATTACGTAGAGAGAAAAGGCTTTGACAATAAATGTTTTTCATAGGGCCTTGGATTAATGATGCATCCTCCTAGTCCGTATTTGGTAGATTTATGGGAAGATTGTCATGATAAAGCAGAGTTAGTTAAAAGGGGACATATCAGAATGGTTCTAGCTCAAGTTGTGAATTTTCAAGTAAAGATGGATATTGCAAGAATTGAAGAAGATAATTCTAACCTATATGAATCGGGTTATCAAGAGATAAATAAATTGGTGTCAGCCACTATCAATTGGGACATTAAGGAGGAAGACAATATCCCATGGAGAACTAGGAGAGTCCTAGAACATACCAGAGAGTGGATAAAAAAGAAGTCAATGAAATCTCAAGGAACCAGTACTGTCAAAGTTGATAAGGCTTCTTTGAACTCTCCTAAGAATGTTTCTGACTACACTTGTACACCTGTGCATGTAGGTAAAAATAAGAAGTCTTCTCATAACAAATGTAAACTAGATCCACCGTTGAATCAGCCTATGCCTAGATTTACTAGATCTCAAAGGAATTCGCAAAAGAAGATGGACAATAACAAGACTATGTTTATGGATACAGAGATGGAAGAAAAGGAAACGAGCCCACAAATTATTGATGTTGAAGATTTGGATGTTGACATATTCCAGTCTGAAGATTCAAATATGTTCTCTACACTCACACCATCTAGGGAGATTGGAGGAAATGCCAGTTCGAGTTCCATTCTAAAGTGGCTAACCGCCACTGTAAATAAGAAGCAGAGCCTAGTCCCAACATCTATCCCGATTAAAGACATGGTCATCAAGTATGTAGAGAAAATGCCAAAGCTGAAGAAAATAAAAACTATGACCAGGATCATTGTGGATGGGAGAACAAGAAAGTGGATAACAAATATTGCCTCATATAAACCCAAAGATGAGGGTAAAGAACCAGATGAGGAGGATTTCCAAATCACCAGGGTGGATTTAGGTACTATGGACAGAGATGCTAACAATCACCATAGAAAATTCTTACTCACTTTGAGAAAGATGGTAGGGAGAAAAAAGAGTTGAAACAAAACATCAAAGTGCTGGCATAGTTTATCGATACCCTTGGTTGTTTCAGCCCACTTCCATTAGCACAATCTCCTGAAAATTTTGATCCGACTTCTCCTAAAAATAAGAAATTACTGAGCCAAGTGCAATGAGGTAAAGCTATGGCGATTATTGTAGAGAATTGGATTGAAAGTGTGATCAAAAGTGGAGAAAAGTATATTCAAGCCTCTAGGAAGTTATGTGATGATGCACAAATCCTCATCTATGAGATTCATAACCAAACTCTTCTATGGAAAAAAGAAGAGTATAGGTGGGAGACTCTACTAACTAAATTCACAGGGATAGAAAAAATGGTACCAGTAAATTCTTAAATGAGAACTCCCTTAAGCTTGTGAGTGATGAATGCCAGTTCTTTGTTTTGAAAAATACTATAATGTGGAGAGTGTCAATCTTCAAAGCTGTGATTGTTGAGATGAAGAATTCCATATATGATATATATATACATACAAGATATTATTGATTTTAGAATTTAAATCTTTGCATTTAAATTCATTGAATGGATGTTTCTTTGTGAATATTAATTCAATTGAAAAACATGTGTGCGATTTCTGATATTACAAGTTCTTATCATCTGAAAGTTTCTTTTCTTTCTGAAGATTATAGTATTTGATTTTAGCAGTAAAGAGACTTTGTTTCTCTGAAATCTTCTTTTGTGAAGAAGTAAACCGAGAGGTTGTTAATATTGAACTTTGTTTTGGTATCAGTTATTTCTTGTTTTGAGCATTGTTTGAATTTTGAGGTTTTCTTTGAGAAACCCATTGGAATATTAATGTTATAATGCCTCTCATCCAAGAATGAGTAAGGTAGCCTTATGAGCTTTTAGGTTAAATCACACATAATGCTAGTAAAGTTAGATTATTCTTTGAATAACTAAAGAAGGGAGTTGTACCTTTAACAAAATTCAAAGGGAAGTGATAAGAAATGACACTTACCCAACTATTTGGTTGAGAGATTTGTTTTTAGGGATAACAAAGAGTTGAATTGAACAAATAAAATAAATCTAAATCTGTTAACCAACATATTTTTGGCGACTCCGCTAGGGAGAGTCAACTTTGAGTAGATCAGTATACAAATTTTCTTTATAACTAAATAACCACGGTGTTACCTGCCATTATAATACCTGGTCAAAAAGAGATTCCTCTTGTTCTAAAACCAGATTTGTTTTTCTTGGACACCCAAGAGGACACTATTGCTGACCTTAATGCTCTAGCTTGGAAAATAAAGACAAGCAGTCAACTGTATCAACAAGTTCTCCTAGTCTTAGAAGAAGAAGAAGAAATCAATGAGTGGTTAAGGGGAATTCCCGTAGCCCAAGAGGCTATTGTAATTGATAGAGTGGTTCAAAGGCCATAAATTTGAAACACTGGATTCACGACCCTATACTAGGTATCAGAGAAGGGAGGGAATTTTTTATACTTTCTTTGAAGAATTACAAGGCCTTCAATTCTCTGCTACTTTTTTCCAAAAAAGAAAAGAAAAAAGTAGACCACCTTCTCCACCTAATACCTCTTCCCCTGCTACTTCTTCATCCCATTCTTGGCAGGCTTTAACTTTGTCAAGAATTTAGGCCCCTCCATTGTTAACAATATTTCCTACATCAATTATGGCACAACCCTGGGGTGTCGCAGTTGGTCTACTTTCACTTAATGGTCATCATGACCTTCCTAAAGATACTAAAAACATCCTTACAAAATTTTTTGGAGATGGTCAAGGCTCAGTAGAAGAACATCTTAATTCTTTCAATGTAGCCACAAGAATTCTTGTTATGCAACATGAAGATGTTACAATCAGACTTTGTACTCAAATTTTAACAGAAGGAGAAATAGAATGGTTCAACCATTTACCTGTTGGGTCTATAACAGACTGGTGACATATGAATAATGCTTTTGAGAATCGCTTCAAGAGTGTTGAAGATGAACACACCCTGCTTGCAAAATTGACTCAAATGAAGGAGATTCAAGAGTCAATGCGGGATTACATAGAAAAATATGACAAATTCATACATAAAATCCATATGACCATACTCCCAACCCCTAAAAATCAGCAATGTTTCTTTGTAAATTTGATGCCTCTAGACATTGGCTTTCATCTACGAAGGAGTAGGCCAGTTACTTTAGGTGCAACCAAAGCTTTAGCCATAGAATTAGAAGATGATCTGATCATAATAGGAAAATGGAAAAAATATGTACAAGCCTCATCATCTCAAGTGTCCGCTCCATCTACTGATCCAGTTGTGCAAAGATTAGTTAATGCCATGGTTTCTCTTAAGTGACAACTCCCTAAACCTGGTGGCCCTTATCCACGACCTTACCAAGACATCAGTAGGAAGTTTCCTAATCAACATAATTATGGGAAAATACCATAACTATCTGATGCTACACAAAGACTGGAAATTGAAGGTCCTCCGGGAAAAGGTGACATGTGTTCATTTCATCTCGCTACTGATCATGATGATGATTCATGCCTTGACATGATAAGATATGTCAAAATGGAGAATACTAAAGATATGCTTGGAGAGTCCACTAAGGATGAGATGATTCAAGAGATACCTAGTGACTCTAGTTCTTTTTATCTCAAGTACGAACCTAATTCAGAAAGAGGTGGTAATATTTTGGTGACTCTTGAACCAATGTGCTATTCTCACAAGGAATCAATGGACTCCTAAACCTACACTAGGTGTGACACCAACACATGCTCATCATAAAGGAAATGTAAGTAATGATTCTTCTTTTCATGTCAAAATTTTGAAGGCTAAAATTCTACAAAGAAATGTTGAAAGTAGTTCTGTGCTTCCTCCTTCATCTTCTTTTGATATAACTGAGTTTTGAAAATCCTCGACCATTCAAATATCTACTGCTGAGTATTTAAAATTAAATTCTAGAGAATTAGACAAATTGGTTAAATATGTTAAGGGTGATTTAGTTCAAAGGCCTTAGGTTCATGACTGTACAGTAGGTAACACATCACCCTCTTCTGAAACACTCGTATTTGTGTCTCAATCTATTTCTAAAAATCAAAGTTCCCCTACTTGTCATGCTACCCAAAGTAATCAAGAGATTGAAGCTCTAAAACCTGAACCCTTTTACATTTCACTCCTCTTGAATGGTCAAAAACTTAGCAACTGTATTATAGATTCAGGGGCCTTTAACAACATAATGTCATCTTCAGTTGCCAAGGCCCTAGGTTTGACACTCACTAAAACATTTTGTAGGTGTTATTCAATGAATGGGAAGTAGGTTCCCCTCATTGGAAAGGTAAAGGATGCCCAAGAAGTGCTTGTAATGTGCCTTGATAAAAGACTCAAGCTGACTATTTTAGTCACGGATATTCTTGCTAGTTATGGGATGCTACTGAGTAGAACTTTCTGCAGAGACATGAGGGGTGAAATCAAGATGAACTAGTCAGAAGCTATCATTCCTGTGGGAAATAAGAAGATCAAATTAGAACCTAAACCTAAGAATAAATACATTGTATTTCCCTCAGATGACCCCAAAGCTCAAATTCTATACCATAAATGTGAGTTTAGACACTATCTCATCTTACCCGAGGAAAAGCATGATGAAATGAGAGACACCCCAGGAAAGGAAGATCAGTTATGGATTATGGAGTTTGATGGTAGTTGTTCAAATTTGGGTTCAGGAGTAGGCGTGGTGCTAGAGTTTCCAAAAGGTGATTTTTCTCTTTTTTCATACAAGTTGGATTTTAAGAATACAAATAATACTGCAGAATATGAAGCTTTGCTCCTTGGATTACAAGAGGCTAAATCCCTAGGTATCAAGATGCTTATTGTGAAGGGGGATTCTGAATTGATTGTTAAGAAGGTCAAAGGATTATATGTTGTAAAGAATGAATGCTTGAAGTATTACCAAAATATAGTATGGGATGAAATTTAATCTTTTGAAGTATTCTCTATTCAGGCAATTCCCAAGAGTAAGAATTCAAGGGCAAATTCACTAGCAGTTTTAGCCTCTTTGTTATTGCCGCATCCAGACTTTAAAGAGGAGACTTATAAAATAGAAATGATATACAAACCATCATTCTCGAACAATGACAAGCATTGGCAAGTTTTCAATAATGATGCATAACTTAAAGAATTTCTGGCATGTACTGAAACATTCACATATATTTACTTTGAAATAAATGCAAAGAAGAATGTTCCATTTTTGAGACTGATGATAGTGTTTTACAGTTGAAAGGAAATAAAATTCCTAAAGGAATGGTATCCTTAGAACACCTATTCTCTAAGAGAGATGACAATTTTGTGAAAGAAAAGAATCCACAATTGGAAATGCTGAAGGAATATGATAAGCTAAACATTGGAAGCAAGTCAAGTCCAAAGTGGATCTCTGTAGGAAAAGCTTTGTCCCATCATGAAAAAGGAAACCTATAGAAAATACTCACAAACTATCAGGATGTGTTTGCATGGAACTATGATGAATTGAAGGACTTTAGAAATATCAATTTTTGCCATCACATTCCTCTGAAACTATAGGTTAGTCCCTTCCAGCAGAAACTCAAATATTATAACCCAAAAGTATCTGAAGCTATTTTCAAAAAAGTTGAAAAGATGTTAAAGGCCATAATGATATATCCTATCCACCATTCCACATGGATTGCAAACATAGTACCAGTCTGAAAAGAAAAATGGAGAAATAAGGATTTGTGTAGACTTCCGTAATCTTAATTAGGGAAGTCTGAAAAACAATTATGCCTTGCCTGTGATGGAGCATGTTCTGCAAATAGTGGCTGGCTCTGAAATGATGTCTATGTTAGACGGGTTCTCTAGATATAATTAGACCAGTGTGGATGAAGAAGACAAACATAAAATTGCTTTCATCACTCCTTGGGGTACGTTTGCGTATAATCACATGCCTTTTGGGTTAATCAATGCCAAGGCAACTTTCCAGTGAGCCATGAACACTTCTTTGGGTGACTTATGCAACAAAATCATTGTAATATATCTACATGATCTCACAATTTTTAGCAAAAGAAGGAATCACCATCTTCAAGATTTGAAAATAGTTTTGCAACGTTGCAGGGATCATGGAATTTCACTCAACCTGATGAAGTCTAATTTCTATGTCACTAAAGGTAAAATCCTCAGATACATTGTCTCAAAGGAAGAGATTACAATAGATCCTAATAGGATAAAGGCCATACAATAGCTTAGCTTGCCGTCCACTAGGAGTAGAGTGAAATCATTTTTTGGGCAACTTAATTTCTTGCGGGCTTTTATACCAAATTTTTCTGAGATAACAAGGCATATAATAAAGATGATGAGAAAAAAAGAGGTCTTCCAGTGGACCAAAGATGGAAAGAAGGCTTTTGAAGACATTAAAGAAGCTATAGTGAAGGCCCCATCCTTGGTGTATCCCAACTACAAGAAATATTTCATTATCTATTGTTATGCATTGGAAAACATGTTATCTGGGATTTTAACTCAAAAGTATAAAGAACATGAGGTACCAATTTCATTTATGAGTATCCCTCTTCAAAAGCATGAATTAAAGTATTCTTTGGCAGAAAAAAAAGCCTATGCAATAGTGAGAGAAGTTAAATAGTTTAGGTATTATATCTTATATTCACATTTAGAGGTATATGTACCAGATACAACAACAAAGGCCATTCTAACTTAGCAAGAAATTGGAATGAATAAGAGGGAAACCTAGGTTGTAAAAATACAAGAGTATGATCTATCTATTAAAACCACTAAGATGGTGAAAGGTCATGGACTGTGTAGACTTGTGACATAAGATGTTAATAATCAAGAAGGAAAAGCAGATAGTTTTCCTCAGGTCCTATTTGTAAGCTTAAAAGACCAATGGTTTTTGGATGTAGCATTTTACCTCACTTATGGAGATTGCCCAGAACATTCGAACCCCAAAGAAAGACACAATCTAAGACTAAAAGTAGTAAATTATGTATTGTCGCAAGGAGTTTTATATAAAAAGGGGATCGATGGCACTTTTCTTAGATGCGTTGATAAGGATTAGCAAAAAGAATTGTTAAAGGTGTTTCATGAAGAGGCATGTGGAGGTCACTTCTTGTCAACAATTACTCCTTTCAAAATCCTGAGGAATTGTTTCTATTGGCCTAGAATGTTTCGAGATGCCTATGCATATGTGAGAGGATGTGAGAAATGTCAACTATTTTTAGGAAAACCACAATTGGCTACATTACCTTTGAGGCCTGTGGTTGTGGATGAACCTTTTAGACAATGGGGTATTGATTTCATTGGTCCAATTAATCCTCTCTCTAGTGCTGGACATGTGTACATCATAATGACAATAGACTATTTCACTAAATGGCTGGAGGCCATTCCCACCAAGTAAGCTAATTCACAAGTTATATGTGATTTCCTCAGAGATTATATATTAGTCCATTTTGGAGTTCCTTAGAAGATTGTTGCTGACAATGCCACATATTTTTCCTCAGAAGAATTGACCCTATTTTTCTATGAGCATAGCATTTCCCTTTCACATTCTTCAAATTACTTCCCACAGGGAAATGGATTAGTAGATTCGAGTAATAAAAACCTAGTGGCGATTGTGAGGAAACTAGTTGATGAGAATACCCGGAATTGGCACCAAAATCTGTATGAAGCCCTATGGGAAGACAAAATCACCCCAAAGTGAGCTATTGGAATGATTGTATGAATTGGTATATGGTTTTGGTGTGCAAATATCTTTACCTCTGGAGTTAGTTTTAGCTAAGCTTCAAACTATTATTGAAGACTCACTTTTCCAAAATGGCCTAGAGAAAAGTATTAGGATTAGGTAATACTGAGAGGGGGGGGTGAATTAGTATTACTGTAAGGAAACTCAAGTGGGGAAACAGCTTCCTACGCTAATCTCTATAGGAGAGTATTGTGCAAATTCTTATAAATCCTTACAATTTCAGATTCATTAACTACTTTAACAAAGATATTGCAACCACATACAATGCATATAGAAAAATAGAGAATGACAAAATGATATACCCTGGGGAAAACCTTTCGGTAAAAAACCCTAGCACTCTAAAACCTACACAATGTATTATCTTCAACACAAAGATTACAATACACTTGCAATGCAAGTTCTTTCAGGAAATGAGAGACAAAGCCAACAAGACTTAAATTTCTGTTATATATCTCTCCCATAGGAGTAGCATCATATATATAGACTCCTCTGGACCCAAAAATAGGCACAACCACCAAGACCCATGCACAAAGCCACATGTACATAGTTGTTACATGCAATCCCAAGAATAGGCGTCCATCCCTAGAATAGACTATGACAGCTTGTCATAGAATCCACCAAAAATAACAGTCACAAGAGAAGTGTAAGAGAATCTATCATACCAACCTATTTTTGGCATATTCTCTTACACACACCAACCACTTCTTCTTGGGCGCCCAAATAGGCCCAAGTCATAAGATGCTCTTACACCTGTCATAGCACATTCCTTAAATAGTTCTTACGCGTCATAGGAATCTGTCATGACTGTTTCAATCATGATCTCCTTACGCACAAGATGCTGACACATCAAGTGGAGTGACACATCAACATGCCAACTAGAAATGTACACTCACACTTAATTACATTATTTGCAAAAAATACATTTACAAAACAAATAATAAGAATAGGAATTATCCAAGGTTGAGACACCTTATTCCTAACAATTACTGCACTTTAGTTTAAAATTCAACCAATTATAAATAAACCATAATAATGCAGAAATGAAAAGAACATATAAGTTCAACACATAACTCACGACACCATGATTTATTCTTGAGGAAACCTTAGCCAAGGGAAAACCCTGGTGGGTATGATACCCACAACTATGTACTAAAATATTATATCCCTGTTAGGAGATCTAGCTATGTTAGGAGATGATTGTTACATTTTACATTTCCTTGCTAGAGGAATACAAAACCCTATTAGGGGATACAAAACACCTGGTTAAAGGTGGTGAACATACAACTCTTACAACCAAAACATTGTCTCAAAAAGAACAATACAAGCACTTTCCTTGCTTAGATAGTTCCAGTTGTGGCTCTGTCAAACATTGATCTTGCATCTTCTCTATTCTCTTAGATTCACATCATCATATCATCATCATCATATCCATACTTGTTGCTTCCACAAAACACTCTATACTTATACACAATCTACCATCCAGTCACCTTCACAAATACCATACAAAACATGATAATAAATTATGAAAATGATAAACATAGAGTTGACGATCTTATATTACCAAAGATTTGGAAATATAATTTATCCATCTGACTTAGCACATTACCATATCCACTATTCTTGCCTTAATCTTTTCAATTGCTTGTGTGCCCTATTACACTGATTCTCTATCTTCGCATACCTTCAGATCAATGAATCTCACTGATCTGATCACCAAAACACATGTAAAGTTAACCAAAGCATATACATATCCCAAAATACCTTTTACTAACTTTTCAAGCCATAATAAATCATATACTATCATCACTGACGAAAACTATTCCATAGTACACTGTTGTCCTGATTCTATACTTAGTCATTTTCATGACCGTGACTCCAGTATCAAAACTCTTTGCATGTGATCACTCTAGCATAAGTGTTTCCATGAATGAAAACCCTCAAGTGATCCCTAGTGCCCCAAAACATCACTTGCCAAAAATTTCTTTCTTTGGCATTGATGACAACACTTAGAAAAATGACTAAGTGTTAAAGCACTATCTATACATGTCTCTTTTTCTCTTTCTCTCTTTTCTATTTTTATTTATTTATTTACATCTTTTTATTTTTCTTCTCTTCCTTTCTTCATTTTAATCTTCACATTTTTCTCTTTCTCTTCCTCTCCCTTTGACATCAATGGCAAAGGTACTTACAAAAATTTCAAAACTTCTAAGCATACAAATGACTTAGTGCTTACTCACCAGTTTTAGGATCTCTTGGAAAGAGTTTTCCAAGGTCTTCACTTCCTCAATCCATGATTTGATCAATAGCTCATTGACATGGATCAATCCATTCAGTGCATATGATGTTGTCTCTGTTTCCTTCAGCTTAGTAGGTATAGACATAGACATTGATCCTTCAACCTTTTCCATCTCTGATAGATGTGTCTCAAGCATTGAAAGCTTAGGGGTTATTACGCTCTTTAATAAGTCAAATCTGTCTACCACTCTCCCTTTCTCCATTTTCAATATACTGATTTTATCCAGCAGCTTGGATGCTTGTGTTAGCTAGAATAGTCCCAAGAGATAACTCAGAGGGGGGGGGAATCAATTATCTACAAGATTCAATTCTGTATCCAATCAAGTATATAAGAACATTAAGGATAAACACAATGAAAGAACACTTAACACAACACCATAATTTTTGTTATGGGGAAACCCAAATAGGTAAAAACCCAGGTGGGAATTGACACCCACTAAGAAATGCACTAGTGTATTATGATCCTTGTTAGAAGATCTTACAACCTTGTTAGGACTTGATCTTTACAATGTAATAAGTACAGTGACCTGGTCAAGGTTCAAACCCTGTTAGGAGTCTTTTACAATTAACCATGTTAGGGGTGAGGATGCACTGTCTGAGAGCACACTGCTCAAAGGGGTGAAGGCTGCAACATTTTGTTTAAGAGATACACACTATATCTAGATCTTGGTGAGATGTGTGCAGACTTTCTGTCTTGATTAGTTCCAATGAATAGCTTAAACTCTCTACTATGTCACATAGACCTTCTACTGGTGGCTCAATACTTTGCACTCTCTACTCTTCTCATCTCTTTTAACTATTAGCCATACCTAGCAATCACAAATGACTGCCTATAAGTATCTTTCCTCTAAATGATATAATCAATTTGGCCTATTAGAACCACCTTGAAATCATATTAGAGAAACAATAAAACTCTCCAATAACACCTTAGTCGGCTCTACTAAGCACACAACATAAATTGGGACTACACAATTTTATGTGAGTAGATGCAATGCTACACACAGTCGGCTCTACTAAATTAACTCTAGCTTTCTTCTCATGCTGAATTAAGTTATATGCTCTTAACCAAACATCATTAACTCTCTTCTTAACATAAATCCAAGCACGCATATCAAGCTGATAGGTGCAACTACCACAATCATATAAACACTATCGGCTCTTCTAGGTAGACTCAAGAAACTATGACTGTCAACTAGAGACTTCATAACTCAACCTATATTGCATATCTGACTCTGTGTCCATGAAAATAACATCATAAATATGTCTACAACATAAATATAAATGTGCAAGGATCTTCTACAACCATACTACAAATCATATACATAACTGTTCCTAGGACCTGTCAAAAACACTCACTGATATATCCATGCAACATATGCTCAAGGATCTCTCCATCAAACTTCCACGTATGCTACTTACCATATGTTTTCATCAATGAAAAACATATAGTTAGCACTAACTTGCTGGCAAATCTCCAACAATGTCCCCCTTTGGCATTGATGGCAACATATGGAATGAAAACACCACCAATCAAAACGTTAAATTCTTTTATAAAATTCTCCATTTCCTCAACAAAACTCCCCCAAAGAAGTATCCTCCAACTATTGCAATATTCTTCAATATTCTCCATTTCCTCAACTGTATTGCTTCCCATGACTATATTTCTACTCCCTCTTTCTATTTGTTTTTTTATTACTATATGTTCCTTCTTTTTATGTTTTTCATGACTATATACTACTCCCCCTTTGACATCAATGGAAAAGGGCACCAAAAACATTAAGCACCGGTACTACTCCTAAGGTAGAGCAGTCAACCTTTCATCAGTCACTAAGGACTGATGCACTCCTTCTATCTCTAATCAGTTTTAGGGAAGGCAATTCCTCCCAACTTCTCCCTGAGATACTCAAAAGTATATTTAGGTAAAGGCTTTGTGAATATGTCTGCTAGTTGATCTTTTGTACTCACATAGTCGACCATTACTTCTTTCTTTGCTACTTTCTCTCTTAGGAAGTGATATTTTATCTCAATATGTTTTTTCTTTGCATGAATCATAGGTTTCTTTGACATATTGATAGTGCTAGTGTTATCACAATGAATAACAATAGGGTAGTCAATCTGAATACCAAAATCTTTTATCATCTTCTTGATCCACACAATTGTAGAACAATTTAATGCTACTGCTACATACTCTTCTTATGTTGTTGACTGAGAGATAAAATTCTTCTTTTTAATTGTACAAGTAACAAGTCTATCTCCAAGGAATACATCTCCTCTAGAGGTACTCTTTCTATCATCCACGCATCCTGCCCAATATGCATCTGTATATACATGAAGCTTTACATTCTCTGAATTAGGATACCATAAACCATAGTCTAAGGTTCCATTAAAGTATCTGAATATTCTTTTTATTTCCATGAGATGTCTTTGCTTAGGTTCTGCTACAAATATTCCAACAATACAAACTACATTGAAAATTATTGGTCTGGTTTGAGTAAGATATATAAGTTTACCAATCATAGACTTATACAAGGTTATGTCTATTGTTGGTGAATCATCTTCCTTTGAAAGCTTGCATCATGTTATCATAGGGGTACTTATTGGCTTGCAATCATCTATCTTGAATGTCTTCAAGATCTCTTTCACATACTTAGTCTGATTTATGAATATACCTTTGTCTGTTTGTTGCACATTCAATCCCAAAAAGTACTTGATAGGACCAATCATGCTCATTTCAAATTTTTTCTACATCTCCTTAGAAAATTCTACACTAAGCTTATCATTACCACTAAATATAATGTCATCAACAAATATAGCAACTAACAATAGTCCATTAGATGTCTCTCTTATGAATAAGTTACAATCTACTGCTCCTTTCTTGAATCCAATCTTAGTCAAGTAACCATCAAGTCTTTCATACCATGCTCTAGGGGCTTGCTTAAGTCCATAGAGGGCTTTCTTCAATCTGCATACCATATCAGGTTTGTCTGATAAAGTAAATCCTTTTGGCTGCTCAATGTATACTTCTTCCTTCAACTCTCCATTCAGGAATGCTGACTTAACACCCATCTGGTATACCTTAAAGTTCTTGAATGTAGCATAAGCTAGAAACAATTTTATGGCTTCCAATCTACTTATAGGGGCAAATGTATCTAAATAATTTATTCCTTCTCTTTGTGCATATCCTTTACATACTAGTCTTGCTTTGTTTCTTACCACTGTTCCATCTTCATTCATCTTATTTCTGAATATCCACTTGGTTCCAATCACATTCTTATCACTAGGCCTAGGGACCAATTCCCATGTATCATTCTTAATTATCTGATCTAGCTCTTCTTTCATTTTTTTATGCCTATCTGAATCATTACATGCATCTTCAACACTTAAGGTTTCAATATGTGATAGTAAACATACCTCTTCATTTGTTGTGGAACTCTTTGCTTTTGATCTTGTCATGACTTTTCTACTATGATCTCAAATGATGTCTTCCTTTGCATGATATCTATATGTGAATTTAGGAACATTAGGTGTGAATTTTTCATCTTCCTTTTGTGTTTCTTCTTCACTTGTTTTAGGGTCATTGAATAGAACATCTACGCTGTCAAGCATTTCTTCAAAAACTGCTTCACTACTGGTTGGTCTAGGTTCTTCTTCAATCATAGGTGCATAATCATGGTATCTCTCTTGAATCATAAACTTCTCATCAATCGTAACATGAGCACTTTCAATGATCTTCTTCATCACTTCTTGCATCAAACTTGCCAATTGCTTCATCTCTCTTGATGTAGCACTTGCTTCCAAAGATTTTGAAGTATTTTACTGGAGGTACATTCCCAAACCATAGCTCATAAGGTGTTTTGTCTACGCCTGTCCTTAATTGAATTCTATTGATATTATAGACTATAGTATTGACCGCATCTCTCCAATAGGTGTGTGTGACCTTTCCTTTAATCATGATGGTGCAAGCTATGTCAAGAATGATCCTATTCCTTCTATCTGCAATTCCATTTTGCTAAGGGGTTCTAGGTGCACTTAGCTGTCTCTTTATCCCATTTTCTTTATAGTACTCATAAAATCTGTTAGAGGTGAATTCTCCTCCTCTATCTGATCTTAGACATTTAATCTTCAATCCAGACTCATTTTCAACCTTAGCTTTGAATATTTTGAACTTGTCAAATGCTTCTGATTTGTCCTTTAAGAAAGCAACCCACATAATTCTAGAATAATAATCAACAAACAAAATGAAATACCTTTCACCATAGTATGATCTTGTTTGAGTTGTTCCACATAGGTCTATATGTATCAGATCCAACTTGTTCTCTATCAAATTATGCTTTCTTTTGAATGAATTCCTTACATGCTTTCCCATCACACATTCCCTACATATTTCATCAACTGGTTTTGCAATGCTAGGAAGATCTCTTACTGCCTTTACATTACTTATCTTTACTATGTTATCAAAATTGATATGACATAGTGTTTTGTGCCATAACCAACTATCATCTACTTTAGCAACAAAACAACTTGCTTCAAGATTAAGCTAAAAAACATTACCTTTAGTTTTTGAACTTGATGCAATCATTTCTCCTTCTTTGAAATTAATGATGCATTTGTTATCTTTGAACTCCAACCAGTAACCTTTGTCAAGAAACTGTCCAACACTTAGTAGGTTATGCTGCAAACCATCAACATATAGAACATCATCAGTGTTGTTCTTTCCATCCAGGGTGATGGCTCCTCTACCAATGATAGGTTTAGGGGTGTTGTCTCCAAATCTAACTATGCCTCCTTTGTATCTATCTAGATGTACAAATGTATCTTTGTCTCATGTCATGTGGTGTGAGCAACCACTATCAATGATCCAATCTATCCTAATGTCAGCTTGTGAAATCAGTGCTAACTCTTGTGCATTCTTTTCATCTTCAAGAGAAATGAATCCAATTTCATCCTCTGCTGATTCTTCATCTGATACTCCATCTCCAACATAGTAACATTCATTTGTATACTTACGCTTGTAGTTATTTTTGAGCTTATTGACTCTTGTAGGACACTTCGATGCAAAGTGACCAATCTTATTACATGAAAAGCATTTGAATGGTAATTGACATTCATATTTTCCTTTTCCTTTCTTTTCTCTTTTAGCAATCATAGCAATGAAATCATCAAGTGTTTTCTCTTCATCATCATCATCAAATTTACCAGAGATGTTCAAGGATTTCTTACCATGTATTGAAGCTTTGAATGCTGTTTCACCTTGAGGCTATGTCTTTAATCTTGATATCTCAAAGGCTGAAAGCTTTCTGATTAAAGAATTTCTTTTAAAGTATTTTGTGGATTGCATAGTTTCATCTAGGATGCATATCTTTTTGTCACATTCTAGTGTCAAGGTAGTCATCAATTTATCCATTATGTCTTCTTCTGAGATTTCTCCACCATTGTTTCTGATTCCTGCAACTGCTTCATTGATCCTTTGATTGTAAGCTCTAACATTCTCATTAGGTAGCATCTCTAATTTATTGTATCTTTTCTTCCATGTCTTTCTGCGTGCATTCTTGGCTTGAATATCTCCTTTAAACATGTCTTCTAGGTACTTCCCTATCTTATAGGCTTTGTCCATTTTCTTGATCTCTGAAAACTCACTGTTAGATAGGGCACTAATAAGGGCTTCTTTGGCAATAGAATTTGAAGTGAACATCTCCTTTTACTTCAAGGTTGCATCTTCTTTTTCAAGATCTGCTAGTGAAGGAATCTCAAATTCTTTTGTAGCTACTTCAAAAATCTCAAAGACAATGCACTGTAAATGTGTCATCATTTTGTTCTTCTAGTCTAGATATTTCTCTTCATCAAACTTAGGACTTTCTTTTCTAAAGAATTCCATTTGATCAACCTCAAGCTGTTAAAATTTCTCTCCGAGGCACTTGGCTTTGATACCAATTATTAGGAATAGTCCTAAGAGATAACTAAGAGGGGGGGGGGGGTGAATAAGTTATCTACAAGATTTAATTCTTTATCCAATTAAGTTTATAAGAATATTAAGCATAAACACAATGAAAGAACACTTAACAAAACACCATAATTTTGGTTACAGGGAAACCCAAATAGGTGAAAACCCTGGTGGGAATTGACACCCACTAAGAATTGCACTAGTGTATTATGATCCCTATTAGAAGATCTTAGAACCATGTTAGGAGTTGAGCTTTACAATGTAATAAGTACAATGACCTGGTCAAGGGTTGGACCCTGTTAGGAGTCTTTTACAATTAACCCTATTAGGGGTGAGGATGCATTGTCTAAGAGCACACTGCTCAAAGGGATGAAGGCTGCAACCTTCTGTTTAATAAATACAAACTATATCTGGATCTTGGTGAATTGTGCATAGACTTGTTGTCTTGATCAGTTCCAATGAATAGCATAAACTCTCTACTATGTCACATAGACCTTCTACTGATGGCTCAACATTTTGCACTCTCTGCTCTGCTCATCTCTTTCAACTATTAGCCATACCTAGCAATCACAAATGACTGCCTATAAGTATCTTTTCTCTAAATGATATAATGAAGTTGGCCTATTAGAACCACCTTGAAATCATATTAGAGAAAAAATAAAACTCTCAAATAACATCTCATTCGGCTCTACTAAACACGCACCATAAATTGGGACTACATAATTTTATGTGAGTAGACACAATGCTACACACAATCGGATCTACTAAATTAACTCCAAATTTCTTCTCATGCTAATTACATTATACGCTCTTAACCAAAAGTCCTTAAATCTCTTCTTAACATAAATCCAAGTGCGAATACCGAGTTGATAGGTGCAACTACCACAATCATATAAACACTGTCGACTCTTCCAGGTAGACTTAGGAAACTATGACTGTCAACTAGAGACTTCATAACTCAACCTGTACTACATATATGACTTTGCGTCCATGAATATAACATCATACATATGTCTACAACATTAATATAAATGTGCAACGCTCTACTACAACCGTACTACAAATCATATACATAACTGTTCTTGGGACCTGTCAGAAACACTCACTGATATACACAACTATACTATTGTCTTTACTCAGAATCAACCTCTGTGTCTATGATATTATGTTAATAACATATCCATGCAACATATGCTCAAGTCTCTATCCATCACACTTCCATGGATGCTACTTACCATATATTGTCATCAATGACAAACATACAGTCAACACTGACTTGTTGGAAAATCTCCAACAACTTGTTTATCCATTTCAATCATAGTTAGTGAAGATGTTTCATAACTGTTCATCAGACTTTCAAGTGTAGCCCTATCTGTGGCTATAATTTCCTCAATATTCTTTACATGATTGCAAGGACTTATGTATTAATTGTAAATCTTTATGCCTTACACTACACAACTCTTAGCCTTAAGAGTAGTAGCCTTGAGAATGTCTAAGTCCCATGAGATGGGCTGAAAAAATTCTCTCAGTTTCTTCTCCAAGAATCTCTTCTCTACTTTATCTTGTCTAGTCTTTAGCAATGACTCAAAGTGACTATCAAAGCTATCCAGAGCCATGCCTAGGTTCTCTACTTCATCTTTACCTTGAAAATCAATTGGTATAGGAAGTAGTTTGTTTACTGTCTCTACAACCCTAGTCATTATTTTTATTCTTTTGTCCCCTTTCTGCACTGACCTTTCCTTAGCCTTAGAGAAGGCCATGAAGGATAGCCTCATAAGCTCATCCTCATCCATACTATCTATATCAGTACTTACTGGTTTGGCCATACTTTCCAACAATAAAGTAGAGGAGGTGTCAGGTTCTATCTTTTGTTCCATTCTAACCTCAACTACCTTTTCTGCTTCAGTCTCTTTTACCTTCCTTTCTTCTTTCTAAATTTCCTTTTCCTACAACTTCTCTTCTTGTTTCTCCTTTGTTTTCTCTTTCTCTACTTATCCTTATACTTCAACTTCCATTGCACTATCTAAGTTATCAAAAAATGGATCATTCACATCATGCAAAGTGTCAAGGGTCATAGGCACACTAGAGACAAAGAAGTCTGGTTTCATGCTAGCTTTCTCACTTACATCTAGTACTGCCTTATGGATTTCTCCTAATCCCAAAGATGTAGGCTCAGTGACCTTAGGAGGTGAGGTTTTCTTTGACATATCACTCATAAGGATTTAATCCAATGCCTTTTGAGTGTCCTCAATTAATTTATCATACTTTCTAGCCATGTTTTTTACTAGTCTAGCCTTTGTCCTCAGCAAGAGTTTTAATTCATTTATTATCCTCTCCCTTTCTTTTATAGAGACAATAGGTAGCATGTCTTATATAGCTTTGTTCCTTATATTCTCATCTTCTGATAGTGATAACTTCTTTTTGATCTCTAGTTTACTGTATAGTTCCTTAGGAAAGCTTCCTTCAATCTCCAATAGATTTTTTTTAAAGGCCAATAGATACTCAATGAGAGTATCTTCAATGATTGCTTAATTCTCAAAATCATACCTCTCATAATATATGTCCACTATCTTCAAGTTTCCATCTTTTATGGCTCTTTTTTGTAATGATTTAAGGTCTGGTTTCCATAAAGTTTGTGGATCCTTCTGTGCTACTTTTTCCTCTTCTTTCTCAGCTACCTTTACTTCCTTCTTCCTCTTTTCCATTACTACCTCTTTTTCCTTTGGACTTCCCTGCTTCATAGATCTTGTAGATCTTCTAGGAATGCTTCCAAGTATAATTTCTTGTGTTGTCTCCTCTTGTGTAGGTGATAGGTCAATTATGTCTGGCGTAGGATTAACTATCTTTTCTACCTCAAAAGGGGTAGGTGCATCAATAACCATACTTGAAGATGCTTCCATATTTTTTCTTATGCTTTTCAACTTCTCCTTACTGATTCCTACCTTCACAGATATCCTTCATAATTTTATTGTTTTTTCTCTTCCTTGTTACCTTCTCTTATTCTTCTCTAATCTTTCCTGACTTCTCCCTATAAGTTCCCCATCTCTCCTTAGTAGGGTCTACTTCTACTGCCAAAACATTCTCTACCTGCATAGTCAAGATCTCAGAACTGACTTCATACCCCATAGGGTAACACCGTTTCTTCTGTGGTTCTACTAGCTCAAAATAAACACAATTAGTTTCAACCATGAAATAGATAGTTTCCTCATACTTCTCAACTATATTTTTAGGTATCCTATACCTTTTCTTCATCCACCTTTGAAGTATCTTGGTCTAAGAAAATAGTTCACCATCAACCCAATTCTTTTCTTGTCTTCTATAACTCTCTGAAATCTAAATTCCAGTGGGTACATTGTCTTTCCATACCCTAGGGTGCATGCCAAGGAACTTGTGAATGATATGTATATACATGTGAACCAACAAGGACCCAAACCTGAATGCTTTAGTCCAATGATTCTTTATCACCTTTACATTCTCTAGAAACTACTGAGCTAAAACTTTGCAAAGGTTATACTTCTTGTTTTCCTTGACCATCCTATAGGCCATCATGATAACACCAATAGATACAGAGTTAGGTATGATGTTATAGGATAGTTTGTAGCCCAATATCATTACCACCAACCTAACATCTTACTGAAAGATGTCATTGACTGTCATTGCTCTCTTATCCCATTTTGAGTGTGTTAGGGTTTCCACCTATTTCCTTATGTTCTTTTTTGCTATAGGAAGTGCTCCTTCATTATCTAATCTAGTTATGTCATGAATTATCTGTGCACATATTTTAACTGGTTGTTCTCCAATCCATATGAACCGACCATGGATTCTAATAAGAAATATTTTAAACTATTTTGTTTCTATGAATTCCGTGAGTAGGGTTAGCTTAATGATAGACTGATTCTCTAGGTGCTTGAACTCTTCTACCATAGATCTATTTTCTTCTATCATAGCATCCAATTCACTATAAATATTCACATCTCCTATGATCTCATATTTGTAGTGAATATAAGCCCTAATATCTTCTACATACAATATGCCAACAAGGGTTTGTGAAAACGCTCCTTTCGGATCATCCTCACAAGACTTAAATGGATGTCTCTTAAAATTATATCTAGGTCTATCCACAACATCAAAGATAACTAGTGCATCCATAACTTCTTAATGAGCATAGGTCTAAATACCTTAAACACACTTGAAAATAGCACTTTGCTTCATGTGATCATGAAATCTCTCTGCTAGATAACTGCAATGCTTCACAACTCTGCTCTCCTTAGTTGTTGATCAACAAACAATACTTGAATGATGTTATCCAAGATCTTTTATCCTTCTCAAGTTGAGTAAGTGCATTAAACACTGGTAGCTCAACTTTGCATGATGTCTAGTCAACACAAAACTGGCAAACATAGAAAATGGATCTCTAAGTGTTGCGCTCTTAACCATAGAATCCCCAGTGTCTATACACACCATACCTAAGCTTGCATGAGCTTACTCCACACATATAGGGGCTGGATATATTTTGATATCTGCATCCAATGCTCCCCCTAAGGCCATGCGGCCTTCTTGGTTGATGTCTCAAAGAATTCATCATGTGAAGACACAATATCATGTATTGTCTCTCCCTAAACCAATGCCTTATTGAATTCTTTCACCTTATATATCTTGTCATCTTCTTTTCTTTCTGATTTCTTGAAATAATTCTCAAATTCATCCATTTAGTGATTAAGAATTTTTCCACTATCACCAACATTCTTCCTTATAACCATAGGAGGTGGACCTCTTTGTTCTCTTGGTCCTCTTCTATTTTTCTCTCCATTGTATCTACAAAACTTCACTATATGTCCAAGGTTGTTTCATTTGTAACATGTAGGTGGTCTCCTTTCCCGATTTGCTTGTAGCTTACAATATCTTGTAGTATGCCCAAATTTATTGTATTTAAGACATGTAACCTTGGCTCTCTTCTTTGACATAATCTTGTTTATACCTAGACTGATCTAGTTTTATACAATCTATTTTCTTGTGTCCATAATCATAACAGTTATAATAGTAACTGGTAAAGGGTTTAGGGGTACCTTTACTTCTACAATCTCTTTTCATGTTTTCAAATTTGTTGCACCCAAAGCATCTACCTTTGAAAGGTCCGATCTATTCTTTAGGTTTTTCATGAGTAGATCTTTCTTCAGTCTTTGCTTCATTTGCTTCTTCATTGGTCTTAGAACATTCTACTTTATTGAATCCAACTCTAGTTATGTCTCCTTTAGGTTTCTGTCTTTCTCTTTGCTCATCAATTTTATCATTGCTCATGTGCAACTTTTCAATGTGCAATTTGGATTGTACTTCTCCAATTCCTGACACTTATCCTTGTAGTGATCAAGTTCAGTCTTCATTTGTCCTATTTGCTCATTTGCTTCTTTTAGTGACTCTTCAACTTTGTTCCTTGCATCCTTTTCATGTTGAATCTCTTTAATCATTAGAAGATTGGTTTTCTCTTTTTGTTGCTCCAACTTCTTTACTTGATCTAATGTATCATTGTCTGAATCTTCTTAGATCTTGTCCATAAGGTCTTGTTTATGATTTCTTGAAGTTTCAAGTTGTTCCTTTAGTTTCCTGATGAAACCTTCTGCTCTTCTCAATTTGAATTTTAGTACACCATTCTCTCAGCCTTCTCTTTGTCCAGATCTTCAAGTGCTAATTCAAAGTTCTCTTGCAAAATTTTTGAATCCATTCTGATCTCCCTTAAGCTATTAGGATTTCTCTCCAAGGGCTAATAGCTCTGATACCAATTGTTAGGATTCAGTAATACTGAGAGGGAGGGTGAATCAATATTACTACACTTTAGTTTAAACTTCAACCAATTATAAATAAACCATAATAATGCAGAAATGAAAAGAAATATAAGCTCAACACATAACTCATGACACCATGATTTGTTCTTGGGGAAACCTTGGCCAAGGGAAAATCCTAGTGGGGATAATATCCATAACTGATGCAAGGCAGGAAGCAAAAGGGGCCAAACAATGGTGCACCCTAATGATCCAAGCTTGCAACACACATGCAGAAGCAACAAACAACAACAGTGAGAGAGAGAATGCTAGATCTTTCATATATTATCAAATATTACCATACATGCCAGGTTGTAAGGCCTTCCTAGTTAGGGCTTGATATTACAATGAATCTCAAAAGTCCTTAAACATGCAAGGATCTATCACAAATCTCCAATCTAATGTCAACTATCTTCTATCTCTAACTGCCTCCTAAACTACAACCAAACATCTACATTTATAAAAGAAGATACTGAGCTGAGTCAGCCTTCAGATCCACAATTAATGGAAGCAATGGTCAAGTCTGGGACCACATGCTTCCCAATGATGGATTCCAACATTAAATCCATGATCAAATATAAATGCACAAGTCAGCCACAATAGGAAATAAAACTAGACCCGTCGGTAAGCAAGATAATCGAGCAATAGACATGCAATGCCAAGCGCCAGTGAAATAATCGACCACCCAAGAGAGAACCAACCACACTCGGTAACCAAAGGAAACTGACCAACTACCTACTAACTTGGTCAAATAAGCAACCAAGTAATGTAGACAAAACTCCAAATTGTTTTTGGTGACACAAGATTGCCAAGGACCCGAGATGCTCCTGCATTAGACACTTGGGGTTATTTAGAAATGATTCTCTAAATCATTTGGTAGGTCTGGTCTGAGCTACATCTAACTTAGACTGTAAAATCTAAGAACTATCTTCCATTGGTCTATTCTTCCACTTAACCAGATATTCCATGTATTATTTTCCTCTTGTACTCTTGCCAACTCTTTCCTTCAAAATCTATTCAACTTCATCATTCTGCTTCTTAGTGTTAGGAATGAGAACACTGAGAGGGGGGGGGGGTGAATCAGTGTTCACTGTATTTTAACTTTTCACTTTAATCTTTATGCTGAACATAAATGATTAAGTAATGAAATAAAAATTCACATAAACATGAAACATGAAATCAACACATGACACCAATATGATTACGGGGAAACCCAAATAGGTAAAAATCCTGGTGGGAATTGATACCCACTAATATTCTACACTAGTGTTTTGTGATCCTTGCTAGAAGATCCTTTACCCTGTTAGGAGTAGCTTTACAATGCTTTAAGTACAGTAGACTTGGTTAAGGGTCAGACCCTATTAGGAGTCTTTTACAATCATCCTTGTTAGGGGAGAGGACACACTATCCAAGATCTCACTACTCAAGTGGTGAAGGCTACAACCTTCTGATATTAGATACACACTATATCTGTAGGATGAAATGTCACTGTGACATAGCTTGTTAGATCAATTCTTTTGATGCGCTAATGCTTTGACCTCTTGCAAATCTCTAATACATCTTCTAGTGTCTTCGCACAATTCTTCTCTACTTATCACAACTCTATCTTGACTTCCATGCCAAATACAATGGGCACACCTTATATTTATGTGCTTATACAAAATACACAATTAGGTTGGTCCTATAACTAATTAAAAACAACACTTCCAAAATAATTGGCTTAAGCGTGCTTACAATTATACATATAAACATGTCAGAAACCTAAATACAATGGGCGCATAGCCTTTACAACTTTACATTAAAATTACAAACCAAAATGCTAACTGTCAGCTCCATGCTCTATTCTCTGCTGGCACACACTAGCTGTGCAACTTCAACTATTTTTAACTTTCTCATCCTTGCACATCTACTTATGCACTCATAGACTAAGAAAGAATATAGTCTAACCAACTTAACTTCTAGGGTGCATATCATAATCCATCCATACACATGTGTGCTGATGCTCTGAGCTACTGGAACTTTGTATACTGTCTAGTCTTCAACACTTAACCGAATTTTGATCTTTACATCAAGTGCACTGACTCCAAACTGCTATATGACTTGGTTTCCATAATGACAACACTATATCTATTCATACACTTCACTATAGACAACTTGCCAACAATCTCCCCCTTTGTCATTGATGGCAACAAAGGAATATGGCCAAGTTGCTAATTGTCCCTTAACACAAATTTTTTTTGTCTTCTCTACATTTTTTATACATAATCTTATATCTCCCTATACATATAATACTCCATATTCTATACACAACTCCCCCTTTGACATTAATGACAAATGTGTACCAAAAACTGATTCTATAGATACTTACTTAGGGAAAACATCCAGATATGCTATCTTAAGATTCTAGATCTCCTTCTTCCAAAAAGTTATCAAGGAGTTGACTATCTGGAGATGGGCGCATAAAGAATATTGAAGCTTCTCCATTGTCGTCAAATCTATGCTTGAACCTTGATCATAGGTTACTATTTTGGCATCAATCTCCTTTATGTTTTGATTTAGAATGTCTAGTGAGGGCACAAGAGCATTCCTCAACTGAGTCTGTCTAGATCTTATCTTTTCCATTTCTTTCTTTGCCTTCTCAATTTTGTCCAACTAACCCTGGTAAACATTATTACACATGTTCACATCTGTGGATGAGTCTTTCACTGAACTCTTCACCTATTCAATCATAGCTTCTACATCTTGTATAGTCTTAAGATGGGCATCAGTAAGATTATCCTGATCCATGCAGTCTATAATGAATTTCCTTCCTTGATCAGAAAATTCTTTTAGGGATGCTTGTCATGTCTTGAGTGAATTCAGATCTAAAGCAAAGTTGCTCATCAACTCATTCAATCTCTTCTTCATGTACTTCTCTTCTGCAACTTTGGATGCAGATTCTTCAAGGCTAGAAAAATTGCATTTGAACTATGAGATAACTGTACTCACATCATCAACTGAGTGTACCTTATCCACTTTCATTTCCGCAGGGAACAAACTGTTCAGTATGTTCACTGATTCCACAAGGAGAGGATTTCTCATGAATTATTTCTCCTTTTCCTTCTCCATAGCTAAGATGTCAAACTTAATCAGGTCTTCCTCTCTCCATGAGTCCAAACTAGATGTGTTAGGTGTAAAACTTGACAACAATGTGGAGGAGGGAGTGATGGGAGTGCTATCCATCACTTCTAGTTTTACCTTGGGTAGATCCATAGAAGTTTCATTTTTCTCTTGTTCTTTTTCTTCTGTCTTATCTTCTTCTTCCTTTTTCTCTTCTTCTGTTTCATTTGATATATTTTTAATTAATACCTCTTCTTAATGAGTGGGAGGTGTGCTACTACATAGGATCTCAGCTTCTTGTGTGCTCACAAAAGCTTCCTCAAACTTATCTAAGTATGTGTCAGTGGCCGCCATGGCTATATCCACATTATCAATGATAATGGTGCTGTCCTTGAGTGATTCTGTCATGGGTGCAGACTTGTCTACCTCTATTTGTACTTCCACTGTAGATGCTAAATCCTGAGGACCTGTAGACTATTCCTTGATAGTCTTTGCTACTTTGTCTTGCTTACTAGGTGCTTGAGAGATGGGCGAAGACATAGGTTTCATGCACTGTTCTAAGAATACCTTCTCAAAGGCCTTCTTTGTTTCCTTAGAAATCAACTCATAGTCTTTGTTCATGAGATGCACTTTTCTCATCTTTGACCTTAAGTGCGGCTTCACCAAATTCAACAATAGTGACTTTTCTTCAACATAACATATTGGAAGAGTGGAATCAAGAATTTGTTCGCTTATTCTGAAGTCTTCTTCAGAGGCTTGTCTCTTCAAAGTATCCATTATCTCCCATACTTTATCATGAATTGTTGTTTTCAATTCAAGAACTATCTTCTTGAACTTTATCATATGTTTTACAATCATATCATGTATTTTTTATTTTTCAATCTCACTGTATGATTCATAAAACTTCCCTACTTGATCAATTCTGCCCCCATCAATGATTCTTGTGCTCAATACTTTGAGGCTAGGTCTAAATCCTACCTTAAGAGGTGTTTGAATGTTTTTCTTGCTCCTTGTAGCCTGTGAGGATGGATGACTAGTACTGGTTTCTTCCTTCCTTTTGACTATTGGCTTATACTTTAGAGGAGCATTAGAATCACTGGTTTCTTTGGACGCAGAAGGAGTGCCATCAGCTATATCCTTCTGACTGTCATCTTTTTTAATTTTTATCTTCTTCATCATAGGATCTTCTTTTTCTTCTTTTGTTGCTATGCTTTTTAATTCCAAAGAAATCTTCTCTTCCCTTACCTTGTCAAGGTCTTCTTGGGATACACCATGAATCCTTAAGATCTCTGATGTGACTTTGGAAACCTTTCTTTTTGATGCTGCGCTGTTAAGTTTTTCATCTACTTCTCTTGTCTTCTCCTCATATGTTCCTCATCTAGGTTCATTAGGATCTTTGGGGGCTGAAAGTAGCACCTGTGCATAAGCTTCAAGAACCTATTCCTCTACCTCATAGCCAAGTGGATGAATCCACTTAGTTCTTGGCTCAACGGCTTCCATACAAGTTGTATCAGTTTCCACCATAAAACAAATTGAGTCCTTAAACTTTTCCACAATACTTTCTGGAATCCTGTACCTCATTTGCATCTTAGCTCTAAAGGTCTTCAATTCCAATGTTATATAATCTCTTAGTGTTCTTTCAATGGATGCTTTGTTGGATATTTGAGGCATGGTTGGAATGGACTTGTCCAAATACAAATTTGATATCTTCCCAACAATATGAAGGTAAATGTAGATGATTAGTGACCCAAACCTGAATATTTTTGTCTTGTCATGCTTGATGGCCTTGATGTTATCAATCAACTGTATGCACAAGATATCACACAAGTTGAACTCACCATCTTCCTTCACAAGTCTTATGGCTGCTAGAATAGTGCCCGTAGACACACTATTCACCCCACTAGTGTGATGAAACCTATACCCTAGTATCATTGACATCAATTTGATGTCTGCTTGCTCAATAGGCCCTATAGTCATACCGCACCTATCACTCAAATTACATGTTTTCTCGACTATCTTTTTGACATCCTTACCAACAGGAAGGATGACACCTATTCTAGGAAGGCCTGTCATCTCATGAATCAAGTCATTGGTGATTCTAACTGGTACATCACCAATCCAAAACAAATCATCATGAATTCTACTTAATAAGATCTTTATCCATTCTGTCTCATAGAATTCATATGCCATTGCATACTCAACAATAGGATGGTCATTCCATTTAGAAAATTCATCCAAGAATGTTTTGTCAGGTTTTAGCATGGTGTCCATGTGCACTCTTAGCCTATCCAATCCAACTGGTTCCTTCTTATAGTAGATATATGCCCTAATATCTTCCACATGCATGACACCCATAGGCGTGCGGGAGAAAGATCCATCTAAGTCATCTAGGGTTGATTTAAATGGATGTTTCTTGAAAACACATCTCTTCTTTTCAACGACATCATAAAAAATGGGAGTGGCCATGACTTACTTGTAAATGCTTTCCAACTGAGCTCCAAGATAATCTGAAGGCTTTCGAAATGGCGCAACGAGCTTAGGGTTTCTGCAATTGACCAAATGCACTGAAAACATTGATAGATCAATCTCCAATACTTCACAACAACTTCCAAGGCTCTTTCTTCTCTCCTATCACTCTGAATTTGAATGTAATGAGCAATCAAATGACTTTTGTACTACTTTAAAAGTGAAAAATCTGCCATTAATGCAAGTCGCGTAAACTAGGCTGTCACTTCAAAATTTGCAACTTGAGTTCTATTCATAATCAACATGTGCACTCTTGCACATAGGTACCTCTATACTCCAAAAGCTTAAGTCCAAAGGCGTATACTCCAAGGATGAGTATACCAGCCACTCAGGGGTCTAGAGCTAAATTAGCTCACCCTATGACCCTGAGGGCCATTCATGTAGATGTAGAGGGTGCATCCACTAGGGATGCATCCAATAAACTCTCATCAGTCTTGTCCTTCTTTTTCTTTGACCAAATCATGCTCACATCATCTAAGGCTTTGACAAAATTAACTTCTCCTGCGGGATCCAAAACTGGTTCTCTGACCTTTTTAGGGCTTCCTTGACCTTGCGTCCTTGATCTACAGAATCTTGAGATATGTCCAGCCTTGCTACAAGAGTGAAAAATTACTAGAGGTCTTATATTCCTCGACACATTGACATGAGTCACCATTCTACATTGTTTTGCTATGTGACCTTTATAGTTACATATCTGGCATGTAACATTCTGAGCACTTCTTACATTTGTTTGATTTTGATTTCACTGATCTTGTTGAATCCTATTCTTCTTGCTAGTCTTGCAATTCATGGCTCTATGACCAAACTTGTTGCATGAATAACAGTAGCCATTAAAAGGTTTTACCTTTGTACAGTTCCTTGCAATGTGTCCATGCTTGTTACAAGCAAAAAAAGTGTGTTCTACTTGCTTGTGCTCATTCTTAGGTGGTCCACCATTATCTATGGTTTGATCTTTAGTTTTTTCAGCATCAACAGAGTCCTTTTGTGAATCCTTTCTTCCTCGCATATTGTCAATCTGATTTTTTGCTTCATTGTATCCAATACAATTGGTGTCTCCTCTAGCTCTTCTTGCATACAACTGAGATTCTATCAAATCAGAATTGGTGTATAATTTGTCGATATGATTCTTTGCTTCTTTCAATTCAGACTCCAAGCTTTCTTTTCTATTCCTCAGTTCCAAGATTTCCACGTTTTCTTGCCTTAGTTCTTCATTGAGTTGAAGGTTCTCTTTGATCTGTTCATCATAGACTTGCTAATTATTAGTAAGCTTATCATCAACTTCTTCAAGTTGTTCTTTTAAGGATTTGTTTTCTTCATTGAGCTTCTTGACCATTATCCCTAGATCACTGGTAGAGCATTCTTTCAAATCTTTCCTTAGCTTTTTGATGACTAATTGAGCATCACTGAGTTTATCATTTAGTTATTCAGATTCTCTTTCTGACTTGTCCAGATCTTCAAGAGCAGATTCAAGATTTCTTTTCAGATGTTTCATTTCTACTTTTTCCATGATCTCCTCAAGTGGTTAAACTTCTTTTCTGAGGACCAGAGCTCTAATACCAATTTTTAGGAATGGGAACACTGAGAGGGGGGGGGGGGCGGGGGTGAATCAGTGTTCACTGTATTTTAACTTTTAACTTTAATCTTTATGATGAACATAAATCCTTAAGTACTAAAACAAATATTCACATAAACATGAAACATGAAATCAACACATAACACCAATATGATTATGGGGAAACCCAAATAGGTAAAAACCATAGTGGGAATTGATACCCACAAATATTCTGCACAAGTGTTTTTTGATCCTTGCTAGAAGATCCTTTACCCTGTTAGGAGTATCTTTACAATGCTTTAAGTACAGTAGACCTGGTTAAGGGTCAGACCCTATTAGGAATCTTTTATAATCATCCCTATTAGGGGAGAGGATGCACTATCCAAGAGCTCACTACTCAAGTGGTGAAGGCTACAACCTTCTAATCTCAGATACACACTATATCTATAGGATGAACTGTTACTGTGACACTGCTTGTTAGATCAGTTCCTTTGATGCACTGATGCTTTAACCTCTTGCAAAGCCCTAATACATCTTTTAGTGTCTTCAAACACTTTTTCTCTTCTTATCACAACTCTATCTTTACTTCCATGCCGAATACAATGGGCACACCTTATATTTATGCACTTATACAAAATACACAATTAGGTCGGCCCTATAACTAATTACAAACAATGCTTCTAAATGAATTGGCTTAAGTGTGACTTCAATTATACATATAAACATGTCAAAAACCTAAATACAATGGGTGCATAGCCTTTACAACTTTACATTATAATCACAAACCAAAATGCTAACTGTCAGCTCCATGCTCCGTTCTCTGCTGGCACACACTGGCTGTGCAACTTCAACTATCTGTAACTTTATCATCCTTGCACATCTACTTATGTGCTCATAGAATAAGAAATAATATAGTCTAACCAGCTTAACTTCTAGGGCGCATACCATAATATGTCCGTACACACGTGCTCTGATGCTCTGAGCTGCTGAAACTCTGTATACTATCCAATCTTCAACACTTAACCAAATTCTGATCTTTACATCAAGTGTGCTGACTCCAAACTACTATATGACTTTGTTCCCATAATGAAAACACTATATCTAGTCATATACTTTAGTATAGACAACTTTACAACACTTAGGATATTCTATCGGTACTATCACTTTTTCATCAAGTTCATGATACTCATACAAATCAGTAATATTGAAAATCGGTGATATGTCCATGTCATCAGGTAACTCAATTTCATATGCATTTCCACTGTCAAATTTCTTCAGAATCTTGCAAGGTCCAAACTTCTTCATCTTTAGCTTTCCACATGTTCCAACAGGAAATTGACCTTTCTTCAAATGAACCATCACTTCATCATCAACATCAAAAGTTTTATGTCTTCTTGATCTATTAGCTCTGTCTTTGTATTTCTGATTACTATCTTCCAACTTCAGCTTCACATCCTCATGCAATGTCTTCATATACTCAACAAACTTTACTCCTTCAACACTTTTCTTATTCTCATCAGTAATGTCTCTCAAATAAGATATTCCTCTCAGTTGTGTGCCATTCACAATCTCAAATGGTGTCTTTCTAGTACTCCTATTCATTGAATTATTATATACAAACTCTACTTGTGTTAACACAGAATCCCAATTACTTGGTGTGTCTCCAACTAAACATCTCAAAAGATTTCCCAAACTTCTGTTCACAACCTCAGTTTGTCCATCGATTTGTGGGTGAAATGTAGAACTATATTTCAAATCAGTGCCAAATTTCTTCCATTGTGTTTTCCAAAAATAACCAACAAATTTACTATCTCAATCAAAGATAATACTCCTCGATAATCCATACAATCTGATAATTTCCTTAAAGAAAAGATTTGCTACATGTACTGCATCTGATGTCTTTCTACAAGGTATAAAATGTGCCATCTTAGAAAATCTATCCACCACAACAAATATAGAATCATTACCACTTACTGTCTTCAGTAAGTCAAGAACAAAGTCCATACTGATATCAATCCAAGGTTTCTCAGGAACATCAATCGGTTTATACAATCCAAAATTCTGACTTACTCCTTTTGCAACTTGACAAATTCCACAACTTTTCACAAATTTCTAAACATCTTTATACAACCACAGCCAATAGTATTTCTCCTTAAGAAAATTCCATGTTTTATCAATACCAAAATGTCCAGCCAAACCACTACTATGTTTCTCTTTTATTAGAATAGTTCTCATTGCACCTCTCGGTATACACAACTGAATACCTTTGAACAACATACCTTCCTGAATGAAATATTCATCCCATTTAGTGTCTTGTTGATCTGAAATAGGTGTTTTGCACTTTCTCCATGGCTTAGAAAAATTAGGGTCAAAATCATAAGAATCTCTCATCTCATCAAAACCAAGAACTTAAATTTTCATCTTGGTCATCAAAGATCTTCTTCTACTCAATGCATCAACAACTTGGTTATTGACTCCACTCTTATGCTTTATCACAAATGTATAACTCTGCAAATACTCAACCCATTTCATTTGTCTCTGATTCAACTTATTCTGACTACCCAAATATTGTAAAGCCTTATGATCAGTATACAACACAAATTCACTCAGTATCAAATAATGTCTCAAGTTCTTTAGTGCTTGAACAATAGCATAGATTTCCTGATCATACACAGAATATTTCCTTCTAGCATCATTCAATTTTTCACTAAAGAAAGAAACAAGTTTATCTTCTTGAGTCAACGCAGCTCCAATTGCACTTCCACTTGCATCACATTCTACTTGGAATACTTTACTGAAATAAGGTAATGCCAAAATAGGTAATTCAACAACCTTCTACTTTAGGGTCTCAAAACTTCTGCTAGCTCCATGTGTCCACTTCAATTCTCTTTTGTCTCCTCTCATAGTCTCAGTCATAGCATTATAGATTGAACTAAAATTCCTTATGAACTTTCGGTAAAAACTTTCTAAACCATGAAATGATCTTACCTCACTAGCATTCACAGGTGTAGGCCAATTCAAAATAGCTTCAACCTTTTCAAGATCCATCTTTAAACCATCAGCTGAAATAACAAATCCCAAATACACAATCTCTTCTTTCATGAATGAACACTTTTTCAGATTTATCAGCAACTTCTCCTCTTTCAATCTCTACAAAACTTGTCTAACATGCAACAAATATCCTTCTCTGGTCTTACTGAATATTAGAATATCATCAAGATATAAAATCACAAACTTACCCAAGAATTTCTTCAAAACTTCATTCATCAATCTCATAAAAGTACTCGGTGCATTAGTTAAACCAAAAGGCATAACCAACCACTCATACAAACCTTCTTTTGTCTTGAAAGAAGTCTTCCATTCATCACCTTCTCTAATTCTAATCTGATGATACCCACTTTTTAAATCAATCTTTGTGAAATACTTTGCTCCAGTCAAACTCTCCATTATGTCATCCATTCTCAGTATAGGAAACCTATACTTCATTATTATCTTATTGATTGCTCTAGAATTAGTACACATTCTCCATTCTCCATCATTTTTTGGTGCCAATACAATAGGTACTGCACAAGGAATCAAACTTTCTCTAATCAAGCCTTTCTCATGCAACTCTTGAATTTGTTGGTTCAATTCTTGATTCTCAGTAGGTGTCAACCGATGAGGTGCCTTATTTGGTAAACTAGCTCCAAGGATTAGATCCATACAATGATCAATTCTTCTTTTCAGTGGAAAACCATCAGGTACATTATCAGAAATGATATCATTGTACTCAGTGAGTAACTTATCAATCTCCTCAAGGACATTATCATCTATTTTCTTACTCGGCTTGTTAGGAATCACATCAAAACATACACCATTCCTCTTCAAAGAGTTAAAAAACTTCCTTCCTTCCATCAAAAAAACTTTCACAGATGTGCAAACATTACTAATAGGTTCTTCCATTAATGATAACAAGATTTGTTTCTTTCCATCAACCACAATAGTATACTTATGCAATCTCCCATCATATATAGCATGTCTATCATATTGCCAAGGTCTACTTAACAAAATATGACAACAATCCGTAGGCATGATATCACACAACACCTTATCATAGTACTTTCCAATCTTCAAATTCACATAACATTGTTCACTTACCAGGGGTGTATGCTCATCTTTGATCCATGAAATCTAATAGGACTTCAGATGTACCAACATTTCCAACTACAATTTTGTGACCATCTCTTGAGATGCTAGATTCTTTGAGATACCATTGTTAATGATTACCTTCCAAACTTTGTCACAAACTCTACATCTAGTCTTGAACAAACTTTTCCTTACCGGATCTTCCTTCTTGCTTTCATTCCATAGTGCTCTCCTTACCATCGAGTTATTTTCTTTCTCAGGTTCATTCAGTGACTCTTCTTGCACCAAAGCATTTCTACTACTACTAGCCTTCTTACTAGCCTATGTACATTCAAAATATCTATGTCTTTCTTCTCCACAATTGTAACAAGTTCCTCAAAAACTTCCTCTGCCATAACCACCTTGGTAGTTACTGCCTCTACCTCTAGAACTTTCACCTTTCCACTCGGTCTTGCCTTTGTATAGATTTGTCTTTTCTAGTTCAGATCTACCATTTTCACCATTAGATCTACCCCTTCCTCTAGGGAATCTACCACCTCGACCTCTCTATCTTTGCCCATGTCTTTTGTTCAATTTCTCCTTGGCCTTCAAAGCAAATTGATAAGCCTCTTCAATGTTCTCCAATTTGACCATACTAATTTCCTCTTGGATGGAAATTCTCAAACCATTTAGGTATCTACCAATTCTTTCCACATCATCTTCATCATGTCCAGATTTGATATCTAATCTATAGAATTCCTTAGTATACTCTTTTACCGAGCCATCTTTCTGTCTCAAACTTTGCATTTGCCAAACTAGGTTAATCTGATAATCACAAGGTAAGAACTTTCCTTTCAATTTGCTCACCATTTTACTCCATACCTTGATTTTGTCTTTGCCTTTTCTTTTTCTATCCAGCTGTAGATGTTCCCACCATAAGGATGCATGACTTTTCAACTTTGTTCTTGCAATCTTCACCTTCTTATCCTTAGGAATGTTTTCATATTCAAAATACTTTTCCATCTCAGTGATCCAGTCCGCCAATTCATCAGAATCTAGCTTTCCACCATACTCAGGAGGATTGAAATGTGGTGTTGACTTCAGACTTGTCAAAGCCTTCAAAAATCTTTCTTCTCCTTGATCCATAATAGAAGCAAGTTCTGCATTCACCTGTTCTTCTTCAATTTCATCATCACTAACATCTTGAAGATGTCTACCTCTTCTTTGGGATGTTTCTACTACTTCTAATCTAGCAGCAATCTGCCTTAGCATATCTACCAATGCTAGATCTGCATCTTGCCTCCCATGAACCATCTTGACAACCCTCCACAATTGTAGGTCAGATCACAATCTACTACCCCACAAAAATTCAACTAGGGCTTCAAGAGGAACCTACAAACCTAGATCCGCAGACATAGATCAAGATCTCACCTCACTCTGATACCACCTGACACAAGGCAGGATGTAAGAGGGGCCAAATAATGGTGCACCCTAATGATCCAATCCTGCAACACATGTGGAAGCAACAAACAACAACTGTGAGAGAGAGAATGCCAGATCTTTCATATATTATCAAATATTACCATACATGTTGGGTTGTAAGGCCTTCCTAGTTAGGGCCTGATATTACAATGAATCTCAGAAGTCCTCAAACATGTGAGGATCTGTCACAAATCTCCAATCTAATGTCAACTATCTTCTATCTCTAACTACCTCCTAAACTACAACCAAACATCTACATTTATACAAGAAGCTACTGAGCTAAGTCAGCCTTCAGATCCATAATCAATAGAAGAAATAGTCAAGTCTAGGACCACATGCTTCCCAATGATGGATTCCAACATTAAATCCATGATCAACTATAAATGCACAAGTCGGCCACAATAGGAAATAAAACTAGACCCATCGGTAAGCAAGATAACCGAGTAGCAGACAGGCAATGCCGAGCACCAATGAAATAACCAACCACCCAGGAGAGAACCGACCGTACTCGATAACCAAAGGAAATTGACCAACTACCAACCAACTTGGTCAAAGAAGGAACCAAGTAACACAGACAAAAATCCAAATTATTTTTGGTGACACAGGATTGCCAAGGACCCGAGATGCTCCTGCATCAATAACTATGTACTAAAATATTATATCCCTTTTAGGATATCTAGCCCTATTAGGAGCTGATTGTTACATAGTACATTTAGTTTCTAGAGGAATAAAAAACCCTGTTAGGGGATACAAAACACCTGGTTAAATGTGGTGAGCATATAGCTCTTACAATCAAAACATTGTCTTAAAAATAAAATCTCAAAAAGAACAATACAAGCACTTTCCTTGCTTGGATAGTTCTAGTTGTGGCTTTGTCAAACACTGATCTTTCATCTTCTCTCTTCTCTTATATTCACATCATCATATCACCATCATCATCATATCCATACTTTTTTCTTCCACAAAATGCTCTATACTTATACATAATCGGCCATTCAATCGGCTTCACAAATACCATACAAAACATAATAATAAATTATGTAAATGATAAACATAGAGTCAATGATATTATATTACCAAAGAGTCAAAAATATACTTTATCCATTTGACTTAGCACATTACCATATCCACTATTCTTGCCTTAATCTTCACAAATTCTTATGTGCCCTATTACATTGATTCTTTGTCTTCGTATACCTTTAGATCACTGAATCTCATTGATTTGAACACCAAAACACATGAGAACTTAACCAAAGCACATACATATCCAAAAATACCTTCTACTAACTTCACAAGCCATAGTACATCATATACTATCGTCACTGACCAAAACTATTCCACATTACATTGCTGTCCTGATTCTGTACTTAGTCATTTTCATGACTATGACTCCAGTAAGTCATTTTCATGACTATGACTCCAGTATCAAAACTCTCTACATGTGATCACTCTCGCATAAGTGTTTCCATGAATGAAAACCCTCAAGTGATCCCTAGTACCCAAAAACATCACTTGCTAACAAAAAGAGTCATGTACTTGACTAAATTGGAAGAAGAGAGGGAGAATCTAGTTTATAGGATCATTGAACTTCAGAATAGGGTGAAGAGAATCTTTGATATGAAAGCTTGACCAAGGAAATTTTTAAAAGGAGATGAAGTATTAATTTGGGACAAGAGAAAAGAACAAAAGGGTGCACATGAGAAGTTTGATTCAGTTTGGAAGGGTCCTTTTAAGATCTCTGAAGTGGTAGGTTCTAATTCTTTCATATTGAGTTACCCTATTGAAACAGTTTTTCCTTATACCTATAATGGGAAAAACCTAAAACTTTATAAGCTTTAAATAACCATGTTGAAGGAACGTTGTACATAGTAGGTTAGTGTTTTGTTCTTTCTTTTTCCCTTCCTTTTGGTCCTAGTTTGTGAAACCATAGATTTAGAGTTCTTTGCATTTTTGACAAGATGCAATCCCCAGCTGGAGCCAATGTTAGCCCGTCATTCACTTCTCATGATGATATTATGTCATCTGTTATAATTTTCCTTTAAAATCTCATCATTGATTTATCTCCTATTTTTGAAAAAATTTTAGTGCATTTACCCATCCTCCGTAGAAGTCATTTTGAGTTTGGTTCATCTTTCTGTTCTTTTGTTTGTATTTTCGTACCCATTGAACCATTCTGAAAATAGTTCAACAATGTTCATATAGGTTCCACCGGTTCTAAGTCATATAAGACACATTTTCAACTAACATATTGTGGAATATTTTTCAGCGGTATTGACTCATAATTGTAGGTAGTTTTAAGCATGATTTTGTCTCTAGGCCTTGAACCAGTCTGAATAGAGTTCAAAGTAGTTCATCACAATTCAAGCAGTTCATGTGGATTCAAAAAGGATCTTTTATGGATGGAATACTCTTTGAGCCAGTTGAACCAAGGTGAAATGCGTTCAAGTGGTTCAACAAAGTTCAAAAGCAGTGGGCCCTGTGAGGAGTATATTATGAGAGGATGTGCATTCAATGATGTCACACAACCGCCAATTTAAAATAAAGTAATCATTATTAGTTGGGAGCCTCAAAAGTGGGTATTTTCATGCAATTAAGACATACATGTAAACATCAAGTCTTCATTATTAGGTGTTATGGGTTTCGTCAGATGATTTAATGAGGATTAACTAGCTTTTTCCCTTTTAAAAGGTTAAATGTAACTCATTTTAACCGCATTCTAAGTATTATAGAGTATTTGGAGAAGCATAATAGTTTTTGTTGGTTGTCATCTTGGCCATGCAAATTGAAGGTGAGTCTAGTTTATCTCTTCCTTTGTTTTAATTTATGGGATTGTGCATTCCTGTTGAGATTGTTCATGAACAAGTAGGATTTTTGTCTTTCCAGACACTATGAAGTCTACTTTGCACCTTTTTGGGAATACTTTTAGTCTTGCATGCGAAGGTCCTATTATTAGTGAAACAGATTTGAAGGGTGTGGATTTAGAGGGTTTGAAGGAACAATTAAGTAATAGTCTAGTTGAACCTTTCACCATTAAAATCTTAAGTAGTGGGTTGTTAGAAGTGATTACTTTCCCACTCCCAGCCCCATGCCCCAAATTAGTCAGAGAATGCATAGCCTGATATGACCCAATCTTAGAGGCCATTAAAAGAGATAATGGTGAAATCCTCCTCACCATAAACAAAGAAGTTATATCATCTGTGTTCAAATTACCCGAAGAGACTTTTGTGAATTTCTCTCCCGCCTAGTCTATTGTCAAGTTCAATGAGGATAGAGAGAGACACAGGAACAATATAGCTAAGCATTGGATTTTAAATCCTCAAAAAGGTGGTTCCACGTTACCCAAATGCCCTAATAAAGACCACATGCAATCACATGTTCATGATGTTATGCTATTGTTACATTGAGCTAGAGGTTCAACAGAGGCTTATGCATTTGATGATTGGATTTATTGTTATGTTCAACTTGTTTTGGAAGGGAAGCAACCTTTGGATTGGGCTGAGCTTAGAGCTGATTCAATGAAAGAGAAACTCAATATGGCTAAAAAGTTTGAGCAAAAATTCTTTATGTCCTCTTATTTGATTTATTGTTTAACATGTACCCAGGAAATTAAAGGAATTCCACGACAACCATCTGATGGAGATATCTCTGTATATGAGTATTATCCTATGCTTCAGAAAGAAAATACTTTGCAGGATTTCAGGAGAGTCCACAATGCATTTCTCGAAACTCTCTGTTTTGAATTGAGCAACATGATCACTAAAAGATTATCCAAAGAAGCCCAAATATTGGTAAGAAAATATGGCATCTTTTATATTCAAATCCCTCATTTCTATTATATCCAAGTTGGAGGTTTTGAAGATGATCCAATAAAACTTCCTAGGTTATGCTCTGATTTTTTTGTCTTAGCCAAAATTTGTAGACAGCTAACTGTCATGGTGAAGAAGGCTCAACCAAAAGACAAATGGGAAGACCATTTTTCTATAAAATTGAGCATGCTAACATGTAGCTCTATGTCAGATGCTTTGAGTATAGTAGAGGATTTAAAGAATTTCAATTTCTAGCATTATGCAGAGAGGAAAGGCTTTGACAATAAGTGTTTTTCATGGGGCCTTGGATTGATGATGCATCCTCCTAGTCCACATTTTGAATATTTTTGGGAAGACTTTCGTGATGAAGTAGAGTTAGTTAAAAGGGGACATATGAGAATGGTTCTAGCTCAAGTTGTGAATTTGAAAGTAAAGATGGATATTGCAGGAATTGAAGAAGATAATTCTGACCTATATGAATCAGGGTATCAAGAGATGGATAAATCAATGTCAACCACTATCAATTGAGACATTGAGGAGGAAGACAATATCCTATGGAGAACCAGGAGAGTCCTAGAACGGACCAGAGAGTGAATAAAAAAGAATAAGTCAATGAAATCTCAAGGAGCCAGTACTGTCAAATATGATAAGGCTTCTTGAAAATCTCCTAAGAATGTTTCTGACTGCACTTGTACACCTATGCACATAGGTAAAAATAAGAAGTCTTCTCATAAAAAATGCTAACCACATCCAACGTTGAATCAACCTATGTCTAGATTTACCAGATCTCAAAGGAATTCACAAAAGAAGATGGACAGTAAAAAAGACCATGTTTATGGATACAGAGATGAAAGGAAAGGAAACAGACCCATAGATTTTTTCTATTGAAGATTTGGATGTTGACATATTCCAGTCGGAAGATTCAAATGTGTTGTCTAGAGTCACACCGTCTAGGGACATTGGAGGAAAGGCCAGTCTGAGTTCCACTCCAATGTGGCTAACCCCCACTATAAACAAGAAATGGAGCCTAGTCTGTGTGTCTATCCCGATTAAAGACATGGTCATAAAGTACGTAGAGAAAATGCCAAAGCTAAAGAAAATTGAAACCACGACCAGGCTCACTGCGGATGGGAAGACAAGAAAGTAGATGGTAGATATTGCCTCATATAAACCCAAAGATGAGGGTAAAGAACCGGGTGAGGAGGATTTCCAAATTATGAGGGTGGATTTAGGTACTATGGATAGAGATTCTGACAATCACCACTTCAAATAGTCAGCATAGAAAATGCTTACTCACTCTGAGAAATATGGTAGGGATAAAAAGGAGTTTAAATAGAACATCAGAGTCCTAGCATAGTTTATTGATACCCTTGGTTGTTTCAGCCCACTTCCATTAGCACAAGCTCCTAAAATTTTTGACCTAACTTATCCTGAAAATAAGAAATTGTTGAGCCAAACATTGAGGTAAAGCTATGATAATTGCCGTAGAGAACTGGATTGAAAGTGTGATCAAAAGCAGAGAAAAGTATATTCAAGCCTCCAAGAAGTTATGTGATGATGCACAGATCCTCATCTATGAGATTCAGAACCAAACTCTCCTATGGGAAAAAGAAGAGTATAGGTGGGAGACTCTACTAACTAAATTCATAGGGATAGAAAAATATGGTACCGGTAAATTCCTAATTGAGAACTTCCTTAATCTTGTGAGTGATGAATGGCAGTTCTTTGTTTTGAAAAAGAATATAATGTGGAGAGTTTTGATCTTCAAAGCTGTGATCGCAAAGATGAATAATTCTACATACAAGCTTCAGGATATGTAGGGTAGCCGAGTTAATGATAAAAAAGTTGTTAATTTAACTCATGATTGGCAACTTGGACTATGTGGACTGGATACATAGGAAGCGATCAAAGTGTTCAAAGCACATATGGAGATGATTAAAGCCAAAGAAGATATCACTGCTAATGATATTACATAGGTTTACTGAGTGAATTCTATGTTGTACATAAGAGATGATCAACTTCCTAAACATGCTAAGAAGATGTTGAAGTCTTGATGGGAAAAGGAGTTTGCAAAGGTCAAGATCTGCACTTTGAAGAATCCAAACACGCCGATGATCCAGGAGCTCCAAACAACCCATGACGCCTAGAAGGACAGAGATCAAGATGAAAAGGATGATGATTCATAGTCCATTGATTGGACTATTTTAATGTTTTAAATGTTTATCTAATATTTTTCTGAAACTAGGACACGTGTCCTCTAAATACTCTTCCGGTTTATTAACTATTTCTGGGGAGGACATGTTTTCAGGGAGACCTCCCCTCTTTTTCACATGAACTTTTATAAATTGGGATAGGAAAGAATTCTAAAGGGTTCAAAAAAGAAAGGATAGAAGTAGGGAAGATTAAATTTTTTTGCTTTTGGAAAGGAAAAATGGTTTTTGGTATGATATAGAATCTGAAATTGACGGGGAAAGAAATATATACATTTTGTGATCTATATATCTATATATAGATCTATATATTATGGATATATATATATATATATATATATATATATATATATATATATATATATATATATATATATATATATATATATATATATATATATATATATATATATATATATATATATATATATATATATATATATATATATATATATATATATATATATATATATATATATATACAAGATATTATGGATTTTAGAATTTAAATCTTTGCGTTTAAATTCATTGAATGGATATTTCTTTGTAAATATTAATTCAATTGAAAAACATATGTGTGCAGTTTTTGGTAGTACAAGTTCTTATCATCTGAAAGTTTCTTTTCTTTCTGAAGATTGCAGTATTTGATTTTAGCAGTAAAGAGACTTTGTTTCTCTGAAATCTTTTTCTGTGAAGAAGTAAACTGAGAGGTAGTTGATATTGAACTTTGTTTTGGTATCAGTTATTTCTTATTTTGAGCATCATTTGAATTTTGAGGTTTTCTTTGAGAAACCCATTGGAATATTAATATTATAATGCCTCTCATCCAAGAATAAGTAAGGTAGCCTTATGATCTTTATGCTTAAAAGCGAGCACAATGCTAGTAAATTTAGATTATTCCTTGAACAACTAAAGAATGGAGTTGTACCTTTAACAAAATTTAGAGGGAAGTGATAAGAAATGACACTTACCCAACTGTTTGGTTGTGAGATTTGTTTTTAGAGATAACATAGAGTTGAATTGAACAAATAAAAGAAAACTAAATTTGTTAACCGACAACTATTAAATAGTTTTCTAAAACTATTTAATTACCTTGTCATCATATGAATAGGTCTCCTATTCCAATTCATTATCCATCTTACCCATGGCTAATAAACTTTAATTTATTTAATTTTAAAATTAGCTAGTTATCGTCAACAAGGCATCCCTATTCATGAGGGAAGAAAGGGGGCATGTGGCCTCATAGGAATAAGTCACATGAATATGTGTCCTCATGAGATCAAGTTATTGCCACCTTTACTATCCTCTAGCCCTTTGTCTCTCCATGTCTAGGTGGTCCCACAATAGTGGGTTACACTTTTTTACCTACTTTGACATTGAAATTAACATTTTGAAAAAAAACTTCACATTTAGACGCATATTGCCACTAAACTGTTACAAATTTGAAGATGATGTGATGTAAATTTGATTATTTTATAATTTTTTGTGTAGATTCTTAATATGGTTTTTCTGATTTTTTTGGAGTTTATTTGAATCCATTTTTCTATCTCTCTCAAAAACTAGTATGTTGTTGTAAACAACATTTAAAAAAAAGTGACATTCACTTGTTAAAGAATAACTTTTTTTGCTAATATAGATATGAATTTGATTCTTTCAAATTTAATTTTGTAACATCCATAGCTAATGCTTGCAATCCGTTTCATGAATTTATCCTCAATATTTCATATTTATTAACGTTTGAAGTTGACTTACTGTAATTTTAACATACATTCATTTGTTAACTTGTAACTTGTGTGTTTGTCCCATTTTGTTTTTAATATAAATATGACTTCAATGCCTAGTGCATAGATATTTTTCAAATTTTTTTTCTTCTCTCATTTACTATTTTTCCATAAGCATCAAACATAGAGGTTGACATTTGGTAAGAAACCTATATTTGATTAATCTAAAAAAATATGCATAAGAAACTCAAAATATATTGGAAAAACAATGTTTGAAAGGTTAAAAGGCATATTATGTGAAGACAAATAAAGATTTTGAAACTTGTTGTTGATATCATATTGAATTTGATCTCTATTATCAAGTGCTTTGATAGATGATAGAAGAAAGTGATGATTTTAAAAATTCTCTTGTTAAACATCTGTTAGTAAACAAATTTGTCCTTCAAAAATAAATAAATAACTTAACTCCAAATGCCCAGAAAGAAGAACAAACAACACTAACAGTTGGATAGATTATCATTGAATTGATAATCTTCCTCTGAATTGAGAGGTATAGCTCCCTCTTAGAAAGATTTACAATGAATTAAAAAGCTAAGTATGTCTTTAACCAGAAGACACGAAGGTAGCCTAACATTCATTCATCAACATGAAATGAATGTGATTATCAAGTTTATAAGTAAAAAGAGAGAAAGATTAATAGACAGCCACAAGACCATTTATTAAATCTTTCACATTACAAAGGAAATGCAAATAAATCATTTCTACAATACAAAGAATGAATAAACCCACAGATTCAAACATCCATTTAATGAAAACAAATACAGAACAGTGACTGAAATCTGAAAGAGATCACCATATGATTTATCTTAATAAGAGGAATCATAAATTAGACCAACAGATCCAAAATACAATTTAACTCTTTATTTCACATACCAAATGACATAACCACAAGATCAGATCATCCCTGTTATTACAATCAAGATGCAGAAAAGTAAAAAAAAATCATTTTCCTCTGTTACAATTACATTCAGAAAATTGATCTCCCTCTCCCATAGCCAACAGACTTGCTGAAAAAAGAAGAACCCCTCTTTCATAAAAATCTTCCTCTAAATAATCTTCAGCCATGCAACTGTTTCAATAACTATTTCTTGGATACTTTCACCCTGTTCTTTCACTTCCCGTAACTTTTCAATTTTATCCCGTAACTAATTCTAAAAATAGTTTCCATTCATTCCCAGAGTTTTTTCATTTTCTTTTTTAGATCATGATATCTTTATAAACTATTGATTTTAAAGTTTATAAATATATAGCTTAACATATTAAATGATAACTGGGCAAGTGACATTTAAATATGTCAAACCAAAAATTAAAACATTTAAATGTTGGGCGGATGAAAATATCTCTGGTAGAAAAAAACAAGTCTCCTTGCGGGGGGCATACCTTTTTATTCCACTGTTGGATCGAGCTAAATTTAAGATATTTTTTCTAGAATCTAGTTATCTAAATTGTGACTGGAGAGATTTCAAAAATAATATCCCAGTCAAAAGTTATTAATTACTGAGTTTGGGTATGTAAACCTGTCATGAAATCCAACTGGATACAAGCTGTAAGTGCATGGCTGCACATTCATAGTTTGTAATTTTTTCTTTAGACTTTCTCAAAATGGTTGATGGATGACCTTAGAGGAAGGATAAACTATCTTTCATAAAATTCTTGGACCCCATATCTTATTACTTGAAAACATTGATTGCATTTGAGATCTCTGTCACTAAAGCTGCATTTTGTAAGTGACTACAATTCATCAATTGAAAGATTATCATGTAGAACTTAACCCAAGCTTTTGATTGCATGCCTGCCATTTAAAATATATCACTCACTTTTGGAATTCAAACTTATGAGCCACAAACTCTGCAATTTCAACTTTTGAAAGTGAACCCATACTTTTGAACTGTGTGAACATGAATCATCCTGCCATTGAACTTTGAACTTTGAACTGAGTGAACATGAATCATCGCGCCATTGAACTTTGAACTTTGAACTAAGAAGGTTCAAAGTTCAGGTTCAATATGTCAATAGCATTTGGAATTAAAAACTTGAACTCAATCTGAATGCTTGAAATTGAAGCACTGCCCCTTAGCACAACTACAAAGAAATGAGGCATCATAAAAGGCATGAACTGGCTACCACCCAAGGCTTGTTACAATTTACACCCGACAGTTGAACCTTGAACTTTGAACTAAAATAGTTCAAGATTTATAGTTCAATGGGAGGACCAACTTTGCAACGCATGTCGCTTACTTCACATAACTTCATAAAATACTTAAAAATTATGCAACACTTAAATTTAATAGAGTGGGGGCTTGCTTTAAAAGTTTTAAATAGGGGTGCTAAAAGCATGCCAACAACTAGCTCCGACTAGGGATGTGGATGATAAAGACACAAAGAATCCAGCATCTTTGGTAAGAACAATGTCTAGCCATTGGGCAACGGAGTCAAAGCTGATAATAGGGAGGTTCATGCAGAGGATGGAGAGAGCAAAACAAAAAAAAACTACCAGCACCACAAAAACTAGCCAAGTGAAACTTATTTACAAGTATGTACACAGGTAGGAAACTCCCACCATGAGAGCTAGGGAAAAGATTACTTACACAAAACCATTCACGGGATGTGAAAAGAATGAGCCTTTCCTAAATAATGGGATGTATCCATGTGAAACAACACATACCACCTGCCATATGACAATCTCTCCAATATTGAAAAACAAATCAATAGTGTGCAAGAATTTTGCAAGTAAAAACTCACTCCCAAAGAGCCATGTTTCATCATAGATTTCTTGTTGCAATGTGCTGACACCATATTGAATGAGCTGATTTGTACCAAGAAAACCAGTGTCTCCCATATGAATGTTAGAGAAACAAGTTAAGCATTTGATTGGACAACATTCTTCAATAGTGAAATGATGATCTGCAAGAATGCTCCTTTTAAAATCTGAATTTGAATTTATTTGAAACTTGTTTTCCAAGGATGCATTTTCAAGAACATCATCAAAATAAAATGATTCCAGCATGGAATTACTATCAAGAAACTCATCTTCATAATCAAACTTGGATATCTCTAATTGAGACTATGTATGTGGTGTCATTATGGAAGAAAAAGAGTTTTCATCATCTTTCTCTTCATAAGATCTCTCATGATTCTTCAATACTTTAGGCTGTAAAAGCTCTTTACTATCTTGCATGCAATCAAACTGAAAAGACTCAAAATCTGCTTGTATATCAATATGCAAGATATCTTCTATCTTATCATCACTATACATTTCTTGTTCTTGCTGCTCCATCATACCAATTTGATTAAAATTACTTGCTGGAAATGCATTAGAAAATGTAAAGGATTTGAAATCTGAAAAAGAATTACTTTCCAGCAAACTTTCATTTAAATTTTCATTTCCAACTACTTGCTTTTGCTGCTCTATCATATCAATCTAGTCATCATTACTCGCTAGAAAATTATTAATGACATCAAATGTAAAAGGCTCAAACTCTGAAAAGGAAATGATTTCAGGGAAGCTTGCATACATTATTCCATCATTGGATCTTTTCTCAATGGATGGTGCATGTGAGCATGTTAATTTGTTTTCTAATAGTGTAGTACGATCATACACATTTTTTAATGCATCCTCATGCTCAACATGTAAATAATGTATGCTAGCAACACTGGAAGGATCATTTTCAATCACGGGAGCTGATTAGAAGTCTTGATCATTAAAAATAATCAAGTTTTGGAAACAAGAAATAGATTGTGTTGGTTGCACTGCTTTCATGACAGGCTCCCTCTGTAAATGGTTTTTATTTGGATACAAATTTTGATCACAAAGATAAATTTTAGATTGAGATATATTTGCAACATATGTATCCACACACTTTATTCCACCCAAAGTCATACAATCATCTATTTCCACAGCTTCTCTTTGAGCATCTTTTAAATTTTGTAATTTATTTTGCCTTATCAAAAATTTAATATCAGTTTGCAATGCAACAATAAAAATAGATAACTGATTATTTTCAGTTGGTTGACTTGCTTGAGGCATTTTACCAACACATCTATTAAATCTATCAATGAAACTTCTCATAGATTCATTTTCCTCCATCTTGATTTGAACAAAATTTACTAGTAGTTCACCTATATCAATTGCAGATTCAAATCTATCAAGAAATTTTACCTCCAGGTTGTTCCAACAGGTAATGCATCCACTTTTTAAATTTTGGAACCAATCAACAGCTTTACCAATTAGGCTTCCAACAAATAATCTCACATAGACATTTTCTTCTTGTACACCAAGAATACTACAAGCAACACTGAATGCTTTAATGTGAATTTTTGGGCATTCATTTTTATCTCGAGCAAATGTAGGAACATACTCTTTTGGCCTTTTAGGCAGGGTTGAATGTAATGACAGAGAAAGAGGCCCAAACTGGGGTCTCCATGGCTGGGTTGCAACCAAAGTCATAATAAACTGGATTCTTTTTAACCAAAAGATTTTAAAATTATAAAACAGAGTCACCAATCTCTTTTACACTGAGATAATAATAGAATTTTTTACTGAGAAAAGAAAATACTGATCTTTCATGTCCATTTCCCCAGCAGAGTCACCAAAAATCTATTAGTAAACAGATTTGTCCTTCAAAAATAAATAAATAACTTAACTCCAAATGCCCAGAAAGAAGAACAAACATGATGAAGGGTGCTCCCCTTAATACCACAAACACTTAACAAAAATAGAGAAACAACAACAATAATATGCAAGAACAGAAAATTGGCTTCTTATTATCTCCACAAATGTGGAATTACAAACTTTCAGAATTACAATATGCAAAGCCACATGGGCATTCCCTTACAATATTCTATAGGACAAAGCCTCGAATCAATACCCAAATCTGCTACCCAGAACTGCCCTAGACAACACTACGAGCCTTCTTTATATAGGCAATTTCCACCGCCCGAGAAGGTTCTAGAAATTTAGCCCTTAGGGCCGACCAAACTTAGAATTATTTTATTTTAAAATTTATTACATCAAAGTCGGCTCAAAATAAGTTTTGAAACCCAAACAAAAATTTTGAAGAAAAAATTATTTTTCGCCATTTCAGGTGACCCAACTTCCGAAGACCATAAGTCATCACCCGTTGACCCGATTGGCTATTATAACCCCATTCTGGAAATGCCACAAAGCGCTCTATAGGATTGACTTGTGCAAAGTGCCCATCACCCAAATTTTCAACCTCATTCGGGGCCTCTAAAGCCTTCAAGACTGAGTTCGAAGTTTCTGTACCCTGCTGCCAATATCGAAAATCTTCAATATCTTCAAAACTAGACCTGATCTAGCCATGAAACTTTGCTGGTAGGCTGATATGACTAAGATGAACCTCCACATGTAAAATTAGAACATTCCAAGATCGTAAGACCAACTTACTAAAAATAGCAAATTTCCATAAATAGCAACTCTGCACAAGATAGCCCTTATTGAATACAAAAATAGAAATATTTTTGGGTGATGCAAGATTGCTCTTACACCCAGGATGCTCCTGCATCAAACACCTAGGGTAATTTGAGAAGTGACCCTGTCACGACTCAGGTGTGCAGAGGAAAACCAAGACGGTTAACCTCCTCCTTTGTTAGCCATGATGAATTTTCAATAGGTCATCCTTTGCATTTGACCAAATACTCTTCATATGTCCTGTTCCTTGTGCTTTTGCCAACATGACTGTCCAGTATGTCTTCAATCTCCTTGATATCTGAACTGGTTGCCAGAATACTCCACTGTGCTGCTGCAACCTCATCTTCAACACCTCCTTCATGATACTCTGTCAAATCTGAAATGTTAAACACTGGTGAAATATTCAGCTCACGAGGCAATTCTACCTCATATGCATTTCCTGAATCATGCTTCTTCAATATCTTACATGGTCCAAACTTCTTCATTTTCAGCTTGTTATATGTACCAACCAAAAATTGCTCCTTCCGCAAATGAACCATGACTTCATCGCCAACCTGAAATTCCTTATGCCTCTTTTTCTCATCAGCCTTAGCCTTATACTGTGCATTCATCTTGGTAATATGCTTCCTCACCTCCTCATGGATGTTCTTCAAGTGTTCTGCAAAATCCTCAGCTTCAGCACTACTTATTTCTCCTTTATCTATCTTTCTCAATTCAGATGCATTTCTTGGACTACTTCCATATACAATCTGGAATGGTGATTTACTAGTGCTCCTATTGACAGAATTATTGTATGCAAATTCTGCCTGTGGTAAAATCAAATCCCATCCTATTGGCTTATCTCCAACCAAACATCTCGGCAGATTTCCCAAACTTCTATTCACCACCTCTATCTGTCCATCAGTCTATGGATGATGTGATGAACTGAACTTCAAATCTGTCTTCAACTTCTTTCACAATGTCCACCAAAAATATCCAACAAACTTAGTATCTCGATCTGAAACTATGGTCTTTGGCAAACCATGTAGTCTCACCACTTCTCTGAAAAATAATTTTACTACATGAACAACATCATTAGTCTTCTTGCAAGGAATGAAATGTGCCATCTTCGAAAATCTATCAACCACCACAAAAACTAAATCATGTCCCCGTCGTGTCCTCGGTAAACCAAGAATAAAGTCCATACTGATATCTTCCCAAGCCTTCTCTGGTATAGGCAATGGCTGATACAACCCTATATTCTACTTCACTCCTTTCGCCATCTGACATACTCTACAACTCTGTACAAACTTCTTCACGTCTTGCTGCAATTGTGGCCAATAATAATTTTTACTAACCAAAGCAAGGGTTTTATCATGACCAAAATGTCCAACCAATCCTCCACTATGCTTCTCCTTGATGAGATTCTCCCTCATAGAACTTCGTGGAATGCACAACTGACTCCCTCTAAATAGCATATCATCCTGGATGATGAAATCCAACCATTTCGTCCTGTCTAGAGTAACAGGTTCTGTACAAGCTTTCCAAGCTTCACAAAAACTGGATCCTCTAGATACAAAGTCTTGAGTTCCTTGAGCCCAACCACCTCAATCCGCATCTCTATCAGCAATAGTTTCCTTCTGCTAAGAGCATCTGCAACCCTATTAGATTTTCCACTTCTGTGTTTCAAAACAAATGTATAACTCTGCAAAAACTCAACCCATTTCAAATGCCTTTGATTCAACTTTCCTTGACTATTCAATTATTACAAAGCTTGATGATCAGTATACAAAATAAACTCCTTAGGAAGTAGATAATGTCTCCACTTCTTTAATGTCTGAACTATAGCATAAAATTCCTGATCATAGATAGAATATTTTCTCTTGGCATCATTTAACTTCTCACTGAAATAAGCAACAGGTTTACCTTGTTGGCTCATAATAGCTCCTATTGCAGTACCACTAGCATCACAATCTACTTGAAACACCTTATTAAAATCTGGAAGTGCTAAAACAGGTTGTTCTGTAACTTTTTGTTTCAACAATTGAAAACTCTTTTCTACCCCATTAGTCCACTTAAACTCTTTTCTATCCCCTCTCATTGTTTCAGTCAAGGGTCCACAAATACTGTTAAAATTTATAATAAGCTTTCTGTAAAAGCTAGCCAAACCATGAAAAGATCTTACCTCAGTAGCACTCCTTGGAGTAGGCCATTCAAGGATAGCCTATACCTTCTCTGGTTCCATTTTTAGATCTTCTGCTAAAACTACAAATCCTAAATACACTAACTCTTTCTTCACAAAACTGCACTTCTTCAAATTAATCAACAATTTCTCATCTCTCAATTTCTCAAACACCATACGAATATGCATCATATGTTCCTCTAATGTCTTGCTAAAAATCAAAATATCATCTAGGTAAACAATGACAAACTTACCCAAAGATTCTTTCAGAACCTCATTCATGAGCTGCATGAAAGTGCTCGGTGCATTGGTTAGCCCAAAAGGCATGACTAACCACTCATACAGTCCTTCCTTTGTCTTGAAGGTAGTCTTCCATTCATCTCCTTCTCTGATCTGAATCTGGTGATATCCACTCTTCAGATCTATCTTTGAGAAATACACAACTCCACTCAAACAATCCATAATATCATCCATTCATGGCAAAGGAAACCTATACTTGATTGTGATCTTGTTTATTGCTCTGGAATCTGTACACATCCTCCACTCTCTATTCTTCTTTGGTGCTAATACCGCTGGTACAGCACAGGGACTCAGACTCTCTCGAATCAACCCCTTCTGCAATAACTCGTGTACTTGTCTATTCAACTCTTCACTTTTTGCTGGTGTCATTCTATGTGCTGCCTTGTTTGGCAAACTGGCTCCTGAAATCAAATCCATTTGATGACTGATCTTCCTTACCGATGGTAATCCATCAGGTACATTATCAGATACAATATCCTGAAACTCATTCAACAAATTTGCAACCTCTACAGGTACATCCTCTACTTCTTCTTTACCAACTTTTAAAATTAATGTAAAACATACATGCTCATGCCTCATACCATCTAGGAATTTTCTTCCATCAACAAATGTTATTCTTGCATTACCACATACCTTTTCTTTGGTCTCCTTCAATGGCTTTAGCTTATGTCGCACTCCATCTTTTGTTAGGGAATAAGTATTCATACAACCATCATGTACAGCACATCTGTCAAACTACCACAGTCTACCAAATAACATATGACATGCATCCATAGAGATGATATCACATAGTACCTCATCTTGGTACCCGCCAATCTTGAAATTTACCAAGCACTGTTCACTGACCATGACCTTGTGGTCATCCTGCACCTAGGCAATCTGATATGGATGTGGGTGTTTCTGTCTCTTGAGCTTCAACTTTGTCACCATCTCTTCTGACACCAAATTGTCAGTGCTTCCACTATCGATAATCACATCACAGCATTTACCCTCACACTTGCATTGAGTGTGAAACAGGCTCCTCCTTTGTTCATGTTCATTCTCACCACTCATCAAGACTCTTCTGTTAATTAGCATTTCTCCTCTTTTAGCATCTTCAGAATTTGATGATCTAGCATCTTCATCTACATGTGCAACTCTAGCCTGGCCGTCATTTCTCCTGTCTATTCTACCTTGGCACTGAGGACATTCAAATGCCCTATGATCTTCTTCTCCACAGTGAAAACATGTTCCACAGAAGCCTCCTCTTCTAGATCCTTGTCCTCTTCCTCTTCCTCTCTGATCTCTATTACTCTAATCCTGGAAATGATTGGAATTATTTCCTCTCTGGTTCTAACTGCTACTGGCCTCATCCTTCTTTTTCGGATCTTCATTTCGGCCACCATATGACCATCCGCCAGATCTTCCACCACGACCTCTTCCATTTTGTCTGCTCTTAAACTTCTTGTTCAGTTTTTCCTCTACTTTTAGGGCAAACTGGTATGCCTCCTCAATACTGTTCATTTGAACTAGATTTAACTCCTCCTGAATGCTTGGCCTTAACCCATTAAGGTATCAGGCAAATTTCTCCTTATCAGCTTCTGCATGGCCTGTTCTGATGAGGAGTCGATAGAACTCCTCTGTATACTCCTGAACAGATCTTCCTGCTTGCTTCAAACTTTGCATTTTCTTTAGTAGGTCAAGCTCATAATCAACAGGAATGAACTATCACTTCAATTTATCCACCATCCGATCCCATCTTGTGATTTTATCTTTCCCTCTTCTATTTCGCTCCAACTGAATTTCTTGCCACTAGATCTTCGCATGACCTTTCAATCTGGCCTTCACAAATTTGACCCTATCAGGATCCTCAACATCTTCGTACTCAAAATATTCCTCACATTCATTGATCCAGTCGATCAATTCCTCTGGGTTAAGATTTCCAAAAAATGTAGGAACCTCAATCTTAGGTCTTTTCCCAATCTTGAAAATTACTTGAAAAAGTCTTTCTTCCTCCTGGTTCACAATTTCAGCTTCTCCTTCTTGATATTCTTCTTCGGCTTCATCCTCGCTTTCGTCTCTGACATTAAGATTCATTCCTCTACTAATCTCTTCTTGCAATGCTTGCACTTGTCTCTGCAGCTCTCTAACGTCAGGTGTCACAGCACTAGCTCTTCCGCCACGTTCTCTTCATGGAGGCATTTTCATGATGCGCTGAAACCCTAACCACAGTGCTGGTGCAAACTACCTCACAGTCGGCGATCTGTTTACACACTCAACAACTCCTACTCTGATACCACTTGATGAAGGGTGCTCCCCTTAATACCATAAACACTTAACAGAAATAGAGAAACAACAACAATAATATGCAAGAACAAAAAATTGGCTTCTTATTATCTCCACAAATGTGGAATTACAAACTTTCAGAATTACAATATGCAAAGCCACATGGGCATTTACTTACAATATTCTGTAGGACAAAGCCTCGAATCAATACCCAGATCTGCTACCCAGAACTGCCTTAGACAACACTACGGGCCTTCTTTATATAGGCAATTTCCACCGCCCGAGAAGGTTCTAGAAATTTAGCCCTTAGGGCCGACCAAACTTAGAATTATTTTATTTTACAATTTATTACATCAAAGTCGGCTCAAAATGAGTTTTGAAACCCAAAAAGAAATTTTGAAGAAAAAATTATTTTCCACCATTTCAGGTGACCCAACTTTCGAAGACCATAAGTCATCACCCGTTGACCCGATTGGCTATTATAACCCCATTCTGGAAACACCACGAAGTGCTCTACAGGCTTGACCCGTGCAAAGTGCCTGTCACTCAAATTTTCAACCTCATGCGGGGCCTCTAAAGCCTTCAAAACCGAGTTTAAAGTTTCTGTACCCTGCTGCCAATACCGAAAATCTTCAATATCTTCAAAACTAGACCTGATCTAGCCATGAAACTTTGTTGGCAGGCTGATATGACTGAGATGAACCTCCACATGTAAAATTAGAACATTCCAAGATTGTAAGACCAACTTACTAAAAATAGCAAGTTTCCATAAATAGCAACTCTGCACAAGATAGCCCTTATTGAATACAAAAATAGAAATATTTTTGGGTGATGCAAGATTGCTCTTACACCCAGGATGCTCCTGCATCAAAAAAACACTAATAGTTGGATAGATTATCATTGAATTGATAATCTTCATTTGAATTGAGAGGTACAACTCCCTCTTAGAAAGATTTACAATGAATTAAAAAGTTGAGTATGTCTTTAACCAGAAGACACAAAGGCAGCCTAACATTCATTCATCAACATGAAATGAATGTGATTATCAAGTTTATAAGTAAAAAGAGAGAAAGATTAACAGACAGCCACAAGACCATTTATTAAATCTTTCACATTACAGAGGAAATGCAAAGAAATCATTTCTATAATACGAAGAATGAATAAACCCACAGATTCAAACATCCGTTTAATGAAAACAAATACAGGATAGTGATTGAAATTTGAAAGAGATCACCATATGATTTATCTCAATCGGAGGAATCATAAATTAGACCAACAGATCCAAAATACAATTTAAATCTTTATTTCAGATACCAAATGACATAACCACAAGATCGGATCATCCCTGTTATTACAATCAAGATGCAGAAAAGTAAAAAAAAAATCATTTTCCTCTATTACAATTACATTCAGAAAATTGATCTCCCTCTCCCATAGCCAACATACTTGCTGAAAAAAGAACCCCTCTTTCATCAAAATCTTCCTCTAAATAATCTTCAACCACGCAACCATTTCAATAACTATTTCTTGGATACTTTCACCATGTTCTTTCACTTCCCGTAACTTTTCAATTTTATCCCATAACTAATCCTAAAAATAGTTTCCATTCATTCCCAGATTTTTTTTTTCTTTTTTTTAGATCATGATATCTTTATAAACTATTGATTTTAAAGTTTATAAAGATATAGCTTAACATATTAAATGATAATTGGACAAGTGACATTTAAATATGTTAAACCAAAAATTAAAACATTTAAATGCTCGGCGAACGAAAATATCTCTGGCAGAAAAAATAGGTCTCCTTGACGGGGGCATACTTTTTTATTCCACCATTGGATCGAGCTAAATTTTGGATATGTTGTCCAAAATCTAGTTATCTAAATTCTAACTGGAGAGATTTCAAAAATAATATCCCAGTCAAAATTTATTAATTACTCAGTTCGGGTATATAAAACTATCATGAAATCTGACTGGATACAAGCTGTAAGTGCATGGCTGCACATTCACAGTTTATAATTTTTTCTTTAGACTTTCTCAAAATGGTTGATGGATGACCTTAGAGGAAGCATAAAACTATCTTTCATAAAATTCTTGGAGCCCATATCTTATTACTTGAAAACATTAAGTGCATCTGAGATCTCTGTCACTAAAGCTGCATTTTGTAAGTGACTACAATTCATCAATTGAAAGATTATCATGTAGAACTTAACCCAAGCTTTTGATTGCATGCCTACCATTTAAAATATATCACTCGCTTTTGGAATTCAAACTTATGAGCCACAAACTCTGCAATTTCAACTTTTGAAAGTGAACCCGTACTTTTGAACTGTGTGAACACGAATCATCCTACCATTGAACTTTGAATTTTGAACTGAGTGAACATGAATCATCATGCCATTGAACTTTGAACTTTAAACTAAGAAGGTTCAAAGTTCAGGTTCAATATGTCAATAGCATTTGGAATAAAAAATGTGAACTCAATTTGAATGCTTGAAATTGAAGCACTGCCCCTTAGCACAACTACAAAGAAATGAAGCATCATAAAAGGCATGAATTGGCTACCACCCAAGGCTTGTTACAATTTACACTTGACGTTTGAACCTTGAACTTTGAACTAAAATGGTTCAAGATTTATAGTTCAACGGGAGGACCAACTTTGCAATGCATGTTGCTTACTTCACATAACTTCACAAAATACTTAAAAATTATGCAACACTTAAATTTAATAGAGTGGGGGCTTGCTTTAAATTTTTTAAATAGGGGTGCTAAAAGCATGCCAACAACGTCCAAGCCAATTCATAGCATCAATCTCATGTGACAAATTAGATGATCATGCAATAGGTGAAATAGATTGCATAAAAAGAACTTGTGAAACCTGTGGTAATTTGGCTAAATTACCTTTGAGAGATGAAGATACTGACATGAAAAGGATAGTAAAATGTAAGAGTTACAAGTACATAAAGTTTGAAACAAAAATTGGGAAATAATCCACAATGTTGGAATATGTAGAAGAGGAGATACTTGTTGGAACCTTTATGGATAATTTTTGTAAATTGATTCAACCATATCTACGTCATGATTTTTTGCTAAGTGGTAAGTACAGTAGTTCCAAACACTAAGAGACACTTTCTCACTTGGAACAATTTTATCGGTTGTTGACTTTGTAGAAAATTAATCTTTTGTTCATAAAAATAGCTACAAGCATAACACCACTTTACAAAGTAGGTCACTATTATGGTCTAGGTGTCTTATCAACATGAACAATTTATTTGGATGGTTTTGAAAGTACATATGAAGCATGGGTCATTCAGAAATAATATCACTTTTACATTAATAATGATAAAGATCACGACACACATTTTGTTGAACATTGCTTTAAGAAGTTTTTTGGATATTTGGAAAATAGGGGCATAAAAATTGAAAATCATTTTGTATAGTTAGATGGATGTGCATCAAAATTCAAATCAGAAAGACCATTTTATGCACTATGTAGATATCATCGATACCAATGTAATATACCACATCTTTGGAGTTTCTTTGAGAGCGGACATGGAAAGGGTGAGAATGATGGTGTGCTCATAGCCCTTAGTTTTGGATTGTATCTAACATTAGCCAAGTTAGAGTTGTGAGTTTTCTTTTAGGCCTTAGAAGGTAATGTGGACTAGGTGAGTTAGTGTTAGAACTAAGGTCACCAATTAGTCATTGTTAGTTGTTTTGGTTAGCTTAGGCTTAGTAGTCTAAAGTTAGGATTTGAGTTATTAATGTGTCCTAAACACATGAGAGATGTAAAATAGATGCTTTAAGGTCATAAATGATGTTGGTTCATCGATTTATAGGATTTAGAGGCCCTAAAGATAGGATGGTGGCATGAAAACAAAGATGCCAAATGTTGCTAGAAAGTTGTCATGACAACATTTGCAATAATGGCAAATGTTGCATGCAACTCGGCAACATTGGATCCCCTAAAAGATAGGAGTGGGAGATCAACTAACATGGCCTAAAAATTTGGAAAAAGGCATCTAAGACTCATAGAGGCTCAAATTCCGAGATAGACAACATTGTAATTAAGTTATTTTGTTAAGCAAGCAAAGAGAGTTTCTGGATACTGTGCACAGTCTACTGTTCTTGCATGTTTATTGTGTTGTAATGGATTGAAGCTCAAGAGTTAGCCTTGGATTTAAGTAGATTAGGATGTTTTAAGACTTTTCTCTTCAATGTGTTAGTTGTTTTAAGTTAGTCTTCTAGTTGAGAGAAAATAAGTTTGAATTAGATTGTGTGCTAGTTTCTTTTAGCCTATTTTTGCTTTTATGGCTCCCACTTGAGATTCAACCCTTGAAACTTTGAAAAGGTAGATGAATTTTGTAGTGGAGCCCTTGTACATAATGTATATAGAGGTAGGAGTCCAAAGGAGTCAATTTTCTATTTTAAATGTCAAGCCCTAGGCGAGCTTAGAATGCCCGGTTAGTGGTTAGACAGTGAAGAATCTAAAGATTTCATGTAGGGGAATGAAGTAAAGTATGGAAAAAGTGTGGCTCCAGGTGGAATATCAACATATCAAGTCACGTTGTGAGGATTGAGGTTACACCAATGAATTTGAGTGAGTTTCAATCAAGAAATCAGACTAGTCCTAGGAAATAGGCCTATTAGCCATATTTGACCTAGATAATAGGAAGCCTGTGTACGAAGGTCATAATGTTCTAAAACTAGAAGAATATTTTATAAAATCCAAAAAGGTATCCAAATCCATAATTATTTTTGTGAGTTTTTTGAGAATTTTTGGCAGGAATTGGTAAGAGGTCCCTGTCAAGGGCTACAAGGAATTAGGCCTGATTAGGCCTCCTCAAGGCTAAATCTTAGACCCGATTGAAAAGGGCTTGGAGATCCTTCAAGATGGATCCAAATGGAAGCATATGGAATGTTTCCAAGATTTTTGGTACCCCTACAGTGAATTTGATTGTTTGTGTGAAGAGGGCATTTGGAGTCTTCTAAGTGTAAGAGAGAACATTGGAGCATTTATAAGGTGATTGTCCTTTAAGGTAAATCACAAAGGAGTTTAACTCTTAGGGAAGAGTTTGGAAAGGTTTTAGTTAATCATCTAAACCTAGTAAGATCCTAGAGGAGAGTAGAATCCTTGAAGAAGACAAGCAAGGTCTTCTAAACACTTGTGCAAGCATACCTTGAAGCACATACACCATATTGGTATCAGAGCTTGTTTTGATCAGGCTTGTGGTTAATGTTGCAACCTACTGAATCAGTAGGAGAAAATACATCTTTTGGGTTAGTAGAAGATAAAGAAATGGTGACTAACACTGAGTTAGCCAAGAAGGTGGAGGAACAAGAAGAGGATAACAGGTTGCTAAGAGAAAGATTGTCCCAAATGGAGCAACTCTTGGGTGAAGTCCAAGACAAGGTAGATAAGGTGAAAGATAAAATATACCAGAAGGAAGAGAAAGAAGCAAGGGAAAAGGAATTGGAATTAGAGGAGGAAGCTCCAACTCCTGACCCTATTATTCCTGAAGAACCCTTCTTGAAGGCACTAAAGGCCTTAAGTGGCAAAGCTTTGGAGGGTGTACCACTATTCAGTATACAAATGGATCTAGATTCTATCATGGATTGGATTGAAAACATAGAGAATCACTTTGAATGTCATGGTATCTCAAAGGCCCAAAAAGTAATGGTGGCCAAGTCTAGGTTGAGAGGTTCAACACTCACCTAGTGGAAGTTTGTTCAAACTGAAAGAGAGAAAGAGGGAAAGAGTCCTAGAGCTTCATGGAAGGCCATGGTGACTAAGGTGAAGCAAACCTACTTACCTGATAAATATGAGGTTCAGCTACATAGAAGGAGACATAATCTTGGACAAAAAGATTTGGATTTCCAAGCATACACCGAAGAGTTCCAAAAGTTGTGTTTGAGATAAAAAGTGGTAGAGGATGAAAGTATCAAATTAGCTAGGTACTTGAATGGTCCCAAGTGGTCTATTCAAGAAGACATGAGTCTTGTTAACTTCAAAAATATTCGCCAATGTTATCAGATGGCCTTGAATATAGAGGAGAAAGGAAAAAGGAAACAAGAACAAACCTCCAAGGGAAGAGGTAGAGGAAGATATAGTAGAGGGAAAAGAAGTGGATATGATGGAAGAATTTCAGAATCAAGGACTCAAGGAGAAGTCAAATATACTGAGCAGCAAGAGGGAAGCTCTAGTAGAGGTAGTAGAGGAAGGAGCTCTAACTTTAGAGGAAGAAGTGGTGGACAAGGAAGAGGCAAATTTTGCCAATATGAAATGCTATCATTGCAACCAAATGGGACACCCTGCCTATAGGTGTCCAGAGAAGGGTAGTACTTCTTAAGGAGGTGACAAGAGAACTAATTTGGTTCATGAGGATACAAATAAAATAGATAAAAACCTTGAGCTACCACTGACATCAGAGGAAGGCGAGAACCTCATGATGAGGAGAACATTAATCAAGGAGTCGGTGAAAGAAGTGCCAAGCCAAAGAAGGTCCTTGTTTAGGATAAAGTGTATGATGATGGACAAAGTGTGTAGAGTCATCATTGACTTAGGGTCTATTGACAATATTGTGTTAGAGGAAGCAGTCAAGAAGTTGAATATGACAAGGATGCCCCACACTAGTCCTTACAAGGTCACATGGCTCAATAAGGGACAACATGTCTTAGTAAATGAGCAGGCTTGGGTAGAGTTATCAATTGGAAGGTATAAGGACAAGGTCCTATGTGATGTGTTGCCTATGGATGCATGTCACTTTCTCCTAGGTATACCATGGTAATTTGATCACCAAGCTATGCATAATGGAGTGAAGAACTCTTACACTTTCAAGAAGGATAATGTGACTTTCAAAATTCACTCACTGTTAGAGGATGCAAAGGTGAAGACAATGGGTCCTAATGTACTCATGGTTGGTGAAAAAGAGTTCTTAGAAGCCTTGGAAGAAGGTGAAGGATTTGGCTTTGCATTGGTGTTAAGACCAAGGGAGATAGATGAAGGTAAGGCAACCAAGAAACTAGAGTTACCTAAGGAGATACAAAGCATGCTGTAGACTTATGAAGGTATAGTAAGTGATGGACAACCATTAACGCTACCCCCTAAAAGAGCCATAAGTCATAGGATAGACTTCATACTAGGAGCTACCTTACCCAATAAGGTAGCCTACAAGATAACCCCTCAACAAAATGAGGAAATTGCTAGACAAATACAAGAACTCCTAAACTAAGGTCTTATTAGAAAGAGTATTAATCCATGTGTTGTACCCACTATCCTAGCACCTAAGAAAGGAGGAACTTGGAGGCTTTTTACTAATTCAAGGGCAATAAATAGGATAACCATTAGATATAGGTTCCCTATTCCTAGGATTGAAGACCTAATGGATTGTCTAGGTGAAGCCAAGTACTTTACCAAGATAGACTTAAAAAGTGCTTATCACCAAATTAGGATACATGAAGGAGATGAGTGGAAAATAGCCTTCAAAACCAATGAAGGTTTGTAAGAATGGCTTGTCATGCCATTTGGACTATCTAATGCCCCCTCCACATTCATGAGACTCGTGAATGAAGTCCTCAAAGACTACATTGGAAAATTTGTAGTGGTATATCTTGATGATATATTGATTTATAGCAAGACAAAAGGTGAGCACCTCTAACACCTAGAGATTGTTATCAAGAAGCTGCATGATGAGAAGTTGATGATCAACTTAGAGAAGTGTGAGTTCATCAAGACAGAGCTGGTGTACCTTGGGTTTTTCTAGCTCATGGAAATATGAAAATGGACATTAGCAAGGTGGAAGCCATCCTAAATTGGCCTACTCCAAGGACAGCAATAGAGGTAAGAAGTTTTCATGGCCTTGCTCAATACTATAGAAAGTTTATAAGGCAATTCAGTGCTATTTGTGCTCCTATGTTAGACACCATTAAAGGAGGCATGAAGACTAAGTTTGTATGGAATGAGAAAGCTAACAAGAGCTTTGAGTTGTTGAAGGAAAAGATTGCTACATAGCCTATTTTAGTTTTGCGAAGCTTTGAGAAGCTATTCACCATAGAGTGTGATGCAAGTAATGTGGCTATTGGAGCTATTTTAAGCCAAGAGGGTAGACCAATGGCCTTTCATTCAGAGAAGTTAAGTGAAGCTAAGAAGAATTATTTTTCTTATGACCTTGAAATGTATGCATTAGTACAGGCCTTAAGGAAATGGAGGCACTATTTGCTTCCCAAGGAGTTCATAGTCTATTCAAACAATCAAGCTCTAAGTTTCTTGAACTCTCAAGAGAAGCTAAGTCATAAGCACATGAAATGGTTTGAATACCTGCAAGCTTAAAATTTTAATGTCAAGCATAAGAAGGGAGTACTAAACAAGGTGGCAGATTCCTTGAGTAGGAGAACTCTCACTATCTAAGAGATACAATTGAAGAGCATGGGAATAGATCACTTCAAAGATCTATATGCTAATGATGAAGAATTTGCAAACATTTATAAGGTATGTGCTAAATAAAAGAATCATTTCCATAGAAAATATGTTGAATATAATTTTCAAAGTGATCTCTTATTTAAGGGAAATCAGATATGTGTCCCTAGAGGGTCTATTAGAGAGAATTTGATTCAGGAAAAGCACAATGGTGCATTGAGTGGTCACTTTGGGATCACTAAGACCCAAGAACTTTTTCAAAGGTTCTATTATTGGCCAAGAATGAACCTTGATGTTAGAAGGTATGTTGAGAATTTCATTGTGTGTCAAAAGGGCAAAGGAACCTCTTCAAATGCAGGCCTATATCAACCATTACCTATTCCCACTAGGCCATGGGAATGCTTGAGTATGGAATTTGCAGCTGGGTTACCCAAGACAAGACAAGGCCTGGATACTGTTTATGTGGTTGTGGACAGATTCAACAAGATGGCTCATTTTGTGCCATGCAAGACAACTAATGATGCCATCCAAATAGCCTCTCTCTTGTTCAAGGAGATAGTCAGGATACATGGGTTACCTTTGAGCATTGTGTTAGATAGAGACACCAAGTTTATGAGTCACTTTTGGAAGACTCTTTGGCAAAGACTAGGTAGTGATTTATCATTTGGATCTGCATACCATCCTTAAACTAATGGTCAGACCGAAGTGGTAAATATAAGCCTTGGAAATCTATTAAGGTGCTTGACCAAGGAATATGGTCAACAATGGGATCAATTGATTGGAAATGTTGAGTATGCATATAATGACACTGTGAGCAGGTCAACAGGGAAGAGCCCCTTTGAAATTGTATATGGCCAACATTCTAGAGGAGTCTATGAGCTAAGAGACTTAAAGGATGGAGTGAAGGGAAGTGGTTATGTTGATTATTTTTCTTATGCAATGCAGGAAATTCATGACACAAACAGGAAGACATTGACTGAGAACACTATAAAGCATTAGACTAAAGTTGATGAGAGTAGAAGAGAAATCCAATTCAATGTTGGAGACTTAGTGATGGTGCATCTAAACAAGTCTAGACTACAGAAGGGAGTTCCACACAAGTTGCAAATGAGGAGGATATGTCCTTGTCCTATCTTGGTAAAGTATGGGAACAATGCTTATAGAGTGGAGTTGTCAGAGGACAGTGGACTGTCCCCTGTCTTCAATGTTGCAGACCTGATTCCTTACAAAGGACCACCACCTGATATGGATCAAATCCTAAATTAAATCATCCAAGATGTGGAAGAACTCAAACTACCTTCTCCAATAGTCAAGCAAGTTGATAGGATATTGGATTCAAGAATCTACAAAAAGACTAGAAAGAAGGACTAGAAAGAACATTTGATCAAATGGCATGGTCAATTTGATGTTGATGCAGTATGGATAAAGGAATCTGAGTTTAAGAAGATGGGGATTGATCCCACCTTACTCAATCCAAGGGTGGATTGAACTCTTTTGTTTAGGGGAGGATGGTGTAGGAGTACCTAGGCAATCCTCATAGCCCTTAGTTTTGGCTTGTATCTGACATTTGCCAAGTTAGAGTTATGAGTTTTCTTTTAGGCCTTAGAAGTTAATGTGGACTAGGTAAGTTAGTGTTAGAACTAAGGTCACCAATTAGTCATTGTTAGTTGTTTTGGTTAGCTTAGGCTTAGTAGTCTAAAGTTAGGATTTGAGTTATTAATGTGTCCTAAACACATGAGAGATGTAAAATAGATTCTTTAAGGTCATAAATAATGTTGGTTCATCAAGTTATAGGGTTTAGAGGCCCTAAAAGATAGGATGGTGGGATGAAAACAAAGATGCCAAATGTTGCTAAAAAGTTGTCATGACAACATTTGCAATAATGGCAAATGTTGCATGCAACTCAACAACATTGGATCCCCTAAAAGATAGGAGTGGGAGATCAACTAACATGGCCTAAAAAGTTGGAAAAAGGAATCTAAGACTCATAGAGGCTCAAATCCTGAGATAGACAACATTGTAATTAAGTTATTTTGTTAAGCAAGCAAAGAGAGTTTCTAGATACCGTGCACAGTCTACTGTTCTTGCATGTTTATTGTGTTGTAGTGGATTGAAGCTCGAGAGTTAGCCTTGGATAAGTAGATTAGGATGTTTTAAGACTTTTCTCTTAAATGTGTTAGTTGTTTTAAGTTAGTCTTCTAGTTGAGAGAAAATAAGTTTGAATTAGATTGTGTGCTAGTTTCTTTTAGCTTATTTTTTCTTTCATGGCTCCCACTTGAGATTCAACCCTTGAAACTTTGAAAAGGTGGATGAATCTTGTATTGGATCCCTTGTACATAATGTATATAGAGGTAGGAGTCCAAAGGAGTCAATTTTCTATTTTAAATGTCAAGCCCTAGGCAAGCTTAGATTGCCCGGTTAGTGGTTAGGCAGTGAAGAATCTAAAGATTTCATGCAGGGGAATGAAGTACAGTACATAAAAAGTGTGGCTCCAGGTGGAATATCAACATATCAAGTCATGTTGTGAGGATTGAGGTTACACCAATGAATTTGAGTGAGTTTCAATCAAGAAATCAAACTAGTCCTTGGAAATAGGCCTATTAGCCCTATTTGACCTAGATAATAGGAAGCATGTGTACGGAGGTCATAAGGTTCTAAAACTACCATAATCTTTTATAAAATAAAAAATGGTATCCAAATCCCTAATTATTTTTTTGAGTGTTTTGAGAAGTTTTGGCAGGAATTTGTAAAAGGTCCTTGTTAAGGGCTACAAGGAATTAGGCCTAATTAGGCCTCCTTAAGGCTAAATCTTAGGCCCGATTGAAAAGGTCTTGGAGATCCTTCAAGATGGATCCAAATGGAAGCATATGGAATTTTTACAAGATGTTTGGCACCCCTGCAATGAATTTGATTGTTTGCGTGAAGAGGGCATTTGGAGTCTTCCAAGTGTAAGAGAGAACATTGGAGCATTTATAAGGTGATCATCCTTTAAGGTAAAGCACAAAGGATTTTAACTCTTAGGGAAGAGTTTGGAAAGGTTTTAGTTAATCATCTAAACCTAGTAAGATCCTAGAGGAGAGTAGGATCCTTGAAGAATACAAGCAAGGTCTTCTAAACACTTGTGCAAGCATACCTTGAAGCACATACACCATACATTGCATGGATGAGAGGAATAAGCCAACAAAGAATGAAACAAGTGGTGAAATTATGTTTCCATGTTAAATTTATTAAAATTGAAACTCATTGTTTGAAATGTTGTTTCTTATCTGTGCAAGTTCAATTGTTGTGCAAGGAACATATTTGAAGTGAATCAAAATATTTAAACATGGGATACACTTTATTGATTATCAACATGACAACAAGGTATATCAATATAGCCACCTTGTAATTGTTACCACCCCATCTCTTCACCCAGTCGTAGGATGTAGCATTTTTAAGTGGAGACTAGATATTGATGATCATGAGAGACTGTTACATGTTATCCAAGAGCGAGTTAAACCACTTGATTCATCTTAGAAAGAATGTATATATGTTTGCAACTTGCATGACTTGGTTGAACAATTTGACATAAATGTAAATTTGTTTTAATCTTGGATACATGGCTTAAGGGGATGATTTGAATTCTTATATGTTGCATACATATGCATAAATTATTATAAATTTCATTGCTGTTTAGTTAGGGCGTGTCTTAAGGGGATGATTTAAGATCTTAAATAGTATTCGTGTATGCATGATATTGTATTGTCAAAACTTCATTGTTGTTTAGTTAGGATATGTCTTAAGGGGGTGATTTAAAATCTTATACCATTCATGTATGCATGATATTGTATTATGAAAATTTCAAATGTTGTTTCGTTAGGACATGTCTTAAGGGGATAATTTAAAATCTTATATCATTCATGTCTGTATTATATTGTATTATGAAAATTTCATTGTTGTTTAGTTAGGACATGTCTTAAGGGGATGATTTAAAATATTATATCATTCATGTATGAACCATATTGTATCAATGTAAAAAATTCATTGTTGTTTAGTTAGGATATGTCTTAAGGGTATAATTTAAAAACTTATATCATTCATGTATGCATGATACTATATCATAAAATTTTTATTTTTGTTTAGTTAGGATATGTCTTAAGGGGATGATTTAAAATCTTAAATATGATTCATGTATGCACGATATCAAGTATTATGAAAATTTTATTGTTGTTTACTTAGGACATATCTTAAGGGGACGATTCATTGTGGTTTATTGCAATACTTTATTTATTTTTATATCTTTATCATCTATCTTAGAAAAAATAATTAATATATTTGTTTTAAAGATTCCCTACTATTAGACCTTGATCTATTGACCCTATTTTCTTTTTGAGCCTACTTAGATTCATTCCATTATCATGGATGCCACATTTGGTCATTTATTACATACTTTGACATATATAAAATCAAACAACATAATGTAAACATATAAATTGGATCATCATGTTTATGTATATATATCATAAAAAATGTCAAACATATATAAAATAAATCATCAAATGTATACATTACATGCACACGTACATAACATCAAAATTATAGATCATCAAATGTATCTTATGTCCAATGCATATATAGAAAGTATTTAATCATCAAATCATGTATACTTATATAACACATGGAACACCATGTCAAACATATAAACTAGATCATCAAACAAATGTGTACAAGTGTACATAGGCATAATATCAAATGCATGTAAACCATCTAATCATCAAATCATAGATCAAGTATCCAATCATCAAATCACATGTTTTTATAACATCAAACAAATGTGCCAAATATATAAAGTCTAGAACATCAAATGTATACATATAACATCAAATGTAACATGTCAAATGTATATAAAGTCTAGACCAAATAACATCAAATGTAACATGTCAAACATATAAAGTCTAGATCAAATAACATCAAATGTAACATGTCAAACTATACATCTATAAAATAGATGATCAAATGATTAGCTAGATGGCTCAAAACCCTAGGGCTCATCATGATGGCTCCTCACTAAGTGGTCCTTAGAGTGACTAGCATGCTTTGAATAATGTACCAACCCTTGCAGAGAAAGTGACATATATGTATCTATGCATTAAATATATAAAAAATATAATCATTTAAAAGAAAGTATGTATGAACATGCATGCATAAATTTAAAACTCACTTGTCCACTAATGCTCACATCATCAAGTGAGTCTCATCGACATACACAATGAGACCTCAAGGAAAAAGTAACAAGAGGCATCTCCACCTACAAAACTTACACACACACACACACACACACACACACACACGATAATATAAATCTAGTTAAAAAAGTAAATTTGCAGCATGAGTGCATTATGTTAAAACTAAAATTTACCTATGTAGAAGGTGGCATTTGATAAATTACTCAGAATCTCTAGCTGCAATCATGTCCACTAAAATATCAAGATTTTGTTAGGCCTTATCCAGGCTCAACTTTGCATCTACAACATGACTAGTCGAAACATTTCCCAATAATGATGAATGTTGTAGACTATGAAAATGAGATGTCATGGAAGTCAAATCATCATGTGTCAACAAATCCATTTAATTTGTCATCTTCATGTTGAACTCCACATCCTCAAGTCCAAGATAAGAGGACTAATGTGTTGCACTCGCTGAAGAGACTTTACCCTGTGCCTCTCCCTTTGCAACAAATGACTGGTTGGTAGGTGGATTTTGATGGGCACTACCACTATGGCCACATTCTAGGTGGTAAGAATGATGTGGATGAGAGTATATGATAGTACCCACATGACCTTTGACATCCACTATAAGGATATGATGGTCTATTGTAATAAATGCATATGTATCTGAAAGATCCTCAACCAAATTGGTCATCGTAACATGTACCATATCTCCTGTAAGACTCTCTAGGCTATCAAGGGAAGGGATGAACACTGCACTATAAAGATCATCTGAGGTACTACTAGAGGATGCTCCACCTGAGGATCTAGAGTGTTGACAAGTCATCAAATAATGGCCAACTTGATCACTAGATATCGAAGTCATCACTACTGCAATGTCCCCAACTCTATTTATGGCTCCTCAAAGCTGAGTGTTATGAACAACATCATCTACTGTAGGACCCAACATAGGAGAAATAATAGGTTCTCTCTCACCAATTATGACCCTGTGTGTTAGTAATTATCGATCAAATTGATGATAAGAATCTCTATCAACAAGCCTACCACGCCCTTTTCTGAGATATGGTGGAAAATCAGTGTAGTTCATGACCTTCCCTAAACAAACCTTGGCATAAATCTTCTATGTAAAATAGAGTGGATTTTGGTTGTTATTTGGATAATGACCATGAGCAACAAGAAAGTGTGGGTATATCAAAGAAGCCATAGTAGGATCCTAACATCTACTCACCTGACATCCCTTCACATGTTTATTTCCCACATAAAGTGGGAAACATTGCTCTTTAAGGGTTTCTTCAAGGATACTAAACCCCGTATGTCAATAAGAGACAAACCATCACAAACCTCTTGCCTCTTCCTGGCAAGAATAAACTCTAACATCTGGTGAATAGGCACTAGTACCCTAAATGTCATCCCTAATATGAATGGGGCTATCAAGAATAGATTGACAAGTGTTCTTATAAACACTCATGCTACTAGTGCTATTGATTGAGTCTCTCAATCTCTCAATCTCCTGATTAGTTCATCATGTCCGTTGGCTAATCTTCCATGATGTCTAATAATATATAAATATCTAGAAATCTATATAGCTCTATGTACTCGAAAGATTTAATTTAATGTGCAACCTTAGGTTGAAGTTTATATATTATTTTTAAAATTCAAAGACAATTATTGGATCTACATTCAAACTAATCACTTACTAAATTTAAATGTATATGTACACTAAAATGAACAATAAATTAAAAATTCTACATATGTATATCCATACATGTACACACACACACACACACATATATATATGCATACAAATATATGTATATGTGTGTGTGTGTATATATATATATATATATATATATGTATGTATGTATGTATGTATGTATGTATGTATGTATGTATATACATATGTATACACACGCACACACACATATATTATGTGTGTGTGCGTGCGCTATATATATATATATACAATATTAATGTATTCACATACATGTACATATATATACATATGTATGTGTATAAATGTAGATACACATACACATGTGTATATATGTATATTAATACATTCTACATATATATAAATGTGTACATGCATATGCATGTGCATATGAACTCATATGTATAGACATGTATATATGTGTATACATGTGTATGTGTATACATAGATATATATATATTTGTATATGTATGTACACACACACACACACACACATAGATATACATGTGTGTGTGTGTGTGTGCATGCTATAGATACAACATTAATGTATACACATACATGTACATATATACATATGTATGTGTATAAATGTACATACACATACACATGTGTACATATATGTATATTAATACATTCTATACACACACACACACACACACATATATATATATGTATGTACATGCATATGCATGTGCATATGAACTCATATGTATAGACATGTATATATGTGTATGTGTATACATAGATACATAGATATGTATCTATGTATATACATATCTATTTATACACACATATGCAAACCGATACATATGAATATGCATGTATACATATGCATATATATGTAGAATGTATAAACACACATACACACACACAAATATAGACACATTTATACACATACATATGTATATGTATGTGTATACATACATACATATGTATGTATGTATGTGTACACATACATACATACATATGTATGTATGTATATGTAAGTTTATATATAAATACACACACAAGCATACATGTATGTATATATACATATATGTATGTGTATAAATGTATATATATGATATATAAATAAATATATAGTATGTATGTGATATATATATATATATATATATATATATATATATATATATATATATATATATATATATATATATATATATATATATATATATATATATATATATATATATATATATATATATATACATGTTTATACATTTATATGTGTGTGTGCATGCGCACACACACACAAAAATATATACATGTGTATATGCATGCATATACACATAATGTATATATATACATATATGCATGTATATACATATATATAATGTGTATATATAAAAATATTATTTAACATTAAATACAACATAATTACAAAAAATACATTAAAAAACATGGAAAATATGCTCAAATGTCATTTTCCATTGTGCCTAATCAAAACCCGAGGTCGCGTTGGCCTAGACAAAACCCACTATCGAAATGATATCGATAGTGGAGTTTCAATTTTTTTAAAAACAACAAAAAAGAAGGTTTCGATCGAAACCCTTATGTTTGGGGTTTTGATCGAAACCCCTAATTATGAATAAAAAAATAATTAAAAAAAACTTTCGTTCGAAACCCATGTTTTTTAAACTTTTGATCAGAAGTTGAAGACTTTTGATCATAAGTTTAAAAGACTTCCGATCAAAAGTGACTTCCAATCAAAACATGCATGAATTTCATCATTTGATAAAAAATGAGTAATTCCTTGCTCCAAAAAAGTGTAACTCACTATTGTAGGTTCGCACCACCTCACTTGATCAAAGGTGACTCAAAGGACACTTTGATGAAGAGGTACAAGGATTCACAAAACTATTAAGAGTTTTATTGACCCAAATCCAATTCAAGATCCTTAAACTGATAAAAGAGGCATCTAACAAGATTAAATTCCCTTCTTAACACAATCTGATCATTAGGCAATGACAAAACAATGGAAGTCATTTACACTTCAAGGTAATAAAGCACTTTCACAAATATCCCTTAATCACAACATTGCTATTGCATAGGCAACTACACCTATTACTTCTCCATTCACAAGCCATCCTCAATAGGGACTTCAACACACCTTAGAGCCATTCCAACATACATTTCTTGCATCCCTAAATACTGTCTACAAATCAGAGATCTCACTGTTGTGAACTCTTCTGCAAAAATCAGATTCAAGGCTACTAGCCTCGACAAGTTTGATCGCAAATTCCAGAAGCAATATCAACTCCAATTCCAAAAGACATTCACTATCTTATGCTGTCTCAAAAAAAACAAAAACAAAACATGATGCAAAACAAGCATTTACTGATTTATATCAATATCTACAAACATGAATACTAACTCTGATTTTTAAGAACAACTAGCCATGTTCAGTGATTGCATTGGTATACAGAATTCATCCCATGATTGTGATTATACCTTCAATCACCATTCTTGGCCTTTGACAACATATGAACGATTGGGCAATAGTGTTCAAGACAAATGCACTTACTGTCAACTGTCAATCAGGAATTAAGCCTTCTAGGCGTTCAAATAGATACAACACACTGACATTTAATGTCTAAATTGAGTGTAAGGCTTTAACAAGGCTTACAGTATGCCCCCCATTACAACACTCCTATCATGAAAAATAAGTTTACAAGACAGAAGGAAATTACAAATAATAAAAGAAACCGATTTGGACTGTGACTGTCACAGTTAAGCCTGTCTGATCAGCAAATCCATGAACATAGGACAAAAAACTATACATTCTTTGCAACTCCTATAGAAAGGAAAATCTTTGGGTCATTTACAATTTTCTTCAACTCCCTTCATCATTTAGAACCCTTGTTTTTATCTACAAATAACAAGAACTCTATTTTTACAGTCAAACAATAATTTTTTTTTATGACAGCCACTACTAGGGCATCACCTTTCTCCTATCAGACATAACCTCTCATCAGGAGGTCACAACCAAATGAAAGATAATTTAAAAACCTATCAAATATCATAGTTGTAAAATTTTTACAAGGTGGACATTTGAAAAACCATCCAATTTGTTTCCAAACCCTTGGTAAGAAGGGTTTTATGACTGTTTTGAGAGAGATACTCAATCTATCTTCATCCTTCACGACCAATGTTCCAACCACTTCTAAAAGAAAGTAAAATCATCATTCTTGAGATCCTAGTAGGTTTGGGATCAAAACCAATTCATATCAATATTTACAACCATCTCATCAGCAAGAAATGTGCTTGCTGAATGTACAAGCACGTTATAAAAATTAGACTTTTATTAGCTTTTCTCCTTCCCATCGCATTCTCTCTACAATCCTCGATTCAAAGAGGATTTATACAACATTTACAAACCTTTCTCCATTGCTTTAACCAACTTTTGAAGCAGTTGGACATTTGGGAAACAAAATGATAACTTTTGCACAAAATTGCAAAAGTTGTCATAGCAACTTTTGCATAAAATTGCAAAAGTTGTCATAGCGATTTTTGAGCAATTTTGACAATTTTTACATATTTCATTCAATTGACTTCCTATCAACCTAGAACTTCTAAAACATGCAAAATATGTCCTAACAATATGAAATACATCATTTTTTATCACATTTTACTACCTCTGGAAGCATTGACCAGTGTTGACCCATTCAGGGCCTAATTGGCCTATAGGTAACAAAATGACACAATGGCCTTACAAATTGAATCCAATGAACAATATGACCTTATTTAACCTTAAAAGAAGTGAAATGGCCTCAACATGGCCTTATTACAATGATTGACTCAACAAGAGTCATGGTGGCCTCAAAGGGCCCTTGGTGCTCCTGCACCACACTTGTTCTAAGAGTCCAACTTTAAATCTTCTTCCACCTTCCTCTCTTTGGTCATGGAGAGACACTTGACAAGTGTCTCTTCCTCCCACATAACCCTCCATCTTGCCATTGTAAGAGGAACACGTCTCCTGCTTTCTCTCTCACAATCCAACTAATTCCTAATTCCTCTCTACCTTCTCAACAAAGTCAATTTGAACCCTCCATTCTTCCAAGATTTAAATCATCTCTTGGATCATGCCACATGTGATCACGGTGAAGAAAACCCTATAAAACTAGCCCTTATTCCTCCATTTTGAGCTAATTAGCAATCTAGCAGTTTTGGAGATATAGAACACTTTGAGATAATTTCAAGCATTCTTGTGTGCCTTTGGCCTAGTGATTTAGCATCTACTTTATCATTTTATCTTAATATGAATTAGCATTAGAAATCATGAGCTTAATTGTCATCTAGTTTGTATTCTAAAAAGCATCATATTCATCACATTATCATTAAGCATTCTAGCATTCTAGTTTCAATCTAGTTGCATTATTCACCACTCTTCAAATCTTTGAAGTCAAATCTAGTTTTGAGAGCACATCATCTTATCAAAGTTTCACGACGGAGAAGAACAGTAGAGTCAAGTTGAAGAAAAGGTACATGAAAGGTATAATCTAATATTTTTAAGTTTATTCATACTTCATTGTGTTATTTGTAAATAGTTAAATCCGAATGTTATTTAGTAGTACAATCATAGATTTAACATTGTTACAACTCATAGATATACATTTGGTACGTGTGCTCACTAATTTATCTTCAAAAGTGCCCCACATGCTCCATGATGTAATGGATGCAAATGAAGGTGAAACTATGGATTTGATGATGCAAAGGATGACAAAATTAAGCTAAAATGTATGCAATTTGATGCAAAATTATAGAATTGTGAATGCTAAGATGAGTAGACAAATTGACACTATGAGGGTGCTATGCATAAAAGAGGATGAAAATTCTAGGAATAAAACATGACATTATGTAGTTACATGAAATGAAGGTAGATCTTTTGTGAAGGAAAATAGAGGGTTTAAACTAGATTTGGAGGGAAAGTGAAGGGTCCTCAAAATGCAACTTGTGTCATTAAGAATGACAAGTGGCATCTCAAAGGATGACATGTGGAAGAGAGGCCAAGTGTCAATTTTGAGGGAATGCTACCCAAAATTGGAGTTATTTTCCTATTTAAGAAAATAGGAATGTGCACATATTTAGATAGGGTTGTTTAATAGGAGGTTTTGAATGAAAAGGTTGGTTGGAACCATGGGTTGGTTTGAGGTTTAGTTAGTGGCTTGGGGGTTAGATGGAGGTCAAGGGGATAAGGTTGGTTGGGACCAAGGGTTAGTTGTTGGGTTAGGTTAAAGGAATGGTTAGGTGGGTGGTTAAGGTTAGGAGGCATGTGCTCAAATAAGAATTAATTGATTTAATTATATCATTTTTGGAGCAAACAATGACAAAATAAATTAAATAAGAGAATTTGATTTAATTTATTTTTTTAATATAGAGAAAGGGGGTCAATTAATTAATTAATTAGATTTGAGTTTTCCTAGCACACTTTAGTTTATAAGAGGTGTTATATTCCTTCAGTCATAAATTTTTTAATTTAGCTAGGAGATGATATTAATTATTTCCTTTATCTTAGAGCAAGTCTCAACATACATCTTATCATGACCAAATTCAAAGTAGATATAATATTTAAGAGAGTATAAGGTCATGCATAATTCAACAATTTATAATACTAGGTTGAATTCATTAGACTAGATGACACAAGGTGATCTAGTCTATAAGAAGAGAAGTCACTATGCATATCCATCATAACTTTTTCTATTATAAGTTCAAACTCAAATTTTAGTTTTAAGATGTACCATCACACCATTCAAAATAACCATGTAATTTTCAATTGCATTGTAAGATTAAATTAAACAAGATTATATTTTGATATTCTATTGAGTATGTAACCTTCTCATCTAACAAATCCATGATTCTTGCACCATGTAAATCTTGTCCCTAGGATATCCTTTTCCCTACAAGCTATAGTACATTTATTCATTATAGGTTTTCCTAAACCAATAGTATGTATATATGTCCATTTTAATGATTTCAATGTGCTCACACACTTTGTTACTTCTAACCCATTGATCTTTGAAGATATGTTTTCCATATGTTTACATATTTTGTTACTTTCTAACCCATTGATTCTTGAACTTAATTTTTTGTTTTTATATATACAAATATCATGCATCATGTATTCCTTGTTTCAATGTATATCTACTTTCAATATTTTGTGAAGCTTAATATGTCGTATAATAGTTGCCTATCTTTAAGTGCATCCCTTCTTGCAATGTTTTATTTTGAGCTTGGAAATAATTGTCATAATAGTAATGTCCCCAATGATTTTGATTCTTGCATTCTTAGTGACTATTTTTTCATTGATGTTTGGTTCATTATTATAATTATTATAATGATCAGAATATTATCAAAGAACCTATAAGATCATTTCATTCTTGAAGAAATGGGACTCAATTCGCTGCATTAAGTTAAAAGAAATAGGAATCCTTCCATTTGATTCTCAAGAGTTTACATTATGAAATGAAAGAAGACCTCGCCCCCTTTGAAATTATGAACTTTCCTTCTCTAACTCTTAGACCAGTAAGGCATTTTTAGGACAGTGGCATTACAATGTATCTAAACTTCTGGTAAGATTCATGGAGATTGAATGCCATGCTTTGGAGTGCCTTGTTATCTCAACTACTTTCTTTCTTGTCTCCAAATTGACAAAGAAAAACTGAAAAATTCTCAAAGATTTATCTTTCTTGAGCTTGGATTAAGCTTCACCACTTAAGCTGCTGCTGCTGGATTAAGGACAATTAGCTCATCTTTGCCACCACCTTGGTTATTACCAACAATTTCTTATTTACGAGCATTTAGAAAGGAATTGCAGATTGTCACACCATCAGAAACTGTGAGAAAGAACCAGTTTTGTCCAAGAAATTCTGTGAATTTTGCCTTTTTGAATTTTTCCATCAAATTCACACCAGGGTTGGCCAATGCTAGCTGAAACACATATAAGCTCAAATAAGTAGAATATTACGTTATATAAAGACATAATTCTCCTTCGAAAACGTTGTAAGTTTGAAATATGTATTTTGTTTATTTACCAACTTTAAAATAAATTATATTTTCCTTATGTAATTCCATGAACCTAGTAAAATTGATATATAAATTGAAAATTAAAATAAACAAAAGAAATCATAATTTGTCACCTGAAGATGCTTGTTATCAAGGATCTTCTTAAACTCTTGCAACATTCCAATTCCACTGCTGTCAATGTTGGCCAAAGCTTCATGAATGAAAACAGGAGTGCATCATTTAAAAGTAGTTTAAACTCAATGTGCCACCAGAATTCAGAAGTATGGAGAGTTTAGCAGTATAAATTGGTTTAAATAGCATACTTTACGTTTTTGATTCGTTTAAGTAAATCATTTGAAATCACTTTGAAACGTAGAACATTGTGATAATTTCGTATGAACTACTTAAACAAGTCAAAATTTATGTTTGCTGTTTAAATCTGACCCATATGACATGAAATATCAGATTTATCTGCACAGTCAGCCTTTTTCATGAGATGGTTGCATATAAAATATGCAAGTAAAAGAAATGGGTGGCCTTAAAACTTACAGGACATATCCAAAATAACATACTGTAAAATATCTTCATTAACCCGAAGATCCTTTTCATCCTCTATCCATCGCATTAGCCTGTGTTCAATGGCAGATTATGGCATATAAATATGTGTGAAATGGCCATTTGATCTATAAATACAATTTACAAAAATGAAATATGTAGGATCATGTGATAATTTTTTATGGGGAATGGGTGGGTGTAAATGATTACCAGTGAAAAACTGATCACCGTGAATGATTCAAAAAATACTTAAGCAAATTGATTCTTGAAGATGATACTCGGAATGTTTGATTGATAAATAGATAACTTACCTTTCTCTTAAGTAGTTTGAGTTGGCAAAATATATTGGAGAATCTATTCGTAGAATGATAATTCCTGGAACTCTTGTGGCATCTGTATACTGCTCAGTATCTCTGTATATTGTGGTGTTTGGGATATTCCCAAGAGCTACAGTACGAGGCCTTGAAACGTTCATTATCAATCTCAAAATAGAAATGGCCACCTGTAATGGAAGGATTTAAACTTCATTGAGTAAAGCAATCACTTCATTAATTAGTTTATCATTTAATGTACAATTCATATTAATATCATTAGTGGTTTCTAGATTTCTTTTTAGTATCAATATTTTGGATCACACTTCATGATCAATCATCAAAATATTTTGAGAATGTAACATACAAACTTACATATCCTTGCATTCTCTAAACATCCTAATGATATCAAAGCTATTCATCTTTCTTCTGCTTATGCTCTCCTGCATTCTGATAATAGATCATGTAGTGTGATCCAAAACTTTGATTATAACTTTTTTTTATACAATCGAATCAAAAAACTAATATAACATCTTAATAATAGATCATAAAGTGTGATCCAAAAAAATGACAAAAAAAAACATACAATCAAATAAAGAAACAACTAAATAATATTTTATCAATTTTCTTCACAGCTCCTAAGTTCGAAAACATCCATGTAGTAACATACTTGTTTTTCATGGGTCCCCAGCATAGAAATAATAAAGATTATCAACATACCGCTGTGATAAGACCAATTTCAATATCTCCAAAGACCACTCCAACAAAAGCTCCCATGCAGATTAAGAAATCAATTTTGTCCACCTGCCAGAGATGATAAGCTCCTGCGATATCAATTAACCCAAGCATGGCTGAAATTATAATGGAAGACAGGACTACAAGGGGAGTGTAGTGAAAGAGCGGAGTCAAGAAGAGGAGAGTTAACATCACTCCAAAGGCCATCACAATGTTTGATACTATTGTCTTGCAGCCAGCATTGAAGTTCACTGCTGACCTTGAAAAGACACCTGCACAAAGCTCATGTATAGTAATGTATGCCTATTCAGTACTAAAAAACAATACTTTAGTGCCATACCAAGTTATAAACCTAACGTTTTAGGAGTTCAAACAAATAAGAAGCTCAAAGACTTACCCGTTGTGAGGTAGCAAGAGAAACATGGACCTATAATGTTCATCATGCCAATGGCAATCATCTCCTTGTTGCCATCAATATGGTAGTTCTTAATCAGCCCAAAACTTCTACCAATTGCTATTCCTTCCTGTTTTTTATGTCAATCAGATCAAGTTTACGTTATCGTTCAATAATATATTTACAAATTAGTTAAGTATGTTGTATTGTGTTCATTAAGTGTGTATTTTTCAGACATGACATTTGATATGAGAACAGGGTTACTATACTAGAAATTGTAGAATCAGTTTCGTTCTCATTATTTAATGTTACTCATATTTGCATCAATTTTAATTAACTACAGGCACTTAGCTTTAGTGATTAGACAGATTTTTCAGCTGTGTAGTTTTCTGGATTCAGTTACTTTTTCTTATATTTCTAGGGAGTGGAATGGTGTTGCTGATTGTTTGGCCAAATGGGATTCAGATTGGATGCAGGGTTGGAATATAATGGATAAGTGGCATTTGCTTCCTGATATGACTCTTATGTTGGATCAATCAGTAGAGAGCGATAAGATTCTCTAGTACTCTCTTGTGAACACTATGTTTATATCTCTTCTATGTTTAAATAAATGTTTACCCCTTTTTTAATAATTATAACTAACTACAATTATAAAAGAATAACTCTTACACTGAGTGTGACAAACCCACTTATCAGTCCCGTTGTTACTACAGTCTTCAGATATTTTCCATCAAAGACAAAATCGTTGATAGTCACTGGGTTTAACCCACTTTTTAAGTGACCAACCTGCTCAAGCCAGACCAATACGTTAGAAGTAACAGATTTCTTGAAGAACCATCAAATCAGCTGCAAAATTGATTAAATCCATCCAAAACTATGCTGTCACTACTTAACTAGAAATGACATATAAGTTCACAATCTTATAGATTCCTTTGACATGAGTTACATTTTACTCCTCTTAGATAACCTTGAGTTTTTTAAAATAAAGAGAAAACAACAAAATAATTGGTCATGTCAGCACTTACAATATCAACACCCCTTTTCTCAGCATGTGTTGCAAAGGCCACCAATGTGCCAACAATCACACATGTTAGAGGAGCAAGTGCTGAAATCCAGAAGAGTCTGTGTCTCTTCTTACTCTGTCAGATCCCACATTTAAAGAAAAGCAAGCAACAGATAATCAGACTTCAGTCAATAATACAGACAGAAAAAGAAAAGGAATCAGGAAAAGCTGTATTATAATACTGACAATGTAACGAGCTACGAGAAGAAAGCAGAGAAATATTATTCCAAGCACTATGGTCTCCCATTGCCACTGCATGTGAATCCAACACGACAGTCAAACAAGTTGGTAACATACTTTGCCTCCAAAATAATCACTTTACTGTACATGCATTCAATTTCTAAATTTGTTTTTCTTGTTCACTGCACAAAAGCTTGCCTTGTCAGTTTGTCCCCATACTGAACGCATAACAGACACTATGTCTGTCTCTTTAGTAAAATGCTTCAGCCCAAGAACACCTTTTAGCTGTTGAAGAGATACAACTGTAGCAGTTCCAGCCATAAATCCTACTATAGTTGGATGTGACAGAAAGTCTATGATGAATCCTAACCTGCAAAACAACCAGAAACCATGTAACCCACACCTCAGAGAACAAACCCAGCTACTGAGTTTGAACCCAACTGTTCAGTGTTTATAGCTTCCCTATACAATAATGAGATAGTTTAAGTATCAGTGAAAAGCCAACCTGAAAATACCCATGCTTGCTTCAATAATTCCAGCAAACAAGGTTGTAGTCAAGGCCAAGCGGAAATAAAGCTCTGGGTTTTCTGTTGGAGAGACCACCTTGGAAAGTGATGAGCCTAAAATAATTGATGCAACAGCCACTGTTCCTAATGCAATGTCCCTTGAGCTCCCAAGAACAGCATATATGAGGGGTGGAACAAAGCAAGAATCTGCATAAACATAAGTACACATGACCTAGACATTACAATTTACAGTCATACATATCAAGCAATGCAAATTACTAAATTGAATGCAATACTAATTATTTTTCCAGCTATGGGTTGTTACTGATCCACTAAATAATTTTCTAATAAAATTTTAATTATAAGTGCTAGTTTTGAATTCAACTGTACAAAAATCTTTTGCATAAATATTTGAGATCATATTTTATCATCATAAGATGAAAAATGATAGTTGAAGGATAAGATAAAAGGAAATGGGGAGGGAAAAAGGAAATTAAAAATTAGTGTTTGTCTCCTTTTACAATTTGATTTATGATCATTAACACATAATAAATGAGAATTGATTTGAATTTTGTTGTCAATGATTTTTTTATTAAGTAATGTATACAAACTTATGATTGATCAACTGAAATAGAGTTGGGCTATTCAAATTTAAAATCAGATATGAGACAAATTGCTTTTCATCAGACTGTGTCTTAGACCTGTTAAGAACAACAGTTAGGGATTATAGTTTACACTATTTTTCAGTTATATCCAAATCATGAACCTTCTAAGTATAAAAAAAAAATGCAATCAATTTTTTTTCCCTATTTTCCTTCATGTTTCTAACAAACCATTTGATATATGTGAAAGGTAAAACAGCAAAAAGGTAAGTACAAAAAGTTTTTCATGCAACATGATAGTACACTTTTTGTATTATCTCAAAATTAACCTTAAAAAGACCAAGCATCCATGCATGTCAAAGAAGATAACTGTCAAGTACATCATAATTCTTCTCTATGACAGAGTCCTATAACCAACCAAAATAAATGACAATGGCACATCACAACAAACTACTCAATCTCCACCAGCTACGTAACAGGCCAAGTAACTGAACTTCCCAAAAGCATTGATAAACATCTGTAACAGATTACAAACAGAAGAGTGTAATTCAAACACAGTAATGGATAATCAAGCCTACTCACAAAGTCCAACGATAGGAGGAAGATTGGCAAGCTTTGCATAACTTATACCCTGCACAGACCCATCATACAATATCACAGAACTTATATCAATTTCATCCAAGTATACATCTATTTCAAAACAAATTTTCATCAGACAACCATAATCAATGCACTTCAAATGTGAAATGGGCATGGAGTAAGTTGCCTAACCTGTGGTATGGCAAGGCTGGCAATAGTTATACCAGAGATAAGATCCGACCTGAAAAACTTAAATGTATATCTGGGAGCCCATTCAAGAATTGGAAATATATACCGAACTCCCAGCAAAAACTTTTTTTTCATGGGCTGGTTCTTAAACTGTCTGAATGGATCATCAGGAAACAGGGTCTCTTTTACAGCCCCTTTGACAGATCTAAGCATGCTCTCTGGAGGCCTCACACTAACTTTATGAACAGAAGAAGACATTTCTATATCATTTCCACCAACACCAGAAAACCCAATCCCATGAACTCCTTCCTCAGAACCACTCATTTTTGCATTCACCTGAATTCAAACTTATTTTTCTCAAGTTTTTTCAATCAAAAACTCAACTTTACATGATCAGAAAACTTATTGAGAATCAGAGATGCAGGGCTTACATACCAGGATAATAATTTATGGGCTCTTTTTATAGAGATGAACCAATGACAAGTGGTGAATCAGAGATGCAGGAAAACACTTGGCTCCAAGAATTTTGTATAAATGATAAGGCCTTCTTTATGGTGGAAAGAGGTCACCAATGCAGTAGAAGGCCATCTGCCAGAGTTCAAATAGGCCCTCTTCTGCAGTGAAATTAACTTCTTCTATACATTCATCTTCACATCTGGAATTGGATGGACCTTTTCTTTCCTGCATACTCCACGCCATAAAAAGGCTGGTTTTCTGATGGGCTGGTCATTAACATCAAACTACCTAGCTTAGCTTAAAACAATATAAGCCATTGCTTTAATGGCTTTTTAAACCACTAAGATTTCATGTGGGAAAGTTTTTATTCTCATCCTCCCTAATCTCTAGGACAGTTACTTCCACTGGGTTTACGGTTAGAAATAGTTTTACTGTTCTTCCAGGGAGAGATTAATAAAAGTGCTGATTCTGCTCAAGCTTTATAAATATGACAAAACTTTTCAAACTTTTGTCTTAGCTCTTAAATGTAAGAGCTGGCCAGTAGTTATCTTCATAGTATTTTAGAAATATATCTGTTAGCAAAAAAGATTGGGACGTTAATGAAAATAACAAGTGCCACATAGTGGTCAAGTAATTGCCTTTAGTAATTAATTTTAATTTTAATTTTAATAGAAATTTAATCTTAATTTTAATAAATTTATTATAATATATAAGATATTTTAATTAATTATATAATTATAATTTTTTATATAATATAGTTGTAATAATAAATAATTTTTAAAATTATAATTATATAAACAATTATTGATTGCAAATTATAATTAATTTAAATCTTAATTTTAATTTTATTTGTAAATATAACAATAGTGCTAATTTTATTTTATTGATATATATTTTTTTATTACATATGATTAATATTATTGTATATATAATATTGTATTATTATATTATACATAAATTATAATTAGAATATAATATATTTAGAATGTATAATAATTATAAATATAATATTATTATTTTAATTTATATTATAATATATTATTATTATAATAATATATAATAATTTATCATATCACACATTTGTTTACCTAAATATTTATTAATGCATAATTTATATATAATAAATTTTAAAATATTTTTTAAAAATATATAAATGAGAATAAATATATATTATATTATATCATATATTTACAATATTTTTATTTACATTAGAAAAAGTGAGTTATATACTAAAATAAACTCATGTAATATAATTTAAAATTTTAAAATTTTAATATACAATTAATATAAAAAAGAAAAAGATTAATGAAAATCCTAATTAAAGATAGAAACAAAAATTGTTTCCAAGCCCAAAACTATGCAATATGGAAGGAGCAATGCATTTTTATTATATTAAATAAAAAGTGTACAATAAATAACAAACGTGGTAAATTTTAATTGGTTCACTACTTCAAATGATTTAGCCAATCAAATGATAGAAAAATGACTTTTATAAATTATAAAGTTAAAAATATTGCATCTAACTTTACAAAATATAAAATTTATTACAAAATACAAAATCTAAAAAATTATAATTGGTCTAAACAATTTTATTTAATCACTAGTTAACACTAAAAACTCAAAAAGGGATGCCTATCGGCAAGTAACTTGCCTTTAGTTTTATAAATAAATTTAATTTTGATTTTGATTTATGTGTAAAGTGAATTTTTAATTATAATAATTTATAACTAAGTTTAATTTTAATTTATATGTAAAGTAATTATTTAGTTATCAATAATTATAAAATTATTATAATTATAGTTCTAATAATATTTTTTAATTTTATAAATAATTATAAAATATAAATTGTAATTAATTTAAATTATAAAATAATTCTACTTATAATTAATTTTAATATTAAATATTTTGGCCAAATAACTATTTTTCAACAATATTATAATGTTATTCTATTAAATCTAAATTTATATAATATATATTAAAATAAATTCAAAAAACATTCAATATTTTATAATATAACAAAAATAGTCAATATTATTTTAATATAATATTATACAAATTACACATTAGATTTTTGCTAAAAAAAATTGTTAAAAAAATTAAACAAAATCAATTAAAATTTTTAAAAACTTTAAAATATTCAATAATTAAAAAATAATAAATAAAAAGCTATTCATGCTCTTTATTCCTAAAAAAGTGGCCTATAAGACCTCAAATGTATTAGCCAATATATCATCAAAAAATAATTTTTACAAATTATAAACTTAAAAAATTTACATTTAGACTATAGAATATGTGTTATTTTTAACAAAATAAGAAAATACTAAATTATAATTGGTGCAAAGAATTGGTTTTAATCACTACTTAATGGAAGAAATCCAAAAAGTGATGCAATAGTACTTGCCAGCCTATCGGCAAGTACAAATAATCATGATGGTTTACAAGGGAACACTTTTTAATTCTCTTATGTACTAGCACTTGTTCTTAACAAAATGTGTAATAGATATTTTTCATTTTGATTTATACAATAGAGTCATAACATTTACATGGATATTTTTTAATATTTGATTGGTTGATTTGGCATTTATAGTATAGTTAAGTGTGTAGATTGATTAATTGATTTAGAATACTGTAGACTCCTTCTACACTACCGGCCTCACCACTTTCATTGTTCAACCTTCAGCCGCATCCATGCGCAGGGCATGTTCGCAACAACATAAACTTCTTGACGAAGGTTGACATGTGTCAACCCGTCGAGGTTTCAAGCCACTCCGCAAAGGATGTTCTCTCCTCCAAGCTCTACCAATATGCCACGTGTCCCCCTTAGACATCCACGCTAATAGAGACCCATTGACACATATTCAAAGAATATGCTCCCACATAAAGACTCCCACAGCCAATGAATTTTTCAACAGCTATCTTAAACACACTTTTCAGTTAGTTTGTGCAATCATGACAATCCTTGATTGAGCTACTATAGTTTACTCTCCTAGCCCAGCTGGTAAGCATGCTGAGAATCACAAATAAAATAGATGCACTTGCCCATAGCAGGGGAGATCGAGAGTTTCGTGCCTGATTTTTGGACATGCCGATCGATTATAACTAAATGCAATCATTCTTTGGTTAGGTTGGCTGAGGGTTGTTCTATAAAACCCTGAGGGCCTGTAAGAAGGAGGAGGTTGAAACATTGGACTTATGTTCAATGAGTTGAGAAATATTCTGTAATATTTGTAAATGTTTTGATTTCTGAGAACAAGACCCTATGGCTTATATCAACCAGAGGCATATACTATAACATTTGTATTCTGGGGCATACTCTCTAGTCTTGACATGCTTGCTCTTATTAAATCATGGGGACTGTTCCTGTGTTTTCTTTTCCTTTTTGTTAACCTAAGTGTCTCATGTTGATTATTTACAGGTTTAATCCACGTTATTCATGTCTTATAGCTTGCTCCTTAGGAAGGTTACTTTTAGGAAGTGAGGGCTTTTCATTTGACTCTAATACGAACCATTTCTATCTGCTACAAATTAGTGTTGTATACCATGTCCATGGGTGAAGAGGCTTGCATCATCTTTAGGAGCTTTTGTGTCTTTGTTCCAACCTTTGCAGGTGCTTCCCATGGTTGATATATGAACATTTTTTTCCCTATGTTTGATGACTTTGACTTCATTCACCTAGCCAATAATTATGAAGGGTTTATGGTGCACTATGTCTGTGTGATGAAGATATGAATCTTTGACTAGAAAAGATCAAACCCTTGCAAATACAATCTAACGCATTCTTGGCCCATCCAACAAAGTTGTGATTTGGAAAATCGTCTCCCTTAGCTTAGGTTGTTTGTTAAAAGGTTGTTCCCTTCCTTTTTCTCCAAACACCACTTATGAAGAGTCAGCTTCTAAAATCCTTGAGGTTAGTTTGTAGGGTGCACCCCATCCCACACTTGTGAAACTTCTTGACTGCCCTTATTTAGGTGTGAGCATCTTCAGGATCAATAGTATTTTTTGGCACACCTAGTGGGATAGAAGTGAACGTTGTTTCCAAAGTCAATCCATGCTTTAGATTTTTCAGCTTGATGAAGCCAACAAGTGCACACAACAAGCAATGATCAGGGTCCAGTTAGGCATGGACCCGAGTTATTATAGCTTCACTGATTGGGTTGCCCCTCAACCTTTTCAGGGGAATCCAATTCCTAGCTCATGGGAGATATTTCTCAACCTTTAGTGAGACTTGCATATCATTGACTTGAAAGACAAAAAAATGCCCTCTAGTATTCTTTGAATGCTCTAGAGCCATCTCCCAAGGATCCATATCTAGCAGAAGGACCGGTCTCCAAGGACCAGTTCATCCATGCCTACTATCCAAAGGATTCATATCTAATGGGAGGTGAATCTAAATTGGATGCATTTTCAAAGTTCTCTTTCCAATGTCTGATTCTAGATGTACAATTTCCTTGTTCGAGGGCAAACCCATGGTTTGGCACTCAAAGAAAAAAAAATGAACAAAATCAACACAACCTACAGCTAACACAAGTGAGCATGATTCATGATGAAGAAAGTCTTCCCCTACCACATCCAAAGACTGATGATTTGAGATCTCTCTTTTCAAACTCCCCTATTTTTTCAAGGATGACAAGGTTTCTGCTACTCAAATATCAGAGATTTTAAAGATTCTTTCAAATGAGGTGTCACCCCAGGATCCTTCTCCTGAGGCATTTAGTGAGAAATAAGAAATAGAGAGAAATGACATACTTTTTGGGGATGAGCTTGAAGCATTTTGCGTAATGCTCTACGAACATAGTCCAACCATTCAAGTGGAGCCCTCCCTTGCACCCCATATGCCAGAACCACCAGTTGATAAGATCAAGGAACATGCAAATGCATTGCCCACTGCAAATCACTTCAAAAATACCCATGGGTGCCCAATTAGGTATTATTTTGAACCCGCTACTTACTAGTCTAACCAAGTCATGCTCATGTTAGAGCATGAAAAGATCTTTTTGCAAAATCCTGAGATGCTATCTCATGCGATGTCAAAAGAGGTGCCCAAAATAAACCATTACATTATCATCTCTGACATGCCATATACAAGAGGGGTAATATCCATGTTGCCTTTCTTTTATCAAAATGTTGTAGAATCACTAATTAAAAAGAAAAGGTTAGGGCACACAGGCAGCTACTTCTCCATGCCAGTAAATGGGGTCTTGTAATAAATTTTAGCCATTAGGTTAGTGTAAATAATTAGGTTAGGTTAGTTTTCTTTTTCAATAAGTGCTACTGCGCAAGGTGACACATTGTTGGTGTCCCATGTATAGTCTTCAGTCCCTAGCATTAGTTTGCAATATATTTTCCATGATTATCATCATCACATAAAAAGGTTTTTATTATTAATGATGAAATCTTTTTTGCACTAACCCCTTTTTTGTTAAGACCAAGCATGCCTACGCATTGGATGCTCCACACTGTCTGACCTACTATCATTTCTATGTATGATGGTGAGGTCCCTTGTTATGATATGTCATTACTTTGAAAGAAAATATTAATGTTTATTCTTTAAGCCTTAAAGTAACACACAATTTTTTAATAGGTAAATGATGAAAAAATTAGATAGATGCACTAAAAAAAAATAAGAAAAAGTCATATATTTCTCATTTATCTTTGGCATCTATTTACATATGAAAATTTTTTAAAAAAGAGATATTGTTTTTGTCATTTATATTTATTTATATCATAATGAGTTCATTTTGTTTTCAGAAAGCAAAATAATTTTCAACAGCACAGGTCATGCATCTCCAAAGCTAGGTCCTCTTTCGGTCGAGTCACCTATGCTATCCTCTACACCATCTTCCAAGTATGAATATTTTGTGTTGCTCGACTCGGTAGCTGAATCCCAGGCTTTCTCAAAGAGAACCCTTATGAATAATTCCTCAAGCCACTCTTCCATTTCTACATTTGGGTCCACATATTTCTTCAAAAATTTGACGGCCCATGCCACACATAGAGACAATGCACATCAAGTGGCCTAAAATGGAAGTTTGAAACAAATGGAACCCATGAAACTCCCACTCTAGTTTCGAGGAAAATTGTCAAGTTGGTTGCTAGTGACAACCCAATGCCATAGCGAACCATAGCCAACATGTCCTCAAGGCCCCCACAGTGGACTTTATTGAAAATTCCCATGGAAAGGTATAATATCATGTCCCTAGGTTCCCCTAAGTCAATTAGAGAACCCACAAACCTAGATGAGATGTCCATCTTGAGCCTATAGTGGTCCTCATTGTGTAGAAAATCTTCACCAAGTATCCATTTTAGGGTAGCAAGGACCAAGTGATCATTGATTCCTATCAATAAGGCTAGCCTACTGTCATCTATGAGCCCTAGGAAAGGTTCCTGAGGCAAGAGGTTGGTCAATCTCACTGGTGTATCCATGTCTTTGAGCTATAATATAAAATCCTACACCTATGGCTCTTAGCTTCTGCTAAATATCTTATCCCGCCTTTTAAAAATGTTACCCTTTTAATAGAGCAAGCAACCACCCCTCAGGTATAATACATTTATTTCATGAAGGAGAGATTGTCACATCAACTTGTAAAAGTACTGTGATCATTTTCCACAGATTGGCATTTGTCCATTTTTGGGTCTTCGAGCCTAGTTTTGGCTGTCGATAGTGTGGTTAGAGAAGATCCATACACCTTGGGCACCAAGAAAAGGTAAAATACATTTAATTTGACTTAAGATGAAAGATTATTTTTTATATCCCATTGTACTAACACAATTTTCATGGCATTTAGCATTAATATTTGTCATTTCATGAAAATTAGTGATATCCAGTTGGAGTTTACATGCTTCTCATTTAAAATACCCATATTAATGTTGATGAGATGTTCTTCCTCGGTCCGCTAGGTGAAAAAATCAATTATTGTTCTGCCACCACCTTGAAAACCAACCTGAAAGGATAACGTCATGGCCATTCATGCTCGCAAAAGCCAAAGAGGTAAAGAAATAAAAAGAAAATGAAAAGAAGAGGAAAATGAAGAAAATACAAAAATGTGTAAAAATTTAGTGTATGCTAACAAATCTACAGGGCTATGGACACTAGACTGGCAGTAGAACAATATTATTAGTTGTCAAGGTGATAACCTTGTCGAGGCTATGGATGATTGACTGGAAGCAAGTCTCTATCCATTCAGCTATAAAAAAATCGCTCCTACGTAGTCTAGTGGACAGGCGAAAATCATTTCATCATCTTAATAAGGGGGAAGATTAACTCCTTGCACACACAAGAATCCACTGATAAGCTATTTTTATCCTTTGAAATATTAATCTTCTTCCTAGTTGATGTCATTTTTAAATGATGGGGTATCAAACATAAAGTTACATTATGAAGTAAAAAACAAACACATTCACTTGCTCTTGATCTAACCTTAGTGTACCCCTTTTGTCTACGGCTATCTAGTTTGTCAAACTAGCTTGTTTGATTATTGAATGGGATTAATGGCTATTTTTGGCTAACTTTTGTAATGGTTTTATTTCTCTGCTCTCTCTTTTGTGGTTCTCTTTTCCTAGCTTCCTCCTCACCTTGGGCCTTTTGGTTTGATCCATGGTGCTTGTTAATGTTTTATTTTTCCTTCTCTAAAAAATCTTTAACTTAATTTTATGCTTGCAGATATTTCTAGTGTAGTGGTTATGCAACCAATAGCTCACCAAAGATAAACGATTTGAGAGATTTGAAGAGATAACTTTCTCTAGCCCAATGGATGCTAGGTTCACTTTCGGTAGGCTGTGACCCCTTGAAAGTTGCTAAAAACTATAGAATCATGTACACTACCAAACTCACCACCTTCATTATTCAGGCTTTGCCTGTATCCATGTGTGGAGCATGTTGACTACAACATAAACTTCCTGATGAAGGTTGACACATGTCAACCCGTCGAGTTTCTAGTTGCTTTGTAGGGGACATTTTTCCTCCAAGCTCCACCAACATGCAACATGTCCCCTTTGGACATTCACACTCATAGGGACTCACTGACACATATTCAAAGAATATTCTCTTGCATAAAGACTCCCATGACTAATAACCTTTTCAATAGTTTTCTTTAAAACATTTTTCAATTGGTATGTGCAATCATGGTCATCCTTCATTGAGTCGTCATGGTTTACTCTCCTAGCCCAATTGGCGATCATGTTGAGAATCACCAATAAAAAGATACACTTACCCATAGCAGGGGAGATCAAGAGTTTCATGCCTGACTTGTTGGCATGTCGATCGATTATAACTTAATATAATCATTCTTTGATTAGGTCAGCTAAGGGCTGTTCCATAAAACCCCTAGGGCTTGTAAGAAAGTGGTTGGAACATTGGAATTCTATTCAATGAGTTGAGAAATATTTTGTAATATTTTTATATGCTTTGATTTCTGAGAACAAGATCCTATGGCTTATCATCCAAAGGTGTATACTGTACCATTTATATTCTGGGGCATACTCTCTCACCTTGGCATAATTTCTCTTAATAAATCATGGGGACTGTGCATGCGTTGTCTTTCCCTTTTTGTTAATCAAAGTGGCCTATGTTGATTCTTTACGTGTTTAATCCAGTTTATTCGTGTCTTATGGTCTACTCCTTAGGAAGATTAGTTTTAGGAAGTGAGGTCTTTTCATTTGACCCTTATATGAACTATTTATGTCTACTACATATGGGAGGAGAAGAGGAAGAGGAGAGTAGAAAGGATAGAAAGATGCATTATGTTAGTTCCACTCATCTCAAAGAGAGAGAGAGAAAGGAGAATTGATGGTCTAGCAAGTTGTGTTATGTAATTTAATTATACCTTACAAATTTGTGCATAGAGGTGGCTTTGAAATGTTTTACACACAGGCATGGCTTATGAAATGTTTTTCACATAGGGGTGGCTTAGAAAGTTTTAAATCTCAAGGGAATCTTAGGGATCAATCTTATGAAAATCATTATCTCCATGTGGATCCATAAAAAAATGATCAGGCCTAAAGAAAGCATTGTCTCCTTAGATATCAATAAACAAAAAGTTGCATATACTGTACAAGGGAGGTTGCATGTATGTCCCTATCTTTATGATGGAAACATGGGTGACATCATAAGGAAAGAGAATAAAGGATACCTACTTCCAACAAAAAAAAGATATCCTTAAAGCAATAATGATGCCATAAAATTAGCCAAGAGTGATAACTCTTGTGAGCTAAGAAAATAGATAATCGTGAAAGGATAGTCCACTTGTGGGAAGAGACTCTCGAAAGGAAGAGATCTTGGTTGCAAGACATATACCTTCAAGAGGATTTCTTGAACAAAGATAACATCTTCAAGAAAAAGAGGGGAAGAGCACAATAATGCACCCTTTTAGCCCCCCTATTGCTAGGTGAAAAGGGATTCTTGATGAAGGATACCATACTCTGAAACAAAAAGTAAGGAAATTTGCTTACAATAAACATAGTTTTATCAAAATAAATAAGAGGTTATGATCAAGGATACACACCTCTTGCATAAGAGAGAATCTTGAATCAAAGTAAACAGTTTATGATAAGAAAAAAATGTACATGATAAACAAATTCCACTATACTGAGGAAAGTAGACCCATTAAAAAAGGAAGAATAGGGAAGACATGAAACATTTCCCCCCAAGTGTAAAGGAAAGATATATATTATACACCCTTAATGGTAGTCACCCTATAATAGATATACAATTACAAGAAAAATAACTTGTAAACTAGAGAATACTCTTAATGTAAAATAGACATATTTACAGCAAAGAAGACATCACATTATAAAGTAAGCAATTCATCAAGGAAATGAATGATAGAAATGATATATATACCATAAATGGAAGATTATTTTTTTATGAACATGCCCTTTGATAAAAGAAAGAGATTGTTAAGAAAAGATGAAAGCATCTTACATGAAACAAAGTATCTCATACCAGAAAGGATGTAGCATCATGAAATAATACAAATCCATAAAGGAATGGTGAGGAGGAGAAAGGAAAGAGTATACCACATTATGAAAACTTAGTGGTCAACCCAATTATACAAGATATGCACTTCCAAGCAAGGAAGAAATTGTAAGGAGGATACCAATCTCATTAAGGAGAAAGATCTCCATTAACAAGTTCAAATATAGGAGGATACCATAGTGCAAAAGAGATGGTCAACAAAGGGATAATGGATCCTTTGAAGGAAGAAAGATAGGTGAAATGATGAGAACTTTCTCCCAAGTGAGGAAGAAAGGAGGGGTTCCTATTATGTTTCCCTTAATGCACATTATGCAAAGGGCTTTGGATAATGGAGGGAAACATAATAGGAAAAAAGGAAATGCTAGGGAATGATTTTGATATCAAGGAAATTTAGAAGATCTAGTGTTAAACAAAGAAGACACCTATCAACAAAATATTGCACAAATTGTCTAAACTCAACACAATAAATAAGAGAATGTTTGTTACTATGATGGAAGAAATGCAAAAACCCACCATTAATATGTCTTTGGTCTTTTGGAAAATTTCTATAAGGAATTCGAATTCTAGGGTCATATTTGAATCTTTGAAAGATTCTTTTGGCTATAGCTAAACATACAGTGAAAGGTGGTGTAGTAACATATGGTGTTAAAAAAAGAATATCAAGGGGAAGTTTTGGTTGTGATGAAGAAGGAAAAGTGGTATCTTGAGGTATGAAACCAAGTCCACATTTTGTGAATTGGTTAGGAAGGTCAATAGGAACCCTGATGCTTTGTTCATTAATACCAAGTTCTAGACCATTATAACCTTGTTGAGTAGTGATATCATATTCCCTATTGTAATTAGCCTCTAGTGTAGAAGGTGAGAGAGATTCATCTTGAGGTTTGTGAAAGCGTGTGGCATAAGGAGGAATATAGGGAGGAATATTCTCCTTGGAGAGGTCCATGTCATTATTATTATCATCCTTAGGTTTTAAAGAAGAAGGTTTATCCAAATTCTCTTGTCTACATGATATTCTCAGAGAGAAATCATTTAGAAAATGTCTAACATTTGGTTTATGAATAATGTCTTGATAAAAGGAATTGCATAAACTAGCCTCTTTAAGACTATCCATTAGAGTAGGTTGAGGAAGAGGAGATCTACATCTTGCTTCAATGGGATCACTAGGAGCTATATCTCTATCATCAAGTTTAGTAGGTTCTATAGGAGTAGAATTAGGATCCATAATATATTTATGTTCTTTCACAAAGACCCTTTTGTTATCTATATACTCAATGCATTTTGTTAAAATTTAAAGGAAAAAGACACATGAAATGTTGATAAAGGTCTTGAAATATAACTTATAAGGAAGATAAATAATTATTAACCTCATAATGCCACATGTAAGAATACCATGAAGGAATACAAACATAATAAAAAGCAAGAAACTATGATTCACTCCATGTGCTTGATAAAGAGAGGTAAAAAGAAACGTAGCAACCTACCTTATCACACACCAATACAACTTAGAAAGTTCCATGGTTAATGAAATTTAGTAAGGACAAAGTGAGATCAAACACCAAAATCAGAATGGAAATGTTATAATTTGAGTTTGTAATACCCCAAAAATGGGCTATAGGTTCATTAACCTCTTACATCAACAATTCGATCAAAATCAACATCAAAGTCCTAACCAAGGCACATCTACACATCGGTTTATCAAAAACCTAATTGATTATCTTAATTCTGCATCGGGGAATATTCCTTGAATATTCTTAATTTATCATAATTATCTTTAATTGAATATTATACACTAATACATTTGGGGGCATTTTGCGATGGCTATGTGTCGCAATTGCGACAGCTATGTGTCGCAATAGCAACACCCATAGACGTCGCTATTTTTTAGTCGCAAATTGCGACGTCTATGGGTAGCCGTCGCAATTGCGAGACATATCCCGTCGCAATGTGACTAAGATTTGTTAGCGGCATGGGCGTCGCCCCCCCGTCGCATGGCTTCGGAGGGCCGTCGCAATCGCGACGGACCTCCCAAGCAATTGCGACGGGCGCCTGCATCGCATTGCGACGGGTTGCCGTCGCAATTGTGACGCCCGTGGGTGGATTAAAAAAAAAAATTTATTTAATACATTGCTAATGAACCACATTAATGCTTTTTTCTTTCAACAAATGAGGACAGCCACTGTAAAGACAACATGATAATGTACACTCACTGTAAGGACAGTCACAAATGAGGACATCTCACAGTGACTGTCCCTAGTGTAATTGCCACTTGAATGTATTGCTATTCAGCCACATTAATGCTTTTATTCTTCAACAAATGAGGATAGTCACTCTAAAGACAACATGATAATGTACACTCACAGTGAGTGTACATTATCATGTTGTCTTTACAGTGACTATCCTCATTTGTTGAAGAAGAAAAGCATTAATGTGGCTGAATAGCAATACATTCAAGTGGCAATTACACTAGGGACAGTCACTGTGAGATGTCCTCATTTGTGACTGTCCTTACAGTGAGTGTACATTATCATGTTGTCTTTACAGTGAGTGTACATTATCATGTTGTCTTTACAGTGTCAATATATGCATTATTACTTAAACTGAAGAGTACTCTAAATAATATGTCATTGTGGAGTTCTGATTGCTTCCAATTTGATATACGCTTGTTCTACTTATGTATCCAGCATCATGTAAGAAAATTTGATGCTTTTAAAATAGATTCATTTAGCCATGAAATGCCTGTGCATGTTACATACAAGATTCCAAGGCCCAAAACTGATTACTCATTATAATTCATGTACAGAATGATAATCAACCACAACGAGGCATGCGTAGGTGCTGCTTAGATTTTGAGGCATCAGAAGATCGTAGAAGAAACTTGACCAATGGCTCATGGAATGCAACAAACTTATTGCCTAAAACAGGAGCATTGGTAACCATAGATGATGGTTTTGAAAAGAACACTTCACCATCAATGTCACGTGAGGGAACTACAATTTATGATGGCAAGTAACTTGTAGTATATAAGAGAGATGCAGGTACAGATGCTGGGAATACATTGCTAATGAACCACATTAATGCTTTTTTCCTTCAACAAATGAGGACAGTCACTTTAAAGACAACATGATAATGTACACTCACTGTAAGGATAGTCACAAATGAGGACATCTCACAGTGACTGTCCCTTGTGTAATTGCCACTTGAATGTATTGCTATTCAGCCACATTAATGCTTTTCTTCTTCAACAAATGAGGATAGTCACTCTAAAGACAACATGATAATGTACACGGGCTGTAAGTGTACATTATCATGTTGTCTTTACAGTGATTGTCCTCCTTCAAGTGGCAATTACACAAGGGACAGTCACTGTAAAGGCAACATGATAATGTAGAGAAACGTTGTCATTTGTATTTTCAACAGTGCCGAGAGAGATTCCCTCCGCGAAATCACAGCTACAATTTCTGAGTACGTTGGGTTTATTTTTCTTTTGTCATTATTATGTAATCTGGTATTCAGCTGTTACAGAGCTAAAATACCCAGAAATGAGGACATATCTGTGTTGAATTTATTGTTAGCGGCTTTGGTTATTTAGAAGTTTAATTTTATTTATTCATCTTTCAAGCACAAACGTTTTGTGGACCATAACATCTTCATTGTTTCGGGTATGCAATGAAACAGCCGTAACTTCCAACTACCTTCACGGTACTTGTGTACATTATCATGTTGTCTTTACAGTGACTGTCCTCATTCAAGTGGAAATTACACAAGGGACAGTCACTGTGAGATGTCCTCATTTGTGACAAGGACAGTCACACATGAGGACATCTCACAGTGACTGTCCCTTGTGTAATTGCCACTTGAATGTATTGCTATTCAACCACATTTATGGGCCCGTTTGGACCACAGCACACAGTAGCATCTACAGAGAAGAATATCCCAGGTGTAACAAGTTGTAAGAATATACCAACAGTTCTAAGAAGTTCCCTAGCACATAGTAGCATCTATAGAGAAGAATATACAACATGAGGGCAGCCACTGTAAAGACAACATGATAATGTACACTCATTGTATGTGTACATTATCATGTTGTCTTTACAGTGACTGTCCTCATTCAAGTGGCAATTACAAAAGGGACAGTCATTGTGAGATGTCCTCATTTGTGACAAGGATAGTCACACATGAGGACATCTCATAGTGATCGATTGTCCCTTGTGTAATTGCCACTTGAATGTATTGCTATTGAACCACATTAATGCTTTTCTTCTTCAACAAATGAGGACAGTCACTCTAAAGACAACATGATAATGTACACTCATTGTAAGGACAGTCACAAATGAGGACATCTCACAGTGACTGTCCCTTGTGTAATTGCCACTTGAATTACACAAGGGACAGTCATTGTGAGATGTCCTCATTTGTGACAAGGATAGTCACACATGAGGACATCTCACAGTGATCGATTGTCCCTTGTGTAATTGCCACTTGAATGTATTGCTATTGAACCACATTAATGCTTTTCTTCTTCAACAAATGAGGACAGTCACTCTAAAGACAACATGATAATGTACACTCACTGTAAGGACAGTCACAAATGAGGACATCTCACAGTGACTGTCCCTTGTGTGATTGCCACTTGAATGTATTGCTATTCAGCCACATTAATGCTTTTCTTCTTCAACAAATGAGGATAGTCACTCTAAAGACAACATGATAATGTACACTCATTGTAAGTGTACATTATCATGTTGTCTTTACAGTGACTGTCCTCCTTCAAGTGGCAATTACACAAGGGACAGTCACTGTAAAGGCAACATGATAATGTAGAGAAACGTTGTCATTTGTATTTTCAACAGTGCCGAGAGAGATTCCCTCCGTGAAATCACAGCTACAATTTCTGAGTACGTTGGGTTTATTTTTCTTTTGTCATTATTATGTAATCTGGTATTCAGCTGTTACAGAGCTAAAATACCCAGAAATGAGGACATATCTGTGTTGAATTTATTGTTAGCGGCTTTGGTTATTTAGAAGTTTAATTTTATTTGTTCATCTTTCAAGCACAAACATTTTGTGGACCGTAACATCTTCATTGTTTCGGGTATGCAATGAAACAGCCGTAACTTGCAACTACCTTCACGGTACTTGTGTACATTATCATGTTGTCTTTACAGTGACTGTCCTCATTCAAGTGGCAATTACACAAGGGACAGTCACTGTGAGATGTCCTCATTTGTGACAAGGACAGTCACACATGAGGACATCTCACAGTGACTGTCCCTTGTGTAATTTCCACTTGAATGTATTGCTATTCAACCACATTTATGGGCCCGTTTGGACCACAGCACACAGTAGCATCTACAGAGAAGAATATCCCAGGTGTAACAAGTTGTAAGAATATACCAACAATTCTAAGAAGTTCCCTAGCACATAGTAGCATCTATAGAGAAGAATATACAACATGAGGGCAGCCACTGTAAAGACAACATGATAATGTACACTCATTGTATGTGTACATTATCATGTTGTCTTTACAGTGACTATCCTCATTCAAGTGGAAATTACACAAGGGACAGTCACTGTGAGATGTCCTCATTTGTGACAAGGACAGTCACACATGAGGACATCTCACAGTGACTATCCCTTGTGTAATTTCCACTTGAATGTATTGCTATTCAACCACATTTATGGGCCCGTTTGGACCGCGGCACATAGTAGCATCTACAGAGAAGAATATCCTAGGTGTAACAAGTTGTAAGAATATACCAACAGTTCTAAGAAGTTCCCTAGCACATAGTAGCATCTACAGAGAAGAATATGGGTCAACGAGGTTGACTTCAAAGCCATGCAATCTAATGGTAATAGTAATATCATAATTTGACATACTATCAGAAATACTTCCTAAATAGACTATTCAATCTTATAAGAGATGGATTCATGAGAACTATTATTTATGAAATATGAGTCAATGACTTTAATTAAAAAAATTACACAATCTAATTCTTGTAAAAATATCAAAATTTGACACATTGAAAATACCTTCCAAAAGTATCGTTAATTGATTAATATGAATCACTACTCATGAAATATAATTTTATAAACCTAATCTAAAAACTACACAATAAAAATCTTAATAGCAATATTGTAAGAAACTATTCCCAAAAGCAAGCCTAACAAAATTTGATGAAAATAATTTTTGTTTCACTCAACTTTGACATTCACAACTTCCTCTTTTATTATAATAAGAAGAAAATGTCTTTTTAGATATACCTCATGAACCATACTCGAATAATCTATCATTTTTCTTCTCAAAAACATATTTGCAGAGCCTGCTTCTTTTACTTGTTTGTACTTTTATCTCTCTGATGGAAAGGGTTCCTTCAGGACACATTTTTCCAAGTTCACTGCTTGAGATATTTGAGGAGGGTTCCCCTGCTTGAGTATCCATCCAACCCATATTCGAGTAGTTCTACAATTGCACAGTCTAAATTAATAATACTGACAATTGAATGACGAATGATGATACATAGAATTGATATAAACTAATCCTAAAAACACTAAAACATTATTAATATATTTATATTTCATAAATAAAATTGATATAAAAGATTTGGAAAGATACATTAAAAAATAGAAAAACAGTAATTTATAATAGAAGGAAACTTAAATTGCTATTTTAAAAAAAAACAAGAGTCTTAAATCTTATCATTTTGTTTCATTATCATCCATAAGTACACACCTCTAGTATAATAATTATATTTTACCACCCATAAAATGAAAAAAAGATTTTCACAAGAGAAATTGAAGCTAGATTATAAAAATGAACCATCTTATTGGAAACTGGAACTGTTATCATACCCAAAAGGACTACAAAATTTCACCTTATCATACCCAGATTGTTGCTTTGCCTGGCGGAGGGAAATTTGATTAGTAAAATTGACACAGAGTATGTTGTCTCCATTGTCATGCTGGATAACAAAACACCAACTTTAATGGGTATGTACTGTCCCTTGTGTAATTGCCACTTGAATGCATTGCTATTTGATGCAGGGGCATCCCTAATGCAAGCCAAAGACACCATGATTGAAGGAAGTTTCCATGAAGCCAAGGAGTCAAATCCTATCAATTGGAACATAAGATTTTCACCTTGGAGCTTTGAAGGATTGACTGGTGAAAGGTCCTTTTGATTGACAAATCAGAGTCTTTTTGAATGACAAATCAGAGTCTTTTTGAATGACAATAAATTAGAATAGGAGTTTTAGATGTTTTCTTGGTTTGTAATAAATATTAAGGATTGATTTTATCTCCTTATAAACATCCACTTGTTGGACACAAAACCCCTTGGTGACTTATAAACCTTGGGCATCTTTTGAGTCCTTGGATGAAATGAGCATAGTAAGTGTTTATTAGGTGTCTTTTAGATGTTGTTAAGAAGTTTGAAGGTCCAAAATAACTTTAATAAGGTTCCTAAAGTTTCACAACACATTTTTAACCTTCTCGGCAAAGTTGTTTGCAAAGTTGTAATGCAACTTTAAAAGTTGCTTAGCAAAGTTGACATTTGTTGGATAAACTGTTCTAACCACCTAGATGGTTGAACCAACATTTGGAGAGCCTATTTTAGGCTTCAAATGGTCGAAGACAGACAGAGAACTAGTATTGTAATCATTTTGCTTTCATAAAAAATAAAAATAACCCTGTTTTAGTGCATTTCTGGTGAAAAATGAACTCTGTATGGCTGTACGGATGGTGGTTGGATGATAAAATTTGCCTGGAAGTTGTAATAGTGACATCTGATGCTTTGGAAGTTGGTTTGATTGATTCTCTTTGTTTTATATCTAAGTTATTTCAAATTTTCTGTGCATTGTTTACAAACCCTCATTTTCAGGGTTTGACTGATGTAAAGACCTTAACTCACGTTTCAACCATTGGAATTCCTTCTTCCTTGGTGGAATGAGAGTTAAGGATGTATATTTGTATATTCTAAAAGCCCTGACTACTCTGCATCACTATTGAACCACATTAATGCTTTTTTCCTTCAACAAATGAGGACAGTCACTGTAAAGACAACATGATAATGTACACTCACTGTAAGGATAGTCACAAATGAGGAAATCTCAAAGTGATTATCCCTTGTGTAATTGCCGCTTGAATACATTGCTATTGAACCACATTAATGCTTTTTTCCTTCAAGTGGCAATTACACAAGGGACAGTCACTGTGAGATGTCCTCATTTGTGACAAGGACAGTCACACATGAGGACATCTCACAGTGACTGTCCCTTGTGTAATTTCCACTTGAATGTATTGCTATTCAACCACATTTATGGGCCTATTTGGACCATGGCACACAATAGCATCTACAGAGAAGAATATCCCAGGTGTAACAAGTTGTAAGAATATACCAACAGTTCTAAGAAGTTCCCTAGCACATAGTAGCATCTACAGAGAAGAATATACAACATGAGGGCAGCCACTGTAAAGACAACATGATAATGTACACTCATTGTATGTGTACATTATCATGTTGTCTTTACAGTGACTGTCCTCATTCAAGTGGCAATTACAGAAGGGACAGTCATTGTGAGATGTCCTCATTTGTGACAAGGATAGTCACACATGAGGACATCTCATAGTGATCGATTGTCCCTTGTGTAATTGCCACTTGAATGTATTTCTATTGAACCACATTAATGCTTTTCTTCTTCAACAAATGAGGACAGTCACTCTAAAGACAACATGATAATGTACACTCATTGTAAGGACAGTCACAAATGAGGACATCTCACAGTGACTGTCCCTTGTGTAATTGCCACTTGAATTACACAAGGGACAGTCATTGTGAGATGTCCTCATTTGTGACAAGGATAGTCACACATGAGGACATCTCACAGTGATCGATTGTCCCTTGTGTAATTGCCACTTGAATGTATTGCTATTGAACCACATTAATGCTTTTCTTCTTCAACAAATGAGGACAGTCACTCTAAAGACAACATGATAATGTACACTCACTGTAAGGACAGTCACAAATGAGGACATCTCACAGTGACTGTCCCTTGTGTGATTGCCACTTGAATGTATTGCTATTCAGCCACATTAATGCTTTTCTTCTTCAACAAATGAGGATAGTCACTCTAAAGACAACATGATAATGTACACTCACTGTAAGTGTACATTATCATGTTGTCTTTACAGTGACTATCCTCCTTCAAGTGGCAATTACACAAGGGATTTATGTTTTCATTTGTGTTTTCAACAGCACCGTAACCCTCCGCGAAATCACATCGGGATATAAGGGCAAAACAAACAAGAACGTTGTCATTTGTATTTTCAACAGCGCCGAGAGAGATAAACAAACTTAAAACTCAGACTTAAGAAAGATGAAGGCAATGCTTCAAAAGGCCGATGCCCTAAATACGGGAAAACACAATACCACCATTAAACAATGCCCTAGTCACCGTATCAATGCTGCCAGCTCCGTACCAGTATGCTGACTGCTCACTTTCATCCTGTGATAAAGGTAACTTCATTAATCATACTTGAAATGGCAGCATACGAACTAAAGCTGACGAACATTTATAAACTAAAAGTTTAAAACTACAGATTACAAATGTAGTAGTTTCATACGAAAAGAACTTGATGTCTGAAATTTACCATTAGAAGTATCCAAAGGAATACCACAGTACTGTTGAACTTGGAGAATCGGAGATGATCTACACAGCAAGGTTCAATAGCTGTAAGGACTGTTACACCATCTTTAGCATTTGAATACATTTTCTCCTTGGCTTCTGGTGGATCCTCAAAGACCCCCAATGACGTTTTCCCTACAATTATCAATTATTTGTCAGTATGAGATATTAATAAATAAACATTAATCACAATATTAGGCAAACAATGTTCTTGATGTCTGAATCTAAATCACAGAAAGCTCTAATAAAGCAGTTCTCAGTTTCACATTAAACTAAGTTTCAATTTCAAATGGTTATAATAATTTTTGCAAGTTATAAGTAGCTGGTTACAGTATATGACATAAAAAGAAAAAAAATCATTTCTATTCTTTTCTTCTTTTTCTCTTTCAACGAAGCTTTTGTACCACACAAATGCATACCAAGAATTTCTCAGGAGGTTTCAAGACCATTGCATACCAAACTTCTTCTCTATAGATGCTACTGTGTGTTGTGGTCCAAACGGGTCCAAATAGACCTAGTGACTCTAGTAGGTCTCCAAAACCTGTTCTGCAGCAATAACTCTTCAATTTGACAAAGGACCTTATGAACTTATATGTTTTTTGAGTACCCTTTTTGATGTTCTAACAATCCTCCAACTCCCAAACCCTGACTCCACTCCAGCATATCAATGTCCTTATTGAGTCCGCAGACCTAATGCATGCCTTTGGGTGTGGGTTCCAAAACAAGGCATTGAAAATGGATGCATGAAACCAAGATTAGAGTTTGAAGATGTCCACCATGCTCTAAAGATCTAGATTCAACAAGGTTTGAGGTCCTTTACTTGCCGCTACCCTCTGATCTTGCATAATCCATCAACTCCTAGTCAAGAACATTGAGATTCTTGACCTAGGGCTTGCTCTTGAAATTCTCTAGCTTAGTATCCTGTTCCAAAGCTTTTAAAATATGAAAATAAACCCCCTTAACTTGCATTTTACAAAGAACAGAGGATATCCTATGGTTTATTTGCAAGTTAAGGCCATTTGAATGCAATAACCCAAAAAATGAGGGTTTGACAGAACAACAGATAAGAAAAAGGAATAACTTTGATATAAGGTGTCTTGAATCTACCAAATAAACTCTCAAAGCATAAGATATAAATACTCTAACTTCCACACTGGTCTGCCCTCCCTTTCACATCCGTACACTGTACAGTGCTTGAAGGAAATGCACAGAAAAGGCTCTGAAATAGTGGCTCTATCTGACAGAGAGTCCATGCTAGGCTTCATGACTAACCTAGAGCACATTCCTTGTTATGGAGGAAGTTTGAATGGTGAAGAACTTATGGAATGGATAGAGGACCTAGATAACCATTTTGACTACAAGTATCTTATTAATAACCATTTTGACTACAAGTATCTTATGGATAGAGGACCTTGATAACCATTTTGACTCATTTAGTATCTTATTGAGCTTCACTTTGTTTCGAGAATATAGTTTAATATTCTCTACTAAACAGGGCCAACCACGTGAAGGTGGAAGCTCATTTGGCCCCACCCCCCTCCCCCTAACATCACTCTACATTCCCCGTTAACATCTAACATTCATTCATTCTTTCAATTATTAATAAAATGTAACATTCAATCAATATCACATGATAACATTCATTAACACATTAGATTCGTTAACACGCAACATTCATCAATATGAAAATAAACACATAATTCATGAACATTCATTAGCACATAATTAAATTCATTGGGACATAAAATTCAGTCATTATCAATTAAGGTATTTAGATGACAATCATTTCTTTTTTCTCTTTCTAATTTTTTTTTCTATGTAATCTCTAAGAGGAGCATCAATGTTATCATCAATACCCCCCTCATCAGTTGTTTTGTTCTTTGTTCTTGATGATCTCAAATTCCTATGCTGCTGCAAAGGGGGGTCCTCTACAATAACAAATAAAAGAGTTAAATTTAAAATATTTAATTATAATTGTTACAAGTATTTAATTATTTTAAAGAACATAACTGTGGCGCTCTTTAATTACCTGATCTGGCCACATCATTTTGTCTAGACTCAACCTCAACATGCTCATGAGCACCGACCCCTCGATCCTCTACAGTTGCTATACAAAATGTTACATTAATCCAAACACCAATTGTAATTACATATAAAAATTTTAATAGCAAATGTATACCTCCACCACTAGGATGCACATCATGCGAACCTTCATTATGCATAGATTGTGTAGAAGGATTGTCAGGCTGCATTCCAATATCCTACACATTGTTATCATTGCTTTCTTAAAACAGATATACTCACTTTATATTAGAACTTAACATCAAATAGACTAATTGGTAAAGTATTCAATTTGAAATAAATTTCATTTAGCTTATTTACCTGTGGCTCAGATGCATCATTATTTGAACCTTGCACATTGATTTCAGCTCGTAGCCGTTCAGCCACGGCTCTATAGCCTTGTTGGAAGCCAATTCTCTTGTCCTCTTCTGTAAGGCATCTATTGAACTCTGACCCCTACATTTTTTCTTGGTATGGTGAATTTTACTTGCATTGTTTGATCAAAAAAAATTTCCTTGTAATATATAAAGAAATTGATACAATTTTTCATTTACTAATACTTACAACTCGTGCTTGAAGTTTGGAAAAACCACCAGAGCTGAGCTTGTGTGTCCCGTGCTTTTCTAATCTTGCCTTTGTTGCCTTTGATGTGTCAGGCAATCTATGAAAAGTTTGAAATATGTTAGAGACCAGTATAGGAAAAATTTAGAGGTTAATTAGTACATAATTACATTCTCAAAAGTATCACATACCTTGCTCTACTCTCTACTGGCGTAATTCCTTTTTTCATGTCAGCTTTATACTTTCCATCCAAAATCAAACCCTGCCACTCAGCCTCAAGAACATAGGGCGGACGCTCGTGCCTTGGGTTAACCTCTAAATATTTCCTGTACTGGTCCCTAATATACTTCAAACATAAACCAGCTCTTTCAAGGAGCTTGTTTCTCTCGAATGCACAAGGTCCAAAAAGCTGGGTCATACTATGTACAAGATCATCCTTCAACTTTTTATCTTGGTTACTCCACCTTTTAAGTAAAAAAAAACATGTTAGACTCATAAATGAAGAGAAGCTACCTTTAATATAGTTCAAGAAATTGATGAAAAGGAAAACTATTCTAGCAATGATATGAAATCAAAATAGTGGTTTGGGGTTTTAGTTAGGATATGATGTTCCACCATGTACGTATGGTGGGCCCGAATATCCGCAAACACTCGTCACCAAGTTTTCGCCAAAAAATATCATTCCCTACAAAATAATCATGGGATCATTAGTCGATGAAGAGTGATCAAAAACTAAATTACTATTATATCACTATAGAATAATAATAACTTTAAAGTACCTGGAAGTTTGGATACTTTTAAGGGAACGCCTTCATCGTCGCTGATGATCAATACGCAATCCTTCACCGTTCCCGTACTAGGAACACGGGAACATCCAGGAAATGATGTTGCATCGGGACTTGTTGCATCTCCTATTGCAAAAAATGAAAACCATTATCAAATGCCTCCAAGAAATAATACTTCAAGGGAAATAAATTGGTGCAGAGCACCCATGGCACAAACACAATCAAGGGATCTACATCGTAGACACATAACACTTAAACACATAACAAAAGAGAGAAAAAGAGGGATTTGTGTACCAGTAGATGGTGCAACAGTTGGTGCATTTAGGCTGTGTGTTGTTGACATGGCAGTCGGCAAGACATTTGTGGTTGTCCTGGATGGAGGCGGTGTTGTCATATCATCATGGAAAGGAGCTGAAGAATAAAAATTTTAGAGCATGCATAAATATAGAACGCGTGGACTAGCATGGACAAGATTGTTAGAGCATTAAAAAAAAAGATTGTTCGAGCATGTATTGTCAATGATTATGATCATTCCTATATATATTCAGTGGAAAACACAAGTGGGGAATGGAACATGTGATCTACCTGAACCACTTGCAATACCGGCCTCATCATGGGAATGGGGTTCAAAATTACGCAAATAACTCTGTAAAGACAATGCATCCATATTTTAATTAATGTCATAAAAGAGCATAACATAAAAACCATTATTGAACTCTTGTAATAATTAAAAATTTCATTAATACTTACTTTAAAGTTTTCAGAAGTGCGCAACAACTCAGCTGCCCTGTGTTTTATTTCCTGAGTCTGAGGATGTATGGATACCAAACGTAGAAGTTCTTTCCCAATTTTCTTTAGCAGCTTTTTAATGGAACCGATCGGGTCATCGGTCTCTACTAAATCAATAAAAAAAGGGTCCACAAGGGGGGACTCCTGAGGGACTGCAGGTTGCTTTCCCTCTCTCCGACCACCGGCCCTCTGTGACAACAATAGTATTAGTATTATCAAAATTACTCCAAAACAATGAAGAAAATAACATTAAAAAAAATAACATTTTGCTTCTATCTAGTTTGCACAATTACAATGAGTTTTACCTGCTCATGTGTAGATGAGCTAGGAATATCGTCACCATCACCTTCGGGCGGTTGCTCCATATTGTGCCCCTGTGTCAAAGATCAAGTATAAAAATGTTAGCCAAAAATTTAATAACTAAATGGTATGTTGGAGTCATTGATTAGAAGTTGGTTTAATAGTATGTACCACCCCCATGATAGTAGCCTCGTTTGTATCTATACGGTTCAAATTGTAATCAATAAGCAGCTCTTCCCCTGCACGTATTGATTTTATCGCACAGATGAATACACGATTTCCCTCGTGCGCCTCAAATATGCAATTGGGTTGCTTTATAGTTGACCCAGGTCGTGTACTATTTATAAAACCCGCAATATTCCCTGTTGCTTTTGGCCTTCCATCAATGTATATAGCCACACTTTTACTTTGATTATTGTCTTGCTGTTGTATATAATTTGCCGAGAGTGCATACCTACGCATACTTTTTTTATATTGAACAATATGCATCCAACTTTTGTAATCGTAACATGGTCCAACATACTCCATCAATTTAGAAACTTTGTTGTAAGACACCTTTATGCCATCCATAGAAAATAGGCCCAAACCATGTAATGATGATGGTGCTATGCGATATATCCTCTCATTAACACAAAAATCAGTGTTTATTGGAGGAAGTTCCTTGGGTACCCAATGTTTCTGTAGATGTTGGTACCTCAAGGGCACCTCGATGTCGCCTTTCATCTCATCATCATAAGAACATGACCCCCCTTGAGCAAGGAAAAATTTCATGTGTTTATTGAATTTCCTTCTAGTCCTTTGACCTCTAGTTAATCTCCCTATTCTAGATAAACTGCATGTCTCACTTTCCTCTTCTATTCCTATATTTCCCTCACTCGAGGAAGACACTTCTGACAAATACCTATTTGCTGGTACCTGCAAATGGGAGAGATCTTAGAAGACATCAATCTTACTATTGATAAGTGTATTAAATAGACTTTCTATAAGGTGTATTGACTTATACCTGTCGATCCATGAGACTGTGCGGGATGCTCTTGAAAGGGGTTCAATTTCCTGCAAATGTAATTCAATTATCGTGAGCATAATCACATCATAATCATAATCACATCCATCATAAGCATCACATAAAAATTAAAAACATTAAAACGTACACATTATAACACTTATAGCTTTTAAATAGATAATGAATAAACTATGTAACCATTTAAGACAAATATATTTCTATCAAGAAATGAATATTAAATACATTAAGGATTGATGGCATACCTTTAAATTTCATCATCATCATCCTCATCATCATCATCATCATCATCATCATCATCATCCTCGTCATCATCGTCATCATCATCATCGTCGTCGTCGTCATCATCGTCGTTCTCGTCGTTGTCGTCATCATCAACATCATCATCATCAACATCAACATCATCTTCATCATCATCATCAGTAGCAGCATCATCTTCTTCTTCTTCTTCATGAAAATTTGTCTCAGGAACATCATCCAATAATTGTCGATCGTGATCATCATCTACATCATCTTCTACTTCTTCGGTATCTTCTTCTTCCATCGCATTATACTTTATCGGCCTTCCTCTCGGTTCATGTCTAACAACAAATGACCAACCCGGTTTATGTGAAACCTCTGAGTAAAATACCTGCTCACATTGGCTTGGAAAAACATAGGGCTCATCCCCAACTGGCTCAAACGACCTTGTATTAACCATTGTAAATCCATTATCATGTTCAATAACAGTTCTATTAGGATCATTTGGATTAAGTCGCAGCCTGTACCATTTGACAACGAAGAGTACTAATTTGAAGGAACTAAAGTCGCACTCAAGTATATCATCCAAAATGCCATAGTATTGATTTTTAGACTCTTGAGGATCTAAGTCATTTCTAGATGAAATATTAGTCACTTGAAAGACTGCAGTTATTCCAGAATCACAAGTTTTCTTCGTGTCATCCAACACTTTGACGCGAAATTTTTGACCATTACAGAACATACCCTTGTGGTGTTTAACCTGCAATAATATGTGAAACATGTCAAAATTATTATATCGTGAGTTAATAAACATACGGGTGATTAATAATTTTGTACGTACCTGGAAATCTCTTAAACCATATGCTAAATCTATTTCCCTTTGCATAACATTAGAATCTCCATTACGATGAGCTTCTTTAACCAATGAAGATACACCTTCCCATGTTAATGTGTGACCAGAATATTGACATCGTTCAATCCATACCGTCATCCAATCAAGATTGTTTGCAATATACAAATGTAGTGCATCCCACTCTCGAGCAACTGTACAAAAAAAAAATAGACGACTTACAACCGATTTATTTTGAAGATTAAGAAATAATTTATTACAATAACATCTTATAATTTATTACCTGTCACTTTCCTCAATCTACCTTTCCCCATCAAGTACTCCCCTTTGAATTTTTTAAAAGGGTCGAGATCCCAAATGCGATCTACATGGATATTTGAAGCAAACTTAGGAAGATATTCAGTAATGTACACCATAGTCTGGTATACCATGTATCCCTCTACCATAGAACCCTCAAGATGTGCTCTTTGTCGAACCAAAGCCTTCAAAGATTTCAAGTTCCTCTCAACCATCCACATTGACCTAGTGTGTGCAGGTCCACACAATTCAATCTCCTCAACTTGGTGTATGAGGTAGTGTTCTTGTGCATTGAAAAAAGTTGGAGGTAGACACTTTTGCATTTCACACAATAAATGAGGAATTCTTCTCTTCCAATAGTTTATATCTTCTTTATGGATTTCTTTAGATGACAACCACCTACATTAAGAGATTCAAGTCACAAAAAATATATAAATACGAGACTTTACAAAATAATATACAATAGATTACATAGCAAGAAAAACAAATCGCGAATATAATAAATATATACAACAAATTGAACAGATATTACTGCTTACCTCATGTATTTTCCAAGATCATATATCACTTGTTTGATGTTATTGTTGAAGTGCTCTGGGAGAGATAGAGGTAGCACGTACTGCAGTAATTATAAATGAATCATTTCATTATTTTCTAACATAACATAATGAATAGTACACGTAGTTTATGAATATATTGTAAATACAGAAGAACATAACTTACCTTGATGAAAGTATGCCAATCATGCGTTTTGAGCCCTGGCCCAAATTCACTTTTCTTTGATATGAGATTGCTTATGTTCCCAGCAAATCCTGTGGGAAATCAAATTTTTCGTATGACTTCTTTTATGGCATCACTTTGCTGCTCCGTTAATAACCAAGGAAGGGCACTTATATTAATCTGATCTCTATTGCTATTTGAGTGAGTGAAATTCTTCAGTGCATGATTGGATTCATGAATGTCATTACAAATTTTGACAATTTTTTCTTTGTCACGCCTTCCATCCAGTATTTTCCACAATGTCTCTGTTATATTCTTTCCAACATGCATAAGATCAAACAAATGCACAATTTGTAGGTCCTCGTAGTAGGGCAACTACTAAATTGTCTGGGATAGCTTTTTAGTCCCTTTGGAAGGTTGTCAGTAGTGCCTTGACGACCTTCACGATCATCAATTACATAATTAGTAAACAAAAATCACAATAGAAATATATAAATTACAAACATAAACCATTAAGTGGAACGACATTACCTCGACGATTAATTCTATTATATTCCAACTTCCATAGGCGAGGTGTCATTCTTCGTGGCTTTGATGTAGTCTCTTCTTTCCCATTGAAAAGATGTTTTTCCATACTTCGATACTTATGATTCCTGTGGAGGAAGTGTCTGTACTCATCAAACACATGCTTTCCTAAACTTTTTGAATGACGAGATTTCATCTTTGGACCACAAACTGGACATGCAAATTTTCCCTTTGTTTGAAGACCTACAAGATAATGATATAATTGGATTATTAAATATGTTGATTTTTATAATTAGAATTATCATGCGCAACTTGAATTCACTATAACATACCACAAAAATGTGTTAGCCCTGGGGCATCATGTATTGTCCATACAAGTATTGCATGGAATTGAAATTGTCTTTGTCCTATTGGTCTAGACACGTCATACATAGTGACACCGTTCCATAACTCCACCAACTCGTCAATAAGAGGCTCAATATATACATTCATATCTTTAACTTGATATTTACCTACTTGAATGAACAGTAACATTACATAATTATTGTGACCATTTTAATGTAAGATTTGTAAGTACATGTAAATTAATAACTATCAAATGATAAAATACCTAGAACAATCATTGCCAACATAATGTGCTCCCCCTTTATTGACATCCATGGAGGAATGTTATTGTTGATAACAAAAACAGGCCACACCGAGCAAACAGATCTCATCTCTCCAAATGGATTGACACCATCCGCTGCCAATGAAAGCCTGAGATTACGAGGTTCTTCTTTGAAGTGTTGCCACTTTTCCTCTATGTGCATAAATGCCGAACCATCCGCAGGGATTCGAATAATGTCATCTCGACTTCTATTTCGTGCATGGTAATCCATAAATTGTGCCAAGCTAGTACACCTGAATAATTGTCGCATCCGTGGGATAATGGGGATGTAACGAAGAACCTTGTGAGGCACCTTTTTTGTTATTCGATCTGTTCGATATCTACTCGTATGACATACAGGGCATTGTGTTGCAAATTCATGTTCTTTATAATATATAATATGATCATTGGGACAAGCATGTATTGCTTGATACTCCATTCCAATATCTTTCATAATAGCAGATAATTCTCGATATGAGCGAGGTAGAATATTTGATGGTGGTAACAAAAACTCGCCTATCAATCTACAACAAAAAATATAAGTTGTTAATATAAACAATATTAGTGGTACATTATTCACCCTTTGTTAACTATAAAGACATATATGACATACCTTAACATACGTGACATTGTTATGTTGGATAAACCATTCATAACCTTCAAGTTCAACAACAACAATACAGAAGAGAGAAGAGTTGTTTGGGAGTCTTTGTATAGGGGCTCGTATGCCTTCTCAAGTAGAGGTACATCAAGGCTATCATCATCATCATGATCAGATCCGCTTGGACTAAATGTGTCATGGATCAATGTATTTATACCATCATCTTCAATTGTGTTTTCTAGCACATGATCGTCATCTTCCATGGGATCATTATCTTCACCTTGGATATTCGCACCCCCATGTTCCTCCATATCATGTACTTCCCTAGGGAGATCAACCTATATAAAATTGATTAACATAAATAAACCATGATCTTCAACTCATCATCAAGTGATTTCATATGTATATAAATTGTTAAAATGATATAATGAACAACTTACCAGTGGATGATAGTCATGCCCCCCTTCAATGTGACCATTCTCCCTACAATGTCTCTTAACTGTTTTGATTAGCAATCTTCTACGGTTTAAGCCCTTACAAATTTTGCAGGGACAATAACATTTTCCATCACCTTTTCTTTTCAAGTTAGACCACAATCTAGCGATTGTCTCCCTATTTTTTTCTTCACTTATATTATCTGACATGATCGTTCTTCGCAGGAAGCAAAAATTGGGCTATGAAAACTTCGGTCTACAACTTTCAGTGACTAAGCAAAATTGTCAAAAGTACACAAATCTTCTTAGACCTAGTTAAATCCTTTAATATTTTAAAAGTCTAGTTAAAATATACATTAGATTAAAAAATATACAATTTTCATGCCTGAGCGCGCGGCTACGACTAGTGCAATGGTCTTCTTGCTTAGCTCTAGAAGCTCTCTAGCAATCAAAACATATAAGCTACAAGGCCTAACAGCAATTTCAAAACATATAAGCTACAAGGCAAGACATATTACATGACATGGCAAAAGGATTAAAATATACATTAGATTAAAATATATACAATTTTCAAACCTGAGCGCGCGGCTATAACTCGTGCAATGGTCTTCTTGCTTAGCTCTAGAAGCTCTTCAGCAATCAAAACATATAAGCTATTAGAATTCATTAACTTTCTGTAATTGGAAAACTCTATTTGATATTAGACCGTAAACTACTACTATTCTCTCCATAAGAACTAAGTACAAAATTCTTTCAAGTTCACATCCATGATTCCCTTTAGATTAAAATATACAGCAAAAATAAGCTAAAAGTTTAGTTAAAATATACATTAGATTAAAAAATATACAATTTTCAAACCTGAGCGCGCGGCTATAACTCGTGCAATGGTCTTCTTGCTTAGCTTTAGAAGCTCTCCAGCAATCAAAACATATAAGCTACAAGGCCTAATAGCAATTTCAAAACAAGGGTCATCAAAAGAACCAAAAACAATGTGTGCAAACAATACCTTGTGAAGTGGTATAGACAATTAGAAGATGCTACTATGTGCTAGGGAATATTTAGAACTGTTGGTATATTCTTACAACTTGTTACACCTGGGATATTCTTCTCTGTAGATGCTACTGTGTGCCATGGTCCAAACGGGCCCATAAATGTGGTTGAATAGCAATACATTCAAGTGGCTTACACAAGGGACAGTCACTGTGAGATATCCTCATGTGTGACTGTCCTTGTCACAAATGAGGACATCTCACAGTGACTGTCCCTTGTGTAATTGCCACTTGAATGAGGTCAGTCACTGTAAAGACAACATGATAATGTACACATACAATGAGTGTACATTATCATGTTGTCTTTACAGTGGCTGCCCTCATGTTGTATATTCTTCTCTGTAGATGCTACTACGTGCTAGGGAACTTCTTAAAACTGTTGGTATATTCTTACAACTTGTTACACCTGGGATATTCTTCTCTGTAGATGCTACTGTGTGTCGTGGTCCAAACGGGCCCATAAATGTGGTTGAATAGCAATACATTCAAGTGGAAATTACACAAGGGACAGTCACTGTGAGATGTCCTCATGTGTGACTGTCCTTGTCACAAATGAGGACATCTCACAGTGACTATCCCTTGTGTAATTAAGTATTGTGGGGAAGCATTCTAAATAACCAAAGCCACTAACAATAAATTCAACACATATATGTCCTCATTTCTGGGTATTTTAGCTCTCTAACAGCTGAATACCAGATTAAATAATAATGACAAAAGAAAAATAAACCCAACGTACTCAGAAATTGTAGCTGTGATTTTGCGGAGGGAATCTCTCTCGGCGCTGTTGAAAACACAAATGACAACCCGCTTGATTTCGTGGAGGGAATCTCTCTCGGTGCTATTCAAAACACAAATGACAACCCGCTTTGTTCAAAACACAAATGATAACCCGCTTGATTTCGCGGAGGGAATCTCTCTCGGCGCTGTTGAAAACACAAATGACAACGTTCCTTTTTTTTTTTTGCACTTATATCCCGACCAACATAAGGTCCATTTGTAATACAACATGATAATGTACACTTACAGTGAGTGTACATTATCATGTTGTCCTTAGAGTGACTATCCTCATTTGTTGAAGAAGAAAAGCATTAATGTGGCTGAATAGCAATACATTCAAGTGGCAATTACACAAGGGACAGTCACTATGAGATGTCCTCATTTGTGACTGTCCTTACAGTGAGTGTACATTATCATGGTGTCTTTAGAGTGACTGTCCTCATTTGTTGAAGAAGAAAAGCATTAATGTGGTTCAATAGCAATACATTCAAGTGGCAATTACACAAGGGACAATCACTGTGAGATGTCCTCATGTGTGACTGTCCTTGTCACAAATGAGGACATCTCACAATGACTGTCCCTTGTGTAATTCAAGTGGCAATTACACAAGGGACAGTCACTGTGAGATGTCCTCATTTGTGACTGTCCTTACAATGAGTGTACATTATCATGTTGTCTTTAGAGTGACTGTCCTCATTTGTTGAAGAAGAAAAGCATTAATGTGGTTCAATAGCAATACATTCAAGTGGCAATTACACAAGGGACAATCACTGTGAGATGTCCTCATGTGTGACTGTCCTTGTCACAAATGAGGACATCTCACAATGACTGTCCCTTGTGTAATTCAAGCAGCAATTACACAAGGGACAGTCACTGTGAGATGTCCTCATTTGTGACTATCCTTACAGTGAGTGTACATTATCATGTTGTCTTTAGAGTGACTATCCTCATTTGTTGAAGAAGAAAAGCATTAATGTGGTTCAATAGCAATACATTCAAGCGGCAATTACACAAGGGACAGTCACTGTGAGATGTCCTCATTTGTGACTGTCCTTACAGTGAGTGTACATTATCATGTTGTCTTTAGAGTGACTGTCCTCATTTGTTGAAGAAGAAAAGCATTAATGTGGTTCAATAGCAATACATTCAAGTGGCAATTACACAAGGGACAATCGATCACTGTGAGATGTCCTCATGTGTGACCTTTGTGAAGGCAAGTGCCAATTTGTACCCAAGTTACCAATATTGTGGCAAAAGTGGGAATGAAGCATTTAGGGGTCAAATTGGGCAAAGAAGTGTAGAAGTGGCCTATGTGAGGTCTAAATAGCCTAACTAAGTCATGGTTAGGGTCTTATGGTGTTTGAACAATAAGTTTTGAACCAAAATCCCAAAGGTTGTAACAAGTTGTCAATGTTGTCATTCACAACATTGACAACATTTGTGCAAGGGAGCATTTTCGAGTAAGATGGTTATGTAACTATATGAAACCATTGAATTAGGCATCAGATCAACTATAAGAGGCCTCCATCGATCTGTGCAAAAGGTTGGGGGGAAAAACATTTGGAATTAAGAAGATTTGTAGAGTAACACGGTTTTAGTGAATTCTTGAGTTTTTTTGTTTCTTTGTTTTCAGTTGATTAATGGATTAGATAGCTCGCAGTGTCTATTGGAAAAGTTAGTACAAGTTGTTTTTTTATTCTATGTTGTGTTTTTTTTGAGTTTTGAAGCATTCCAACTACTTTGTTAATTCTTTTGTTAAGTACCCTATCATTGGTTTGAACCAGGCAGGTTGAACAAATGGAGTCTTAGCTCATCATTCCATTGTCAATTTTGTACAGGCTCTTGGAATGGGTGAGGAGACTCCATGTACTATATGTTTGGAAGGAGGGGCCCTGGGAAGCTCATTTTCTATGTTTGCAATGATGTCCTAGGTGAGTCAGTTGAGCACAGTTAGGGATGACAAATCATTACAAGAAGATTACAACAAGTTGAATGCATTGGTTGCTTCAACTAAAATCTCATGGAGAGGTAGACACACATCTAAAGAAGCCCCAAGTCAAATTAGAAGATTGGGTGAGTTTCTTTGGCTGCTAAGAAAACAAACTCTTAGTCAGACTGTCCAAGTTGTGTCAAAATACTTGTTTTCAGGCATGGCTGTAGCAGTTGGTGTACAAAAAATCTAGGAGGAGAAGACCTTAGATATCTTGGAGTTCTCAATAAAGGGCATCTGAATCCTAAGCCCTTTAGGTGGCTTAATATAAACAAAAAGGCTTGACAAAGGCCTAATTGCTAGCAGCCTATTTTTGGGTGCAATTGGCATGGTTTGATGAACCGGATTGAAGTACTGATGAAAAGTATAGGTGAAGGAGTAATATTGAAACCAATAGAGGTCCTAGTGGCCAGCCTCTCCATGGAGTAAAGTTCTAGTTGAATGTGTTTCAATTTGTGAAGAAAAGACTAGGAGTGTCCTAGTAGCTAGATTGGTATTGAGCAGAGTTCGTTGTATTTCTTGTTGGTGTGCACTAGTTGAAGGAGTGGGATCTTGGGTAGAGATACCTAAAGAGTGTAGGGATAGTTAAGTACCCTATCAAGTCAAAACATTGGCCTAAAGAGACCCTAGTGAAGGATAGGGAGTGAGCAAGACAAAGTGTTACATCAATTAACAAGATCATTTTTTGGTAATTGTGTACATTATCATGTTGTCTTTACAGTGACTGTCCTCATTTGTTGAAGAAGAAAAGCATTAATGTGGTTCAATAGAAATACATTCAAGTGGAAATTACACAAGGGAATATCACTATGAGATGTCCTAAGTGTGACTGTCCTTGTCACAAATGAGGACATCTCACAGTGACTGTCCCTTGTGTAATTGCCACTTGAATGAGGACAGTCACTGTAAAGACAACATGATAATGTACACAAGTACCGTGAAGGTAGTCGCAAGTTAGGGCTGTTTCATTGCATACCCGAAACAATGAAGACATTACAGTCCACAAAACATTTGTGCTTGAAAGATGAACAAATAAAATTAAACTTCTAAATAACCAAAGCCGCTAACAATAAATTCAACACAGATATGTCCTCATTTCTGGGTATTTTAGCTCTCTAATAGCTGAATACCAGATTACATAATAATGACAAAAGAAAAATAAACCCAACGTACTCAGAAATTGTAGCTGTGATTTTGCGGAGGGAATCTCTCTCGGCGCTGTTGAAAACACAAATGACAACGTTCTTGTTTTTTTTGCCCTTATATCCCGATGTGATTTTGCAGAGGGTTACGGTGCTGTTGAAAACACAAATGACAACGTTCCTTTTTTTTTTTGCCCTTATATCCCGACAACATCGCAATTGCAAGTTAGGGCTGTTTCACTGCATACCCGAAACAATGAAGATGTTACGGTCCACAAAACTTTTGTGCTTGAAAGATGAACAAATAAAATTAAACTTCTAAATAACCAAAGCCGCTAACAATAAATTCAACATAGATATGTCCTCATTTCTGGGTATTTTAGCTCTCTAACAGCTGAATACCAGATTACATAATAATGACAAAAGAAAAATAAACCCAACGTACTCAGAAATTGTAGCTGTGATTTCGCGGAGGGTTACGGCGCTGTTGAAAACACAAATGACAACGTTCTTGTTTTTTTTGCCCTTATATCCCGATGTGATTTCGCGGAGGGTTACGGCGTTGTTGAAAACACAAATGACAACATTCTTATTTTTTTTGCCCTTATATCCTGATGTGATTTCGCGGAGGGTTACGGCGCTGTTGAAAACACACATGACAACGTTCCTTTTTAATTTTGCGCTTATATCCCGACAACGTCGCAATTGCGACAGTGCCAAATGTATTGTCGTCACAAATTGTGACGGTGTCGGGCTATATTTGAAAAAAAAAGGCCAAAACCGCATGACATTTGCCTGCCGTCGCAAATTGCCGTCGCAATTTCACCCCAAATGTATTAGTGTTATTTGGTGATAAATGTTATTATTTATCCTAAAGTTGTTTAATTGAATCTGATGAATATTTAATTAATTAGATTAATACTGCCACTTAATTATTTAATTAGATTTTATTAGATTTATGCCTAAATTATATTATTTAATTTTGACAATAAATCAAAAATCCTATGAATAATTGATTAAATTCTTATTTAATTGATTAAATCCAATTGTCAATATTTAATAATATAGTTTTGGAATAAAGTTTGATTAAATAATTGATTAACCCATAAATCAATTATTTTAATTCAAAATCAGTTAAGTGGACTTTATTTATTAAATTAATTCATATTAAATCATGCACAATTGGAAAAGCAGTCAACTTTAAATCAATTTTTATTTTCAATTTGTTAACTTTCTAAACTCAACATCTGATGATGAGTTGAAAAAGTGAACTAAAGCTCTATTTTTGAGATAAAAACTGCTTTTGCATGATTTTATGAGTTTATTTATTCTTGATTTCTTGTTAACTCAAAAATCAACCTGATTTTATCAAGAGTGATTTATGGTTTTTCTTATGCATCCTCAAGCCCTGGATTTCTATAAAAACAAGGCTCAACCCTTCATCATACATCCCTTGAATTTGCATACTTACTCTGGCGAATTGATATCTAAAGAATCAAGCTCTTGCACACAAGGAGATTGTGAGATTTTTGTTATTATTTTTGAGGGTTCATAGCATATCATTGTTAGATTAATTTGCATATCATTTCAATTCATTCTAGATTAAATTCATACAGTTTTTCATCCTAATTGCATAAAAAATCCAAATAAATAGATTAATTTGCATTCATATCTCATTGCTTTCATCATTTTAAATCCTTCATTTAGGTGTTTCATTGTCACTAATCTCGGTCTGAATATGAGAATACCATACTTACACCTACTAGAAGGCAGTAAATTGCCTGGTTAGCTAGTTTCATTTATTTACAGATTCTTGATTTGCTAACCTCTAATATTTTACTGAAGTGTTGTGTGGGCAGCTAGGTACAATTTTCACACACACATTTCTGGTGCCCACCATGGGGCAACCCACCTTTACATGCTGGTTTTGGTTATTTTTTGGAGCTAACCCCTTGTGCAGATTTGCTTGGAGACTAAAACCCTAAATTTTCAAAGATTTAATTATATCTCCCAAAAGGCTTGGAGTTTTGGTCTGAAATGTTTTTTTCAGGTTGGTGACATATCAGAGAAGCTTAGATAAAAAATTCATAATTTTTTGACATATTTTGAATTTTAAATAATTTTTTCTTTATTTTTCATAAAAAATTAATTTCTGGCACAAATCAGCATATTTTTTGGGAATTTTTACATTTTCGGAAAGCTCTTTAAATTATATAGGGGATCTATTCTTTGTGTTTTAAAATTGGATGCAATATCATAGCTCAAATAGTCGATTGACAAACACTAGTCTATTTTGGTAAAATGGGTCTCTAAGGCACAAATGAAGAGATTTTTTTTCAAAATTTTACATTTTTTTTTTAGCAGGGGTCCCTATTTCGCATTTCTATTTTTGTGGCCGAAATCATATCAAAAAAATTAGATCTTGTTGACTAGGTCAAATGCAAAAAAAATAAAAAAATTCGTGATGGGTATGCACTTATTTTTCATATGATTCAATACATGATATGAGTTGTTATTTGGATTATATGCCGGTTATTATTGCTCCTAACAATTGGTTTTCAGATCTAACCCTAGGGTTTGCATAAGTTGAATATACGTTGCATATCTTGTTTGCTTGTTTGCTTGTTGGAGAGTTTGTGGCTTGTTTGTGCGGGTTTGCTCAAGAAAGCTAAAAATTAGGTAAAAATCTACTAAGTGCATTGCGTGGGAATTCATGTATTCTACTATGATCTGATAACATTTTAATTTGGACATAAAATGAACATCTCACATGTCTAGCTTGAGTGCCTTTCCAAATTTCATAAATCACACTTCATTTTTGGGCTATAAAACGAACATAGATTTTCTTTTTGCATATCTGTTACACATAGTAAATAGGCCCTATGAACACTATTTGTGGATTTCTTGAGAGACTGGGCTTCATTCGCTAGCTTTGCATGTGAATTCCTTCTTGACGATAGATCCCCTTTTAGGTAGGGAGGATATTGTTATTATCTCACGTTCTACTTGGTTTGGTCCTCAACTTTGATCGATACGTTCTCTCTTGGTCCAACTTGGAGAGCTCGGTAGAAATTGTTGTTGACATCACAAATCTTGGTGAGGTGATTTCAGTCTTAGCATGTCAAATAATCTATTCGTTGTGTTTGGGTAAAAGTGAAAAGGCTAGAGGATTATGCTCTACTCCCTTTTTGGGTAGTATCAGAAACTCAGATCCTTGAATTTGGACCAAGTCCCCATGTGGTATATTTTGTGAGTCACCTTTAGAGAGGGTTAACTGTAGTGGACATTCCCTTTATTGGGTCAACCACATGGATGGAACCATAAGTGGTAATAGCCATTTTCACCGTGGTAGCAACAACCGCTATATAAATGTCTTTGTGGAAGAAATCTCCACGAGTGTGGTCTCTTATTGGGTTGTCAGATCTCCCTAGTAGCTCCTGATTGATTAAATTCTCAGACTGTGTCAAAACCCCAATGCGCTTGGACTTGAGTTCACCCTCTTGAGATCAAAAAATTTGCAGAGTCAAACCATTACTAAAAACCCTAGCGAGGCCAAATTTTTCATTTTCTAGGACTATGTGCATTATTGAAAAACTTTTGAGAACATACACAAATAGCATTCCTAAGGATTAGCACAATAAGTCACTATTGCTTGTTCATGTGCAAGGTTGCTTTTTCCCTTGTTCATTTTTTTAAGACGATTGCTTGCTTCCCTTGCTTGATGTGCTGCATGTTTGCTATCTACTTGGTGTTACAAGAAGTGGTTGTCGTTGCACCAAAAGATTGACCTGTTAATGCCCGATACAATCACTAGACTTATAGAAGACACGGGAGATAGTTAAGCCATGTCACAAATCCCGAGGGGAGTGCTGACTATTTTTCCAAAAATCTCCCCCTCAGCGTTACCCAAGGGGATTCAAACCTGTGACCAAGCTCTGATACCACTTGTTACAAGTAGTGGTTGCCGTTGCACCAAAAGATCAACCTGTTAATGCCCGATACAATCACTAGACTTATAGAAGACACAGGAGGTGGTTAAGCCATGTCACAAATCCCGAGGGGAGTGTGGAATATTTTTCCAACACTTGGTCCTTTGAAATGAACAAAACTTGAGACAAACTACTACACAAGTCTTCAAACTTGGACAGATTAATTTGCAAACAATCTGATACTGAAAAATTGAAAAAAATTGCAAATCTGAAGCAAAAATCCTTTTTGGAATCAAAAGTTGTCCTGCAGTCTCAGAAACTCCTATGAGTTTTCTCAAAAGTCATGCCAGAACCCCTAGATTGTTGTACAAAAGTCTATACATTGTCGTACGAGTTTTGTCTCCAAATTCAAGCAAAGTCAAACCCTGGTGTCAATTGTCATATGAGCATTGTCAATTGTCATGCCAGAGCCAACCCAAACTAGTACGAGCCTTGAGAAACTCGTATCAAAATTTTCAAAAGTTGTCAGAAACCTCCAGAATTTGTCAGAAATCCAGTTTTTACAGCCAACTTCCAGATTCTATCAGAAAATTCACTGTGTCAGGAATAGAGCAAAGCCAATCAGAGAAATCCAATCTATTTTCCTAAAAGTTGTCTCTTGAGTTTGATCCAGTCTTTTGATCTTTCAATTTGAATCATGTTCATTTGGTGTCAAAACCTTGTCAATCATCTTCAATTCAATCTTCATCAAAATGGCTAAGTGTTGCAAGCTCGTGTTTGCCATCTTTTGGGCATCTACCCATACAACTAGGGCACGATATCCTTCATTTACTTCCAATCAATCTTTTCATCAAACCTACCCAATCTTGACAAGGTCGCGTCATTCAATTTTCTTGAATCAAGTCATCTTTCAATTGTTTTCATCTTGCTCTTTTGCTTCACCAGAGGTTAATGGTGGAAACTAGAGCTTCATCACAAAGAAAATAAAGAGAATAACCTAAATTCTCTTCAGTTGCATCTTCTATGATTGCTTAGACATTTCATCAACCCTACGACACTAATAAATTTGGAGAAGACACTCTTGGCAATCTATTCTTGAAAGGTGGTTACGTCACCCCTCCTAAATCAATCTATGTAGGTAATCAACCAACCCCACCTCAAACAATCCCTAGTAGTCCTCATAACAACACAATGTCTCAAGGAGGAGGAAACCAAGGATCCCAAGGTCATCACTCCAATCATGGCAGAGATGTTGAACCAACACCCTCTCAAATTTCTCAATATCAGAATGATGATAACTTCAAGAGAATGATGAAACACTTCTTGAAGGAAGATAGAGATGCATACTTCCTAGAGTTAGCTCAACAAGGGGCTAAACTTGCTCCAAACTTTAATGTCTAAGATATCATCACACATGAGGAAGAAACTCCTATCACATCCATGATGAAATAGATGCATGCCATCCAAGTCAAGCTCAACAAGCTAGAAAAAGAGAAGGAACCTAAGGAGTTCTCCATGGAAGCACTATGCCCTTTTCCATTTGATAAAGACTTGTACATGCCACCATTCTCAAAAAGAGTGGAAATGCCGAAATATGACAAATACGATTGCAACTCTTATCCCCAAGATCATGTCTGAGAATTCTGTACTAAATACATGGAGTTCATGCATGAACCAACCTACTTAATGCATCTTTTCCCACAATCTTTGGGAGGATCAACTATTCATTGGTTCTAAAAAATGTCTCCAACAATCAAAACTTTTGAGGAGTTGATCAAGATATTCTATCAACAATACTCCTAAAACATCCAACATCTGGTCACTATGATTGACATCTGCAATCTGAAACAGAACTCAGGAGAATCATTCCTAACTTTCCTCAAATGATGGAGGAAAAAGTTTTCTCTATATGCTAGACCCATTCCAAAAACTGAGAAGCTGGAAATTTTCATCAACAATCTTGTTCCAGAAATCAACTACCATTTGCAAATGCAAAATCATACATCCTTTGATAAAATGGTAGAAAATGCAATCAAAATTGAGAAAGTACTTGTACAAAAAGGAGACATATCAATTCAAAAGGACAAGTATGAATCTGGATCTAGTTCCAAAGACAAAGGCAAAATTTGGAACAAGAATAAAGGCATCGTCACAGATGGTGTTGTTGATAATAGTCATGACCCATCTAAGGCACCCGCTTTCAATCTCACTATTGGTACCCAAGCCATCAAAGCTTCAAAAATAAAAGTGACATAATCAAACAAGAAGTCATCTAACTAAAAACCTTGGGCTACAAATCCTAAACACAAGTTTACTCCTCTTGGAGAGTCCTTGGAATATGCCATGAAGACTTTATTGGAAAACAAAATCATCACATTGCCTGAGATAAAAAAAATTTGATCCTGAACGTAAACAAAAATGGTGGAAAGAGACTGATTTTTGTGACTTCCATTGCAAAAAGGGTCATAAAACCAATAACTACATATGCTTGAAGCATCTCATACTAGACAAAATTGATAATGGAGAGATTGTAATTGACAATCATAAGAGAAAAAATGATCATACAACATTCACGGAACCATTTCTGAAGCATAATCAAGGAGATTCATCTTCTCAGCCTAATATGGGTGCTAAAGTCAATTACGCCTACTCTGGAAACAATGTTGTCATAAACATGGTTGAACCTTGCTTATCTGAACATTGCAATGTCATCACCATTATAAGAAAAGATAGAGATAATCAATCAACAAATGTAGTTACTTGATCAAAAGCTCAGGCACATCTACAAGGACAAATCTTAGATTCATCAAATGTCCCTAAGATGCCTTTCAATCTTTCATCTACTTCTAAACAAAGGGCTGCCTCTAAATCATCAAATTATAAAGACATGAGACCAACATCATATAGTATTGTCCAACAACTCCAGCATACCAATGCAAAAATATCAATGTTTGAGTTTCTTCGAATATCTCTCGCTCATCGAGCTATTCTGGATAAAGTTCTGCTCGGTTCCAATGTTCCTGACAATCTTGATCTAGATAGATTTCAGACTATGGTTGGTCATCTGACATCACCCTTGTATATCTCCTTTTTAGAGGAAGATGACAATTCTTTGAGTCATCCGCATAACCAGCCCTTGCACATTGAAGTCTTGATCCAAAACTGTAGAGTCAAACACGTGTTGATAGATGGAGGCACTGGTCTAAACTTATGTTCTTATAACTTGATTACACAACTGGGATTATCAGAAGCTTCCATTGATCCTAAAAAGAAGATAACTATTAAGGCATATGATGAGAAAGAAAGATCTTCCAAAGGAACAATTGTACTACCAATCAGAACATGGCCAGTTATCAGAGACATCACATGTCTAGTTCTTGATCTACCTTTGGCTTATAACATTCTCCTAGGGAGACCCTAGATACATGAGATGTGAGCCATTCCTTCCACATACCACCAGTGTTTGAAATTTCCTTATGAAGGAGTAGAGGTGACCATTCCAGCTGACATATCTACAACTCGCAATGCATTGAAAGAGAGTGCTGACAAACTTGTTATGAATAATAGAGAATATTCCACTAAGAAAATAGACATGGCATCTACATCCAAGATGAAAGAAATTGCAAAGGAAGTCAAAATCAAAGACAAAGGCATGGGAGAATATACTATGGAACTAGTCCTATCTCTGACATCTCTCCCTATCTCACCTAAATCTTATGGACAGTCTTTAAAATAGCCAAACAATGAATCTAAGGAACCTCTTACTACCTATAAAGGGAATTTTGTTGTAGAACAAGTGTCCAAACAAGAATTTGAAGAGGATGAAGTTGTACTCGCATGGCTATACAAAGATGAGTCTCAATCACAAACTATTCAAGCATGTGACTCTAAAACACCAAAAATTCTTTCCAAATCATATGGGCCAGGGGATAAACTGATAGCTAAAATGGGATATCCTAGCAAAGGACCCCTAGGAGTGAGAGGAAAAGGTCTCACGACACCCATTGCAAATGTGGGTTGACCTAAAAAAGATACCACAGGCCTAGGCTATAGAAAGAAACCCTTCTATCTCAAGGGTAACTCTTCTCATGTAATAGAATAGATAGAGCCAGAAGAGCACAACAATGAAGTAGAGGAAAAAAAAAGGGTGATAGTGATGATTCTGATACTATAGATGTTTTTCCCTATGAATGTGTTTTGAAAGACATCCTAGACATGCTCAGAGATGAAGATGAGCCAATAAAAAGGATAAATGTAGTAGAAACACAAGAACCTAGTACTGCACAAATGACAATCTCCACACAAGAACTGGTTGATCTTGAATCTAACCAAGAGGAACACACTATTGATTTTGAGACAGACTCTTATGAGTATGAATTCAAATCAGAATCTGAAGGAAACCCAGCTTGGGGAATCTGTCTAGATTTCACACATGTTCTTAGATTTCCTAGAGGTCTAGAATCAGAAGATGAATCCAATGATTATGAATGGGGAGTCATTCTAGAAGAAGATGAACTCATCATAGAAAAACATATAGATTTCATTCACCAATATGTATCTACACCTGACGTAAGTCTAGAGAAAAGTAGCGAACTTAACGAGTCTAATCCACCTACTCCCTAAGCGAAATCTAATAATGACATTGAAACTCTTAATGAACTAACCATCTCGAGTAGTAGTATCACCTTTGATTTTGTGAGTCAAATCATTTCCAATGATGCCAATACCATGTGCATTAATATGATTAGCCAATCCCTTCCAGAGCTTACTATCCAACATCCAGAGCTAATCGACCAAATGTTCAAAAATCCAAACCAAGACATTTATACCTTCAAATTGGACTATGCCCTTGCATGCTATCTCAATTTTGTTGAACCTATGATGACTTCCATCAGTGAACTGAGCATTAGCATGATGGAGTCGGATATCAAATATCTCAGTCAAAAGAATAAGAGTAAAAAGAAAAAGAGTTCTAAGGGTGAAAACCACTTTCATGTGGTAGTCTCAAAACCTAAAATAGTAAAAATAAAAGACATATCCGAAGGTGAAAACCTCTCTAAGGTTCCTAAGGATGAGATATTTGATGTCCTTCTGAGTCATTTACATGACAGATCTCTAGTATTGATAGAGCCCAATCAATCTATTAACTTGGGTACAATAGAAGAACCACAACTAATTCATGTAGCACAATCTCTTTCAGAAGAAGAAAAATAGACATTCACTAATTTCTTAATAGAAAAGAAGATCAAATTTGCATGGAAATATTTAGATATGTCAGGGTTAGATCCTCATCTCATAATGCACCATTTATCTATTGCTCCAAAAGTGAAACCTGTCAAACAGAAATTGTGCAAGATGCATCCACATGTAGTGCTTCTTGTCAAAGATGAACTTGAAAAATTACTAAAAGTTGGATTCATCTGAGTTATCAACTATGCTGAATGGATATCAAACATTGTGCCTATTTCCAAACCAGATAAATCTACTAGAGTGTGCATAGATTTCAGAGATGTGAACAAATCATGCCCTAAGGATGATTTTCCACTTCCAAACATCGATATGATAGTGGACATGATGGGGGGTTTCAAAATGTATTCTTTAATGGATGGTTTCTTTGGATATAACCAAATCAAAATTTCTCCAGAAGATCAAGAGAAAACTACTTTCACATGTGCATGGGGTACTTTATGTTGGAATGTCATGCCATTTGGTCTCAAAAATGTAGGTGCTACATATCAACGAGCCATGACATCTATTTTCCATGACATGATGCATCAAAATATGGAGGATTATGTTGATGACACCTTGGCTAAATCAACGATAATATCTAAACATCTGAATGACTTGAGCAAAAGATTAGATAGAATGGATAAGTTTAGTCTCAGACTAAACCTTAAAAAGTGTGCTTTTGGTGTCACTTCTGGAAAGCTCTTGGGCTATATTGTTTCAAAGAAAGACATTGAGGTTGATCCTGCTAAAGTCAAGGCTATAATGGAGATGCAACCTCCCAAAAATATCAGTCAAATGAGAACTCTACAAGGGAGAGTGCAATCTATTAGGTGTTTCATATCTCAATTGGCAGACATATGACAACCTTTTACAAAAACATTACATAAAGGTATGACTTTTTCATGGAATGAATAATGTGAGAATAATTTCAACCACATCAAGCAATATCTATCAAATCCTCCTATTTTGATGCCTCCTATTCAGGGGAAACCATTGATCCTATATGTCTCCACCATAGATACATGACTGGGGGAATTACTAGCACAACATGATGAGAAGGAGAAAGAGAGAGCTATCTACTACATCAACAAAACATTGGTAGCTTATGAGAAGAACTATTCCATGATAGAAAAGACGTGTCTAGATGTCATCTTTGCATCACAAAAGTTGAGACATTACATGTTGGCTCATACCAAACAATTGGTAGCTAAGATAGATCCATTGAAATACTTATTGAGAAAAGCTACCCTCACAAGTAGATTAGCTAAATGGGTGATGCTATTAAGTGAATTTGACATTGAATATGTTGAAAGAAAAGCTATCAAGGGCCAAGTCATTGCTGATCGATTAGATGATGTACCATTGTTTGATGATACACCAATGCAAATGGAATTCCCAGATTCCTCTATCATGAATCTCTCTTCTAGAACATGGTATTTATTCTTTGATGGATCTTATACACAGAATGGATATGGTGCAGGCATACTGTTCCTAACACCACAAGGTTACTCAATACCTAAAGAATTCAGAATAAAGTTTCCTTGCACAAATAATATTATTGAATATGAAGCCCTTCTTAATGGCATGCAGATAGCAGTTGAGTGGTGAGTGACAGAACTACATGTTCATGGACTCACAACTAGTCATCCATCAAGTCAATGATGTATACCAAATGAAGGATGAAAAGCTAGTTCCATACAATCGCATGGTAGATGATCTCAAGAAATACTTCATATCTATCACTTTTGAGAAAATTCCTAGAGTGGAGAATAAGGCTACTAATGCTATGCTAATGCTATCATCTCTACTACAAAAACCCAAACATGAGCTACGTTATGATTTCCTAGTGGAAGCACTGTCATTCCCAGCATATGATTGCCCAGAAACCCAAATGATTTGTACTATTGTAGGTCACGATTCTTTCAGATACAAACACCTATTTTCCTACCTTCAAGACCAAATCATTCTTGAATCCTTTAACTGGTATGAGAAACAAAACCTTATCTAAAATGCATCTCGATATGTTATCATTGGCAATGATCTATACAAATGGAGTCTAGATGGTAGTCTCCTTAGGTGTTTAGAATGTGACGAGTCTCAATGTGCATTAGAGGAAGTCCATGATGGTATATGTGGATCACATTCGAATGGTTTAACACTAGCTCAAAAACTTATTAGGGCTGGGTACTATTGGCCTGAAATGGAAAAAGAGGCTATCAAGTATGCAAAGAATTGTCAAAAATGTCAAGTCCATGGGAACTTGATTCATGCACCAGGGAGAGATCTTATCCCCTTTACTACACAATGGACTTTCAACAATGGGAATTTGATCTTATAGGAGCCATACATCCTCATTCTTCTAATGGACATACCCATATTATTACAGCTACAAACTATTTCAAAAAATGGGTAGAAGCAGTCCCTTTGACTCAAGAAACTGGCAAGCAAATTTCCATGTTCATTTTGAACTACATCATATGTCAGTATGGAATCCCACATTCAATAATCACAGATAATGGTGGACAATTCAAGAACAAATATTTAGATGGTTTATGTGCTAAATTCAAGATAACACAACATTGGTCATCTATATACTATCCTCAAGGGAATAGACAAGCAGAGGAATCGAATAAGAATCTATTGAAAATCTTGCATCGCACAGTTAATAAAATAGGAAGAGACTGGCATCTCATGATCAATCTAGCTCTCTAGGCCTACAAAATAAGTATCAGAACACCCATTGGGGCTACACCATTCACTTTAGTTTATGGGTCTAAAGCGGTACTACCTATTGAGGTTGAAATCCCATCACTAAGAATCAGAATGCATGGTCTAGTAACTGATGATGACCACAGAGTGTCTAGGTTGCAAGAACTTGAACTACTAGATCAGCATAGAAAAGTAGCATATGATCATCTCAGAGTATATTAGAAAAGAATGTCTAAAGGCTACAACAAGAAAGTCAGACACAGAGAATTTCAAGTTGGCGATCTAGTCTGGAGAGAGAATCCTAAAAATCAATCACATCGAGAGCGCAAGGGGAAGTTTGAACCCAACTAGCTGGGTCCCTTTGTTATCATTGCTACTTTTGGCTTTGGAGCCTATCAACTCTCAATGACTGAAGGAGAACAACTCCAAGAACTAATCAACGTTCTCCATCTGAAGAAATTCTACGCCTAAGGCACTCACTCTATGGTAAAATATCCTAAAAAAATCTTAAAAATCTGAAAAAGTCCTGAAAAAATGAACATCTTGGTGAAAACCTAGCAATAGGTGCCTTGATATATTACCAAAAAAATTAAAAAATATCAAAAGTACAAAAAAAATTGAAAAAAATGAAAAATACAAAAAAATGAGAAAAAGAAAAAGTGCCTTGGTGAAAACTTGGGAAATAGGCGCCTTGGTGGCAAAAATAGAATCTCTACCAAGATGGTGAAAACTTGGCAAATAGGCGCCACTTGTTCAAAATGCTCCATCTATTAGCGCAATCTTGGTCTTTCCCAGCTTTCAGTCTTGCTTTAGTTTGTACATACCTCCTGGTTTTTTTCCGCATTCCTATTTTTAGTAAAGTCGGTTTGTACACCAATCAATAAAGCATATGTATCCTATCAATGTTTCAAACTTGGGGGAAATCACTATCATATCCTATGGTCTCCAATATACCTCAGATGAGTCATATCCAGTCAGAGTCATTTGAAGCTACATCCGAGTTAGTCAGTCAGTCTCCTTACCAGAAAGGATTTTGCAGTCAAACATAAACAAACATCAACAACAAACTGAAAATAATCTTTGCTTCACTACTTTTATCTCCTTGTATGCTTACTGATTCACATTGATATTTTTGCATATTGTGTCCTTTTGAGCTCTTCAATAATGTCCTTTACAGGATTTAGAGAGTGATGACTGGGGGCATAATCTTTTCTTTGTTTTCTGCTTTGAGCGAAAATCTAATAACTTTGGAAATTCTAGATTGAAATGGTGTTCATCTGTAAGATCATCCATCATGTGTTGGATGGCCATGAGTACCTCGACCATTGATACCCAAAAATTCAAGGAAGTTTGATCTAACTTACAACTTTTTGAATGATTTCTCAATCCTACTATGAACGACTATTATCCAAGGATGTGAATGATAAAGGGTCACTGTGGGTAATTCACATTGGAGAAAAGAATGAATTCTGCAAACTATTTGGTGTGTTTGTAACATAAGGCGTATTCAGGTCATCACAACATTTATGTTTTGATGCTTTTACAAATTGCAATATTAAAATAGACATGATATTCAAGTCATCCTAGCGTTTATGCATTGGTGCTTATATGTAATCTGACATTTTTGACTAAAAGTCCATATTCATATGCCCATGGTTGTCTAGCCAGTGGACATTGTATCGACTATTCGGTTACCTAATAAATATTCAGTGATGAAAAAGACCGACACATGATCAGTGACTAAGTCCTAGGTCCTAGGTCTGCATTTCATTTTGCACTTTGCATGATCGCATTTATCTCATGATTTCAATCAGCTTGATGCTTAATGATTCTCCAGAACTACACTAAACATATCATAAGGACTGAGTGTCGCACGAAAGTTCTTCTTAACATATCACCAAGCAAGTATCCCTTGCTAATTTAGACATTCTGAATCCATTTTCGGGATCAAAATCGAAATATGAGATCATTAATATTGTCAAAATCATGATTTAAAATTTTTGGACCCGGGATGGTCGACTGCTTGCATAATCGACCTTCAATCATCACAGAATTCCAAAATTCAACTTAATTGATTACCTTACATCAAACTATCAAAATTTTAACTTGGTCAACCATGGTCAACTCATCGTCAAACCTCGTCAAACTTGGTCTTCTAGACCTTCAAACGATGTAGAACGCATCTCTGGACGTGCATAACCAATTCTCAAATCAATTAACATGCTTCTACACCATTTACCACTGTCAGATTTCAATTTTCATCCAGAAGGGTACATGGTATTGCAGATCAATCAAATCTGTAAACCAAATCTTTTCCTCAGTAATCAAGACAAAAACCACGTCTAGTTGTTGATTCATCAAAAGACCTCATTGCTTGGGGCACATCACTTGGGACATATCAGATTCATCGAGATCCATCTCAATCTGGTATCCTAATAAATCTTGTAAACTATATCAGCTTTTCATAACCATCAGTTCATTAGAGTTATTTCCTTGGTTCTTCATAACTGAAGGGTTCAGATGTGATACCATTTTGATTCCTTTGGACAATCAGGTCTGAAATCAAGTCACTCACTTCTTTGTAATCATAAAGTTCAGAATCGGGCATTTTGATACTTTTTCGTAATCACCAGTTAATTGTTGCTATAGTTGACATCATCATGATTCCTGGTCAACCAGGACCTGAATTAGCTTTTTCCAATCTTTCAATCAATTTCTATCTTGGAATTGATTTATCTCTCAAATCAATTTTTGACATCAAAAACAAATTAATCTTTGAACCACTACGCTTCGCACAGTAATTCAAAGAGGGGAAAAATGTAATACCCCAAAAATGGGCTATAGGTTCATTAACCTCTTACATCAACAATTCGATCGAAATCGACCTCAAAGTCCTAACCTAAGGCACATTTGCACATCATTTTATCAAAAACCTAATTGATTATCTTAATTTTGCATAGGGGAATATTCCTTGAATATTCCTAATTTATCATAATTATCTTTAATTGATTTTTAAAAAATATATATATATATTTTTGGTAAAAGGTCGAGGCCAAGATTACATTAATCAGTTAAAATAATTACATGAACCCCGCTCAGTGCAGGCGTTGGTAGGGAAGAGTGGGGTGGAGAAACCCTCCAACCTAGCCTGGGACCTTAGTCTAGTTTTTATTACAAATCTTTATAGCAGGGCATTCCCTGCCTTTACATTTATAGGAGTTCTCCCCCTTTTTTACAGAAATCACTTATTCTATGAGTCTATATCTATTGTCTAATCTTTATTTGAGTTCGCTGGAACAATCTTGTGGATTACCCTTAATTGAGTGCTTTGTTAAACCTGCCATGTTAGAATCCTTTATGCTTTATCTGTAGTTTGGTTAGTATATAATTGCATGATATCATGTTCAAGAAATAATTTGTGAGGAAAGATAAGAAAAACAAACCCTTATTGCCCTTAATAAAATCTTATCTTATGTGAGCAACTACTTTGGTTTAAATAACAGTATCAAGGAGATGCTTTTAAAGAGAAAAAGCTATGTAAATATTTAATCAAAGGAATATGGGAAATGCCCTTTTTTGAAAGCCCCTAAAATCCTAAAACCCTATATCTAAAATCCTCATATCTTAGTTCCCATCAGCTTAATTAAGTAGATGATAAGAGCTTTTCTTGATTCTACCTGATAGCATTAGAGAGTCTTGAAAGAATACTATTTTGGTATAGATTCTAAAAATAGTATTCTAGATTTCTAAACATTCAGGGTTGTAACTTATTGACCTAAAATTCTTCATTATCCAATTATGTCAAGGAGATCCCATCTGCTCCTAAGTTTTCTAATTCGTCAGCTCTCTTGTTGCCTTCTCTATAAATGTGATTAATTGATATTTCTAAAAAGGAATCACAAAGGGTCAAAGCTTGGGAGAGAAGGGAATTTAATCTCCAATTTGGAGTTTCTTTTTTCCTTAGCGCGTTTATGATTATTGCAGAATCACCTTCAATTTCTAAGTGCTTTAATCCCAAGGATACACATTTTTGGAGACCCTTTATTAAAGCATAGAGTTCTGCCCAATTACTTGTTTCTTCTCCTATAGGAACTACAAGTGCTACAATTTCCTTTCCCTCATGATTATGTATGCAACATCCAATGCTCACAATTCCTAGATTTCCTCGAGATGCTCCATCAAAATTAAGTTTGTGCCAATTATTCTTTGGAGGTTTCCACATGCATTCCTTTCTTTTTGAAGAAATATGAGGATCGCCTCCTATAAAAGGTGGTAAGACTAGTCCTTCCCATTTTCCTCTCATTTTCCCATCCCACTGACTCATCCTTGGATCTTTTTTCTGGATTTTAAGTGTGTTACTATTCATTTTTTCTATTATAGCTACTTCAATTTTGTTGCATAGTTGTCCCCATTCCATTTTTTCTCCTCTAAAGATTCTTCTATTTCATTTTTTCCATACTTCCCATATTAAAATAGATGGGGAGAGAGACCATAGGTTGACAAAGATGCTCTTTTGTTTGATGATTGGCCATGCTTGCAGCATGGCACTTAGACATTGGGGAAAGGCTGAGGACCAACCTAAGTTTCGTTGCAGCGAATTCCAACATTGATTTGTGAATGGGAAATTTAGAAATAAGTGATCACCATCTTCTTCATCTACTTCACATAATGGACATCTATTAGGTCCTAAAAAACCTAATCTCTTAAAATGATCGGCAGTTAAAAGTCTATAGTTTATTGCTAACCATGTACAAAAGCCTGCTTTTGGGGAGCATTCCTTACCCCAGCACAAGTGTATTGGTAAGGAGGTTTTTGGACTATTATAGCTTTGGGAGATTATCCTGTATCCATCTTTTGTGTTGTATTCCCCTATTTTTGATCCATCCCACACTAATTTATCTTTTGAGTTATTTAATGATATTTTCCTATTTTTAAGTATGCCTTTGATTGTTAAATTATCTGAAGCCGAGACCCCATATTTTTCCAAGGATACCCATTCCCAGTTTCCATCCTTAAGGATGAGGTAGTCCATGAGATTATGACCTATCTTCTCCTTTAATGAATTTATGAGGGTTGGGTTATTTAGTTTCTTAGATATTATTTCATAGCCTCCCCATGAGTCATCCCAAAATAGTACTTCCTTTCCCAAATCCGGACTCCACATTAATTTTTCTAGGATAATGTTTCTACATTCCATCATAAAATTCCATATCCTTGATCCTTTCGGGGGATGGATCTCTCTAAATATATTTATGGGTGACCCATCTCTCAAGTATTTATGGATAAGTATTTTCTCCCATTTTGCTTCATGGTTTCTAAAGAGCCTCCATAATAATTTGGCTCCTAAGGCTTTCCCCTGATCTCCTAAGTTTTTAATGCCTACTCCTCCCTCTTCTTTGGACTTACAGATATTTTCCTAGGATATGAGTGGAATTTTCTCATTTTCATGGCTTCCCTACTAGAAAAATGTCCTTAAATGCTTTGTGATTTTAGATTTCTTATTTGAAGGTAAGTGCATACATGATAATTGATAAATTGGTATTGCAGCCAGTACTGATCTTATCATGGTAGTTCAACCCGCTGAGGACAACCACCTCCCTTTCCATGCACTCATTTTGTTTTTAATTTTTTCAATAATGGGGTCCCATACATTTGTTTCCCTATTATCCTTGACTAGGGGGAGCCCTAAATACTTACATGGGAGTCTGCCTTCTTTGAAGTTGAGGATTCTACAGATATCTTTTTTAGTATTAGTCTCAGTATGGAAAAAAAATATTTCTGATTTATCCGGGTTTATCTGTTGTCCAGAGGCTATTGAATAAGTTTCCAAAATTCTTTTAAAAGATTTGGCTTCCTGTTAATTGCTAGCTCTGTATAATAGAGTATCATCAACAAAATGTTGATGTGTAGTAGGCTCCAAGTCACTGGTCATGGAGATCCCTTCAATTTTCTTTTTTTTCCTTTCTTCTAACACTAACCTTCCTAAGGCTTCGGCCATGATTATAAAGAGGAAAGGGGAGATCAGATCTCCTTGTCTAAGTCCTCTAGAAATACCAAAGAAACCCTCTAGAGTCCCATTTACTAATATCAAAATCTTAGGGGTAGATATGCATTCGAAAATTAAATTAATCCAGATTTTGGAAAAACCAAAGGCCTCCATACATTTACAGAGAAATCTCCAATCAACCTTGTCATATGCTTTCTTAATATCCAATTTAATTAGCATACTGGGGTTCTTGTTTTTGAGGACAGAGTGAATGGCTTCCTGTGCGATGATTAACCCATCATAGATTGATCTTCCTGGAACAAACCCTGTCTGTTCTTCACTGATAATTAAGGGGAGAAGTTTTTGGAGTTTTAATGCCATTGTTTTTGTAAGTAGTTTATATAAGGTATTGCATAAAGCTATAGGTCTGAAGTCATCGAGACTCACCAGTTTCTCTTTTTTTGGTATGAGAACTATAAAAGTGTTGTTTACTTCTTTAAGTATTCTACCTGAGTTCCTAACCCCCTCTAATGATTCCACCACTTCTTCACCTATGAAGTGCCAACATTTCTGAAAGAAAATAGCTGAAAAATCATCCGGTCCAGGGGATTTATCTGGATTCATTTGCATTAGTGCTGAATGTATTTCATTTATTGTAAATTTACTGTTAAGCATTTGATTGTGTTGTTTAGTAATGACTTTAGGTATATTTCTAAGAAGTTCTCTTTGACTCCCTATATTAGAAGTTTCTCTATTATTTAGGATGTTATCAAATTATTTTACTACTTCGTTAGCTATGTCTTTGGGGTCTTCAATAATTCTACCTCCCTCATTCTTTATGCAGGAAATCCTATTTGTAATTCTTCTTTGTTTGGTGCTATTGTGGAAAAATTTCATATTTTTATCCCCTACTTCTAGCCAAGTTTCTCTAGATTTTTGTTTCCAAAAGATTTCTTCTCTTGCTAGGATTTCTTCATAATATTTTAGTAACCCTTTTTCCTTATGATAGAGGTAGTCATTCATCCCTTCCTTAATGACCTGAGAGTTGATTATACATAGTTCTGATTCTAGGTCCAATTTCTTCTCAAAGATGTTACCAAATTTAGATGTGTTCCATTCCAGTAGTCTCTTTTTAATCCATTTGAGTTTATTTACTAATTTGTATAACTTAGAGCCCTCACTCTGGGGTTCTGACCACCAGGATTCTATTAGCTTTAGGAGTTCTGGATCTCTTAACCATATTTGTTCAAATTTAAAGGAACTTTTCCTAGGTCTAGTCTGTGATAAGATATTGAGGATAATTGGATAATGGTCTGATCTAGATAAGGGGATGATGTTTTCTATAAGTGAAACATCATAGTCGGATAAGCTCCCTCTAAAGAAGAATCTATCTAATTTTTCTGCAATGTTACAGAAGCCTAGCCTTCTACTATTCCATGTAAAGGAGTTATCTTCTGTTGGAATTTCTAAGAGGGAGTTGTTGTCTCTCCAATGTATAAAGTCTTTGGCTGCTATTGGAAGGGACCTTGATCCCCCTTTTTTCTCTAAAATCTTATTTATCACATTAAAGTCTCCTCCTAGCAAGCACAAAGTGTCCTTTTTTTGATCCATGTATGCACCAATCTCATTCTAGACCCTGAGTTTATCTTTGTTCTGAATAGGTCCATACACGTTTATTAAATTAAAAGTAAGATTAAGTCTAAAGTTTCTGACTGTCCCACCCATCCAGTATTGTCTTCTTTCTGAGATGGATATTGAAATGTTATAAGGATCCCAAATAATTTCTAGGCCACCTGATGCTCCTATAGCCTCCATGGCTTTAATTTCTCTTAATCCTATTTTTTAAAAAAGTTATTTAATTCTGTATTGTCTAACTTAGTTTCTTGAATTAACATAATTTCAGGGTTGTGAATTTTTATGCAACGTTTTATTAACCATTTCTTGTTAGGGGCATTCATACCCCTAACATTCTAGGAGAGGACATTCATGATGCTGTGGGAAGGCTCTTCCCCTTCCTAGTGTTCAGAATTGATGTTATCTTTACCTATCCTATAGCTTCCCCTACCAAGCCTCTTAGTTCAACATTGGGTTTTCTACCTCTTCTCTTTGGTTTGTTTGCATAGTCTAGAGAATTTTTTCTTACAATGGTTTGTGCTATGCCTAGAGGAATTTGTTCTTTCACCTCCTTTTCTTCCAAATTGATTAATATTTCTTCTATAGGAGTTTCTGAGTTGACACTGTTCAGTCTAATGATCTCCTCGATGAGATCCTCTTGATGCTTAACATATTCTAAGTCCCCAATTAATTTTCTCAGTTTTTCTATTACTTCTTCAAGTAATGTTTCTCTCATGTAATCTATTATTATATTAACTTCATCGATTTTTTCCTTTTCAGATTTTGAGTTTTTAGAGATATTTGACTGCTCCTCCATGTAGGTTGCACTATTGTTTGGGATTAAATATTTGCCAGTTTCCAACTTGTCCAAGGAAAGGTTGTTTGTGGGGATTTTTTCCTTCTCCTTCACTTCTATATCACTGATATGAGGAATACTCTCAGGATATATGTCTTTGATTTCCTCCAATCTTTTGAAACCCAAAGACTCTTTGATTTTAGTTCCCTCCATATCCCTGGTATTCTTTTTGTCTTGGTTTCTCTTTTCTTCAAAGTCTGGCTCTTTGATATTTAAAGGAGTCGGGTTGTAAATCAGAACTCGATTTTTTATAAGACCTTCCTTATTAAGGTTATCAGATTTTGTGATCTTATTGCTTTCTATTACTTGGGGTAATGCTGCTATTTCCAAAATATCTTGGAAAGATAAAGATGAATCTTCTTTCATTAATGCATCGATCAATATGCTCTTTCTCCTATTGTTTTCTGCAGGGTCACTAGATTCATCATTTGATGAGAGTGAAAAGTCAAAGCTCTCTTGGGCCAAATCTTTGTATTTCTCAAATTTTTCTGTTGCTAAGATCTTATTAGCTTCTAATGGTCTTTTTGGGGATTTTTCTTTTAACTCTTCATTTATCTCTAGTCCATTTTCTATAATTTTAAATTCTTCTAGAGAAATACTACCTTTCGATATCTTCCCTTTCTTAATCTTACTCTAGTCCTCCTTTACATATCCTGTAGCCAAGGGTGCAGTCTAAAGATTACATTGTGAGTTACTGATAGCAAACCCTCCCTTATTCTCAAAGAAATTTATCTTAAAATCCATGTTCTTCATTAGGAGATTAGGGGTAGATGTTAATTCGATAGGGCATTTAGGGAAATCTTCCATCTCCTCTATGTAGTCATCGACAATAGTGGGATTGATTACCACCGTGCCTAACTTAAAACATAATCTGATGGGGGGAATAGTCTTTTGGTGAAGGTTCATTTTTACTATGATTATTTTTTCCGCTTGATTATGTTCATTTTGAACTTTCCCTATAAATTTGCCAATACAATTACCTATTTTCCTAAGATTTTCCTGCCAAGCGCATTCCAAGGGAAGGTTTTTAAGGAGAATTGCTTTATCCACCATAAATCCAGTAAGTTTTTCAGGGTTGAAAAGGGCAATCCAATCAAAGATAGTGAATGATATTAATCTATATTTAGGGCATCCTTCTGTTAGAATCTTCTTCTTAAGCTCTTTACTACTAAAATCAAGATAAATGAAAGAATCTATAAGAATACTTACCACTACCTATTTTTTCTATTGTGATTTCAACCATGTGGCCATGTCGTATATTGATGCTCCGACTCTGTTCCATCTGCAAATAATTCCAAAATCTGCACAAGCACTTTGAATTCTTTTTATACAGCTATCTTTAAGATTAAGATTAGTAATGTCTCCTTCAGAAAATATATGATTTGGATTTGAGGGTATAATGCTAAGATTCTTAGGTTCAACAACTACAGAAGGGTTAATCCTAATATTATCAGCTCTCCTATGAGGGGGAGAGTAAACAGAGTTTCGCTTGAGTGTATGATGAGAAAAATTGACTTTTCCATTGTTATTTGCAACCATAGATTTATTAGGAAGATCTACTCTAAAATCAGAATCAGAGTTACTCTGTTTACACATACCTTTATTGGCATGATGCGGAGGAGTGTAAGGCTTCACTTTCTGCTGGTGATGCGCAATATTAACGAAACTGTGTGGATTTTGGGATAGATTGCGTCGCATATCCTTAGGGTTAGGAGATTTATTATTTGGAGTAGGTCTCATAAGCCGATTATGAGGAGGAGAGTATAAGGCCATCTTCTCTTCTCTAAGCTTATCAAAATTGTTGCTAAGGGGCAAACAGAAAGGTGCCTAATGATGGGAGAAATTTTGCACACTATTCTTTTTTTCATACTGCTTTTCCCTCCTGATGTTCTGCTTGTGTGCTGGCAGCCATAAATTGTCCTAGCCAGGGTTAAGCAATTCCCGTGATGGAGCCCTAGACATGATTCTAGGAGGAGATTGCTTGTCTACCCTGGCCTTGTTGTGCATAGAGATTAATGGAGACCTGGAGCAGAGAGCATACTTGGTTTTCCCATAGAAAATCAGTTGAGTGTCCAGGGAGGATGTGGAGAAGATCTTAAAAAATGCACGCGATGGTTTTTCCATATTCGCCTTGGCATTTGCAACTCTCTCCTTGCAAATTTTGGGCATATGCTTGGCTCTCGCTAGTGATTTGTTCATTTCCATCCGCATAACTTGTTCAGAATTCAATTTCAGTTGAGCGCTGGCAGTAGCTTCTTTTGTCTTTTGGCTATCATTATCTTTAGAGATGAAAGAGGAAGAGGATTGGACACCTACCTTGTGAAGCCTGGAGCATTTGGTCTTTGATGGAGGTGTGTGAAGTGAGGCAAACAACAATGACATTGGCGCCAAAGCTGGAATTCACATCTTTGAGTCGCTTGTGCGCTTGGAAAAGTTCATTCAGAGGTGCCTTCCTCCTACGGCTTCCCTCGATATTCTGCTCTTGTTGTAACATCTTCGCATATTAGAGCAGAGTGCATCAAAACATATAATTAATCATTAATTTTAATATCTTTAATTGAATATTATTTGGCGATAAATGTCATTATTTATCCTAAGTTGATTAATTGAATATGATGAATATTTAATTAATTAGATTAATATTGCCACTTAATTATTTAATTAGATTTAATTATATTTATTCCTAAATTATATTATTTAATTTTGAAAATAAATCAAAAATCTTACAAATAATTGATTAAATTCTTATTTAATTGATTAAATCCAGTTGTCAATATTTAATAATATAGTTTTGGAATAAAGTTTGATTAAATAATTGATTAACCCATAAATCAATTGTTTTAATTCAAAATCAGTTAAGTGCAAAATAAATCACTTTATTTATTAAATTAATTCATATTAAATCATGCACAATCAGAAAAGTAGTCAACTTTAAATCAATTTTCATTTTCAATTTGTTAACTTTTTAAACTCAACATCTGATGATGAGTTGAAAAAGTGAACTAAAGCTCTATTTTGAGATAAAAACTGCTTTTGCATGATTTTATGAGTTTATTTATTCTTGATTTCTTGTTAACTCAAAAATCAACCCAAGTTTATCAAGAGTTATTTATGGTTTTTCTTATGCATCCGCAAGCCTTGGATTTCTATAAAAACAAGGCTCAACCCTTCATCATACATCCCTTGAATTTGCATACTTACTTCGGTGAATTGACATCTGAAGAATCAAGCTCTTGCACACGAGGCGATTGTGAGATTTTTGTTATTGTTTTTGAGGGTTCATAGCATTCATTCATAGCATATCATTGTTAGATTAATTTGCATATCATTTCAATTCATTCTAGATTAAATTCATACAATTTTTCATCCTTATTGCATCAAAAATCCAAAAAAATAGATTAATTTGCATTCATATCTCATTTCTTTCATCATTTTAGGTGTTGCATTGTCACTGATCTTCGTCTGAATATGAGAATACCATACTCGCACCTACTAAAAGGCAGTAAATTGCCTAGTTAGCTAGTTTCATTTATTTACATATTCTTGATTTTCTAATAGAATGTTTTACTAATGTGTTGTGTCGGTAGCTAGGTACAATTTTCACACACACAAGGTTCACCAGAATGTACAATAGGAAAAGGGGGAGAGAAATGGAATAGGTTCATACGTAATTACTTCCCCATTTCATGAATTGGACATTACGAAGGAAGAATTCCCCCAATAGGCTCAAGAGGTGACTTAAGCTCTAAATGGGGACAAGGTTTTTCCTTCAATAAATAATGTAATTGAAATGAAATTGGAATGATGATGCAATGTAATTAATCTAATAGAGAAGTTACTAAAAATTTGATCAAAATAGAATGATATGAATTGATATTTAGCTAAAACTGAGAGAAACAAAAATCAGAAGATGAAACACACTTGTTCCAGAAATTTTAGTAAAAAATTGTAGGGATAGGTGAAACTCAATCTGTACTTGGGAGATTGGGTGAAATTCAATTTGTTCCCCACACTTTCAAATGAAATTTTCATAGAATTTACAACTGTTCATGTACTATCCATATCTGAATGTGTGGCTCGGTAACTTGTGTCTGCACACAGACAAATAGGGAAGAGGGTTAGAAATGGGTTTGCCTTATTCAAACCCCTATTTAGGAATCAAGCTTGAAATGAAATGAAAGGAAAAGTGTGATGTCATGCAGGTGTGAACCCACAATAGTGGGTTACACTTTTTTGCCTGAACGAACACTGAGCTCTACATTTTTTTAAAAAAAATCAGATTCAGATGCATATTGTTGTTAAACTATTTGAAATCAAAAGATGAAGTAAATTAGAATCTTTTAGGATTTTTTGTCTAGATTCTAAATATATTTTTTATTTTTATTTTTAAATTGATTTGAATGGTTTTTTCTTTCTCCCACAAAAACTAGCATGTTGCTGAAAACGTCATTTTCAAAGAGTTACATTGTTTTCATAGAGCATAACCTTTTTTATAAAATAGATATCAATGTGATTATTTTGAAATTAGTTATGTAACATCCATACAGAGATAATGCAATTGGTTTGATGGCATTATCATATTTTATTAATGTTTGAAGTTGACTAAAACGTAATTTGGACATACCTTGACTGCATAGCTTATAACTTGTCGTGTATTTGTCTATTTTCATTTTTATTTTTTTTATATAGAAAGAGAACTTAAATACCTAAGGAATAGATATTTTTTAGAATTTTTTTTCTCTCATTTACTATTTTTCCACAAGCATCAAACATAGAGGTAAACATATGGTGAAATGTCTATGTTTAGTAAAACTAAAAACACAAAGTCATAATAAACTTAATATATATTAACATTATAATCATTGGAAAGATTTTTCTCAGTGGTACCTCACTACATAGATGGGTTTTTCAAATGGATTCATTTGATCTCCCAAAAAAATAAAGTCAAAGTGATTTTTTGTTAGCATTTTAATAGGTGTGAAGGAGACTCCATTGCAGGTATGAATGAAGAGTATAGATGTTATATTAATATTTTTTTTTATCTAAGAGGCTTTGAGCTAACCATTTGTAATTAATTCCTTTAAATGGAACCTTTCAACTCTTAAATAATCATATTTTATTAAAAAAATGTTATTTCAACAAAAACCAACATGTCTAAAAAAGTGTAACCCACTATTGTGGGGTCACCTGCATCAGAGGTTAGAACTAGAAAATGAAGCATATCATACCTTGTAGATGCAATTAATTCTTCAAACATGATCAAGTATGTTAATGCAATAGCTTTGAATAAACACAAAAATCTAAAAGGAAATCAAGAAAGATAAAACCTCATGGAATAGATGTTGTAATTCACCACAATGTTTATTTGAGGAGAAGAGAAAGAAGAATGAAAATTGATGGATGAATGTGGATTTTCTTCCTTGATAGAAAAATAATTTGCATGGTCTCCAATGGGGGAAAGATGCCAAATCTATAGAAGAAGACACATTGATTTCTTGAGAGGAATAAAGACTTGAACATGCTTAAACTTGATGGCTCTTGATTGCTTGAAAATCTTGGTTGTGTTTGTTGAAAATAGACAATGGACCATGAATTCCTAATGGAATATTGACTATCTTTCAAATGAGGGGAGATATGGAGTTTATATACATCTCATATCATTTTGAGGAGTTAAACCTAATCAGGCCGACCACGGATCTAAATTTTCCTTCCAAATCACATCATAGGGCTCTAGGCCAAATTTGGGCCCAATTCCTTGGGGACAAATCACCATTGGCAATATGTTCCCAAAAGAAAGGACCCAGATTTGATATAGGTGCAAGAGATGAAGAAGGTGTGGGATTTTGGAGGACAACTCATTTCAAGGTCGGACAGATCACAAAGGCCAAAAACAAGTGGATAGGTCCTAGGTGAGGAAATGAATTATGAGATTGGATAGAAAATGAGAAATCATGCATAGAAACTATTAGGAATGAATGTTGAATATATCCTATGGGAGAGTATTCAAAGCCATTCTGTAGCATTTTTTGTTGCATTCATGACTATGATTATCATTGATGTCAACATAGTGATCTACTAAATATTAGTAGAGAAGCAAACAATGTTTGTATTAGCGCATGTGGGATATTGAAGATTAAGCTATGCGGAGTTGAGGACTTAATATATGATGTTTTATAAGATTTTGGTTAAGAGTGCATACAAAAATTCATTTATTCATGACAGTTATGTGTAATTTAGTGGAAGCAGTATTCAGGCAGTGTTCCTGAGTAGCAGTTTGTGGAAATCAGATGATATATCCTAATTGAGATAGAATTTGAGCATGTGAAGTTGTACAGATGATGAAGATATGATGATTGTGATGTGGACATGACAGTAAGGTCATAGGTCACATGAGTAAAGAATTATCTTAATTGGAAGCCGACAATTTTATGTAATTGTAGAATTTTGTATAACGTGTGGAAGATTTTATTTTGTAATTTGTATGCCAACTCATTTGTAATTATTTGAGTGTGGTATATAGGAAGGAACATTTTCCTTATTGTAATGTAAGGTTGTGTAAGATTGTGAAAGTAAATTGTGGAATTTTGCAATACTTGTTGTAAGAGGATGTGCAAAGTATAGAGATCTGGTATTGAGATCTAATGAAGCAATTGGTGTGGTTTGGCACAGTTAGAGGAGAAGTGATAAGTTGTTGAGATCAGTAATCTTTTGATATTATTCTATTGAGTAATATAGAGATCAGTTGGACATTGTGTTTAGTGATCTTTCTTTTGAAGCTATTTGGACAGTGGGTCATTTTGTCTTCCATAACTCCTAACAGGGTTAGAATCCTTTAGCAGGGATTCAAAGTCTCCTAACAAGGACTGATATGTACTAAATGTATTTCATAAGATGCATAACAAATTCCATCCTCTCACAAGGAACTTTCATATTAGTGCATCTTTTGTGGGCATCATTCCCACTGGGGTTTACTCTTTGATCAAGAGGTTCCCTAGTCAACATATCTTGTGTTATTATGTTGTTGTGTATGTATATCTTTCTATGGTTGTTAATCACATTACTTACATGGTTACAATCTGTTAAAGGTGATAAAAGTTGTACTTATCTAATAATTGATTCACCCCCCCCTCCCCCCTCCTCGTTATCTTGGTGAACTTTACTTTCTAACAATTGGTATCAGAGCGACAGGTCCTTAAAGGAAAAGTTTAACAACTTGAGGAGATCCATGGCAAGTCATTTTAGGAAAGAAAGCCCTAAGTTTGATGGAGTGAATTTTGACACTTGGAAAGAAAATATGAAGACACATTTACTTTGTTTAGGACTAGGATATTGGTTAATCACAAAGAACAAGAAGACTATCATTGATGAAGACAAAATTGAAGAATGTACTAATGATGAGAGAGATATATTCATGTGTAACATACTTGCCAGAGAAGCACTCTTGTCAGCCCTTCTAGAAAATGAGTATAGTCAAGTAAAATATCTAAAAACATCTCATGAAATTTGGTTAGCTTTACAATCTACTTTTGAAGGTGATGAACATGCAAAGAAAGTTAGATTACATAATTGGATATGTGCATTTGAAGATATAAGAATGATGGAAGATGAATCTGTTAGAAGCTATATTGGTAGAATGTCAGAAATTGTTGTAGGTATAAAATCATCTGAAGGAATCAAGATAGAGAATGAAGTGATATGGAAAATTATGAGGACATTGAGTCCTGGATTTAAGTAGACAATGCAGATGATTGAGCAAGTTATATCTTGTACTGAGAATTTCACTAGAGAAACTCTTCTTGGAAGATTAGAAGCAGCAGAGATGAAGTTGAGATAATCAGGAGATCTACCTAGAATGGAGACAACATTCAACACACTTAGTATTCACCATACTTTGTCAAGAAGAATTAGTGTAAGAAGAGACTATGCTAGTAGCAACAGATCTAGGAATGAGGAAGACAAGAAGATTGAAGAAGGAATTGCCTTGCTTGTGAAAAAAGAACCAGATGGTAAGAAACTTTTTAAATGTTGGACTTATCAAGAATATGGTCATTTTGCATCTAAATGTCCTAAGAGAGTAAAGAAGTATAGAAAGAACTTTAAACCTAGAAGATCTAAAGAATGTTATTATGCTAATGATAAAGAATTTGAAGCTAGTATGGAGAAATCTCTAAGTGAAAGTGATAATGAGAATGATGATATAGGATTTGTAGCAATAAAAGAAGAAAATCCTGAAACGGAAGTTAAGGAAGAAAAAGTTTTAGTTTCTCAAGTAGAAAAGAAATCTGATTGGATTATAGATAGTGGTTGTTCACATCATATGACTAGAGACATGAAGAAATTCATAAAGTTTAACAATTATGATGGGGGAATTATTAGAGTTGGAAGCAATGCACCTTGTTTGATAAAAGGTATAAGATCTATTACTCTTGATGGAAAGACTAACACTGATGATGTTTACTTTGTGAATAGATTGAAACATAATCTTTTGAGTGTTGGAAAGCTAGTTGGTAAGGGATATCAAGTTTGGTTTACTGAGAAAACTTTTGTAATCAAAGACATGGATGGTAATTTGATTTGTACTAGATCAAGAACCAGAGGTAATGTATTTTAGTTGAATCCTACTGAGATGACATGCTTGATTACTAAGATTGATGATAGTTGGTTATGGCACAGAATATTTTGTCATATGAACTTTGATAATATTGTGAAAGTGAGTACTACACTTTTAGTAAGATATTTTTCTAAAATTATGAAACCTACTGTGTGCTAAAATGTTGACACACCTCTATGAGTCATTATATCCAAGATTGCTTAAGAATGAGGTCTCAAATGGTGACTCATAGCTCTCTATTCATAGAGTGCAAGGGTTTATAATGGAGGCCCTCAGCTTAGACCTAGTTTGTGCCCATGCAAGTACACCATAAAATGAGAGATTCAAAGAGGAAAAACAAGAATGCTAGTCTCCATGATTATCAAGTATGCATGCAAATGAAAATGAAAGCTATTCTATATGATAACAATGCAAATTAATCTATGAAAGGAAATGCTTATGCAAGATTATTCTATGAAGGGAAATATGAATCTAATCTAATATGCAAGTGCAAAAGTAATCTAAATAGATTGCCATGGAGGCATGAGAGAAGAAGACAAGAAAAGAGAAGTTTCAATATTCAAGCTCAAGTGCTCAAATTCTCCTCCAAAATCGCTCTCCAAACCTGCAACATAACAATAACATAAAATACAGGTCTCTAAAATCTCCATGCATAAAAATGAGGAGAGGGATCCTTATAAAGGATTTAGAAATGAATGGACGGTCAAGATTAAGAGGCAAAAAGAAATGAGCAATAGTGGAGATTAAATCTTGGTTGATCCATGTGCTCAAGATTCTCAAGAGGCAAAATCAATGGACATGGTTAAGAGGCAAAAAGATGTGTGGAAGAGATTAAGAGGCAAAAGGAGATTCCACTCATCTTGGAAAGTGTGCATTCAATGTGTAGACAAAAAGTCTTTTTCTTTTTCTTTTTATTTTATTATTTATTTATAATTTTTAGCAAAGTGGTTTCCATTATTTAATTAAAAAAAAAATTATTTATGTAAAAGTGATTTGTTCTTTTTAATTAAATGTGGCTTAGGATAAAGTGATTTTATTATTTAATTAAAAGATTTTTTTATTTAATTAAAAGGGAGCATATTCTCTTAATTAAATAAAACTTAGGATAAAATGATCAAACCTTAGGAAATATTAAATTAATTACGATTTGATCAAGGAAATTAATTTAAATTGAAAATATTACAAGGCATTGATTTAGGAAATTGATAAATTGATGAATGGGGGCCCAAAGTCTAGGTGACCATTTTAGTGTGCATATATTTGCCCCTCTTTGACTAATGTGTAATCTTTATGGGAACACATGTAGTCAAAGTATGAAGTTGAAGTGTGAGATCGATTTGGGATCACAAAACAACCCAGATGTGTGATCGACGGACGGGAATACATCCAAACAAAGATAAGTTGATTGAAAAAGACAAGGCCAACGCCCCTATAAATAGGTAATTGTCAAGTCTCAAGAAAGGTTTCCCCAAGTGAAGCAATTGATAGAATTGAAGTTTGATAGGTACTGACCCCTTGTGATCAAAATCAAAATGAGATAGAGGAGAAATAGTAAATTGATAAATTTGATCAAATCGAACTAAAAATAAAGTTCTAGATGAAAGATATAAGGATTACAGAACCAAGGTAGATCATCAAACATGAAAGATTATGTGCCAAGGTTGAATTAGAATAAAAGAAGTGGGGTGAAAGTGAATGGAAGATAGAAGTTTGGAAGAGGTGAAAATAAATTGAGAGAAGAAAGAGAATTTGCCTTAAGAAAGAGAATGCCCCAAAATCAATCAACTGTTTAAGATAGAAAATTTTGATTGAGATCACGAAAGAAGATAAGGAAATGAAGATCAAAACATGACCACAGTTGATTAAAAGTCCAAAAGAAGGATGAAGGAAAACCCTCTCAAACTCATAATGTAGCCTAAAAATGCAAATTAACATGAAGTCTAACAATGCAAGCTACATGAAAATGCAAAGGTTTACTTGCAATAGAGAAACTATAAAATAGGATTTTGTGTTCATCATTCATTAGAGAATGTTAAGGAACTTATTTTCATCAATGGGCCATTATTAATGGACATTGGAAAATCACACAATCATCACTAGTCACAAGCACAACTATGAAAATATGAATGTGATTTATATTGGATTGGAATGTGGAAAGATTCTAACATAAGCATCAAAGACATAAACTTCAAGATGACTTTGATGTTAGCTTACCCAATTTAATGTAGAAAAACCATGCTTGCATCAAGGCATAGATGTCGGGATGACCATAAGAATGGTTGTGCAAAAATAGTCAAGGATGACGCCTCAAATCTCCTAAGTGTTTCAAGGGAACAACAAGAGACACTCTAGAGTTTCAAGACCACACCCACAAACAAAAAGAAAATAAAAACATGCCCCTGCATGCCCCAAGTCCTCTAGCTATGCATCCCAGAGAGACTTATTAGACAAGGACTCTCAATGAAAATCAATAACAGTCAGCACACAAAGAAAATATCATGACATATCTCAAGCATTAAGTGTTGTGTTTAAAAATTTAAGTGTGTTAACTGATACTAAGTTCTGAGGATAAGGATCGAATGCTTGCAAGCAGGTAAGATTGCATTACAAAAATGGGTAAGACCAAGTCAATAAGTGTTGAAAAACACTCGACATCAGGGGTTGTGTTGAAAAACATAGTTGGGGTGGTGTTTAAAAACACCATTTGCGAGGTGTCCTAAAGACTAATGCATCCAAGAGACCAAAGCTAACATAGTTATGCCCCCTAGACAAAGACAAAGACCAATTCCAAACCAAGGCAACAAGGACAAGGCATGATGGAGAAAGGCTAAGTGTCGAGGACGCATGCTGAGAAACAAGGGTGCAAAGGCCTCAAGTAGCACCCATTTCCAGGTTTTCACCACTTGGATTTTATTGCAAATTTTTTATTTTTTATTTATTTATTTTTTTTAGGACTTTTTATAAATTTTTTTTCTTTTTGCAACCAAGGCGTCTGTTTCCTGGTTTTCACCAAGGCACTTTTTTTTTGAATTTTTGAATTTTTGAATTTTTGAATTTTTTTGGTATTTTTGGAATATATAATTTTTTTTGGAGATACATCAAAGCACCTATTGCTAGGTTTTCACTAAGATGATCATTTTTCAAGACATTTTTCAAATTATTAGAATTTGTTGAAAATATATCATTTTTTTGGATTTTTTAAGGATCAATAAGTATGTACAAAGGATGCCCCCAGACATAATGAGCATCATGGATAGAACTTCTTTAGGTGCAAGACATTGATAGGATCAGAGAGCTGCTCTCCCTCTGTAATAGATAATAAATAAGAACCTATCCCAAAAGCTGTTGTAATAATGTAAGGTCCAAGACAATTAGGTTTAAATTTTCCCTTTTCATCTCTATGATGTTGATTCTTAGGATTTTCACACAGGACAAGATCTCCCACTTGAAATTCTCTACGATGAATCTCTTTGTTGAAGGCTTTGGACATGAGCTTTTGATAAACCCTAATATGGTCAAATGATGCTTGACATTTATCATCTAGAAGTTCTAACTCTTAAAGTCTCATGGCGCAGTAGTCTTCATCTGTAACTAGACCTTTGAGGGAAACTCTAAGTGAACGAATCTCAACCTCTAAAGGTAACTGTTGAGCATCATTTTTACAAGAAGACAATGGCAAGGAATTTGCGCGAGAAACTTCCCCTCTTGGAAGACTGGTAAAATAAATCTCAAGGTTCCTTCTGGCTAGTCTCAACCGCTTGGATAGCTCAACGGAAGACAAATGTGAATTTTTTAACAAGGAGGCCTTTGCTAGTTCTTCTCTCAAGGTAAACTGTAAAACAAACTTTAGGAAATGAAAAGTTCTCTTTTTTTTATATGGTTTTCAGATTTAAGAATGAAAGCAATGCTAATTTAATTAATCTACTGAAAGTAACTTGCAAGGAGGGTTAGAAGATGTAAGGTAACAAGAGATTTTAAATGAATTTTGTGAAAAGAAACCTAATGGACATATGCTAGCATCACACCACCATGCGAATTAAATAACCAAGAAGATGAAGAAACCCAGAAAAAAGAGATCAAATCATGTCACAATCTTCAGCTGAATGGATGCAATCATCAACAGATTCGAACAAATGCAAAAGTATGAAAAGCCAAAACTCATCAGATCATGAAGCCACCCCAGATGTGCGCACACGTGAGACAAGTTAATCTTCAAGCACCAAAGAATAATCTTCTTAGAATTTCGTCACAACACAGCAATGTAATACTAGCAAACACCGAACTAAAAGATTGCAGACTTAAAATCATTAAACAACCAATTGGCTCTTTGAAATAAAACAATGAGCAATTCACACATTCAAAAATTTCACATAGATAGCAGATAAATCATAGCATGAGTGAAGCACCAATTGTATATATTGTATTAATGATCAAGTCGACCCTCATTACATCATTTTATTGCAATTTATAGAGCTCCGCTCTTATTTTCATAGCTAGGGTTTCATTGCTACTAAAACTTGAAAGTAAATATAAACTAAAGCTTGCATTAAAGAAAATACTTCTAAAGCTTAGCTAAACTATCTTGGCACGGAATTAGTCCTCGTGAATTACAAAGATTTGAAAAAATTAGGCATTAAACAACTTAAAAAGGGAGCTCGAACTTGTGCATGCTCTTAATAAAATTCATGTTTTTGCCCTTGGTCTTTGGCTCTGGATTCTCCAATTGAACCCAATTGGAAGAGATCCCAAAATCATTCACCATCGATCCCAAAAAGAAAGCCCAGATGACTGGAAAATGAACTCTTAGATAACTGGAGTTAACTTTTGGACGTGTCAAAAAATGCCCAAATCCTGACAGTTGGTCTGAAAAACTCAAGACCCAAAATTGACTAAGAACCAAGTCCTTTATCCCCAAAATTTTGGACTTGCGGACTTGTCAAAGGCCGAAAAAACCACATGGCCGAAATGCCGAAAATCAGGATCTACAAAAATGGCTAAGTGTCAAAACTAGATTTTTTGTACACAAAATTTGGCAGATTTTAGACTGGAGGCTTACTCACTGGGGGGCAATTTTGGATGCACTTTCTTGAACCTATATACTATCTCTAGTACCTCATCAAATTTTGGCATCTTAATCCCTTGAAGGATCTGTTGCTGCCTATCTCGGAAGTCGGTCAATTCTTAGGCAAAAGCTTTTATCTCTTCTTCGCGAGACAACATTTTTTGAATTCCCTCCTTTTGGTAAAACATCTGTTGGAGGTCTTCTTTAGTCTTCACACCTTGAAATATGCCTAGGTACTAATCGATGATGTCATTTACTGAATACATAGTCTTATCATCATCTTCATCAAACAAATCTAGATCCAAGCCTTCAAAGAACTCCTGCAGCTCCTTTACAAAATGTGTGCTATCATCCCTTCTCTTGTTCAACCTCTTGAGAACCTTTTCAAATATGGCCAATGCCACTGCTATCTCTTGGATTCACTCTTCAAAATTATCCAGCTCCAATCCTTCATATATCTTCATCAATACCTAGAAGCGCTACCTCCTTATCCTTGTCAACTCGTCCAACACCTTTTGCCAATTAAGGATGGTTTCCTCTACACCATTTTCCTCACTCATGATCTCCACCAAAGAAGTTATTACCACCAAAATGTTTCGGAAGGGCCTTAGGATCCTCATGAGGGCTAAGCTAGTGAAATACTCAAAATCAAGCTTCCACTCAGCACAAGCTTATACAAAAGAATGTGGAACATCTGTATCTATATCCCCCTTCTTTTCTAAAATCACCTGTAATGAGGCCTCAGGATTATCTGGGTCAATTGGACCCACTATTTTCAAAATGAATTTCTTCATAGCTTTGTTATGCTCCACCAAATCCTTTATCCTCTCTTTGCCTTTATCCATAAAGCTGAAAGCATGCTTCAATCCCAATGTAGCCAAGGTTTTTCTACCTTCTCTGGTGAGCTCCCCCAAATCTACCTCCTCCAACACATAGTCATCTAGATTGATCTCATTTGCACTAACATCCATTGTAGGAACAACCACCTATGCTTTCCACCTTCTTATTTGGTCTTGAGTGATGTAAGACATTGTCCTTTCTCGAGGAATTGGCATTATTTCATGGAAAGAATGCCCTAGCGTGGTCATATCAACCTCATCATCTATGTACACCCTAACTCTCAGTTGTATCTCCTTGGTGAACCATGTGGGCTTTGAGAATGCATTCAATGGCTCATAGGGAGCAGCCAATGTGGAAGAAGTCGTCAGGTGTCTTGTTTCTATTTCCTCTTGACTTTCCTCTTCTTTCTTTGTTTCCTATTCATCTTCAGTATTTTGTCCACCCTCTTCCTATGTGTGCTCCTCATCATCAGCTTTTTTTTGCTCATTAGCCATTTGTTCCTTAGTGTCTGTTTGTGGCTTCTCTTCTTTAGTATGTGGCTCCTCTTTCACCTGTGATTCTCCCTTGTCATCTGGCTCCTCAGATCCTATATGAGCTTCTTTCATTTTCTCTCCGCCAGTGACTTTTGCTTCTTTTCCCAGCTCCTCCGAGCTCTAAGGCACTGATTCATTGTGGACCTGTGGTAAGGGCACATGAACTTGGAGAGGAATATTGAGTGGGGGAGGCATAGGAGACACCAAGGGAGTGGTTGAATGGGCTGGTGGAGGTGGAGTCAAAAGGGGAACATGGGATGAAGAAGGTTGTTGAGGAAACATAGTGTTTTGTACTGGAGTGGAAAGTGGGGTAATGGGAGGCTCTTGATGTGGAACTATAGGAGGAGTTGAAGGCCTAGGTGGAGGCAGAGGTGGAACAGATGAATCCAATGGGACTTTTGTAGCTACATCTTCTTCTGAGATGACCCCAATAGAAGAGGCATTTTCTGGCTTTGTAGTTTCCTTTTGGGCCTCAGCCATTTCAACATCATCTTGTCCTTGAGGTTCCCGTTGGGTGTCTTATCCTAGGTGATTGAAAATACTTGTAAACCACATAGGAGCTTGTTTCTCAAACTCCTTGAAACCATGAAACCTTGCAAAATCTGGGATGTTGAATTCATCATCACCGAGGGCATCCATATTTATTGGCTCTCCTTGTGTAGCCCCTTCGGCATCCTTAGGATCATCATCTAGTATCCTCCTTTTCTTCAAGAATCCTACAGATCGGGTCCTCCTACTGAGGGAAACATCATCCAATTCATCTTCATCATCCTCCACTAGGGTATCCATTTGTGTGGGTGTTGAGCCTCTCTTTCTCTTGTACACATGACCCTTGATCACTTCAGATGGCTTGGGTCCTATAATCTTGAATTTGGTTTTCTTTTCCAAGCCTGGTGAATCATGATCACTGGATGAAGGTACTTCTGGCGGTGCAATACTTTTGGACATCCTAGTTTTTACCTTCTTGGAGTGCCTGGTCAAACCATATGCAGAGGGGTGCTCATGCCGGTATACAGTTTCTGGCTTCAGAGGAGCAACCTCTTTGAACTATGGTTTCAATATCTTTTCTCCCTTCTTCTTCTTTTCATGAGAGGGTTTCTCTAGGATTTGCTTCATGGGGAGTGGTTGCATCAGGAAAGGATGAGCAATCCAAGATTTAGCCAGCTTAATCACATGTCGGGCTCTAAAATCCATGCTATCATTCTCATCTCGATCCACTTCAGCATTTATAATGGCCCTTGTGAACACCTTGTCCATATTGTATATGGAATCCAAAATTTTATCTGAGTCAGCATCTACCACCTTCTATGAAATACTTAACAAAAGTGCACCTTGTGCCAGCTCTAGACTCATTCGGCAATAGTGACGGACTCTTACCTCATAATCATCTACACAATTAGCCCAATGGTCTTCAATATGCATCTCATGAGTGTAGTGTCTTCCCATTATGTGGCTATAGGTACTAATGGGATCAAAGTGAGGCCTCACCAGCTGGTAAGTTAACAGTGGGAATTCATCCCATTCTCTAGTCAAATACTTGCAGACTTTCATGTTTGGTACATAGTGGGGGCTGATGGAAATAGGAAAATCCCTGCAATGCTTCTTCTTGTGCTTGATGTGCTCATGAGAATCAGATAACTGCCTTGCAATCTCTAGGAGGACTACTCTATCAGAAGGGTACCTTGGTAGCTTCTTCGGTGCTAGGGTGCTTCTTGCCACCCGAATGTAAGTGAAGGTCCAGAATTGTATGTAGAATGCCCCAATGGCCTTTACTTTAGCTGCTACTTTGGTAGATAGCCTTTTGGCATAGTCTTCTTTAATGGAGTGTATGATGGCAAAAATGAAAGCATCATTTACTATTTTGAAGTCTAGGCTATTGTGTGTGTAGAAGTCCTTCCTCACTAGTTGAGGATACAAGGTAAATGGCCATGTATTCTGTTCACCCATTATCCCAACTTTGGTCAATCTTGGATATACTGCCCGTGTAGCTAGCAAATACATGACATATGAGGTCATGTAGAAATGAGGGTCTGTCTTAACCTGAACCAATTGCTCATCCAAATTATCACTTAAAATGGAGGCCCAATCAAACCTCACTTGTCTTTCTTTTATCTTTTGGATTAGGAAGATCATCCAAGGATCTAGTTGATGGGACTTAGGCAGCCCGTACACCCTGCTGATCATTGTTATGGCTGCCTAGATATCTTCTTTCATATAGCCTCTCCTCATATCAATTCTATCCAGTCTGTTCTTGGGAAATGGTTGCATTAGGTACTTGTTGTTAACAATGTTGTTAGCCCTTTGTATGTCCTTGTTGTAAAAATCCATTCCCTTGTTGATATTGAAATTAAAGAACTTATCTACCCCCTTGGGCAAGTGGAAGACATCTTCAATATTATCAGGCGTAAAGTCCAGGACCACTTCTCTAATGTTGTTCTTGACCATGCGCTCATATGGCACATAGTTACTGGCCAATGTATTGATTAGTTCTACCGATTAGATGGAAAATGGGTGTGCCACTGCATTCACCAGAGAGAAATGGACTAATGAAGTGCAGTCCTTTGAGCACCCCACCGAATACACACACATGTTTAGGTATTTATTCCAACTTACATTCCCAATATCTGTATCTGTTATTCATGCATGCAAGTCAGCCACCTTGGATGATGGATGATAGCCTTTGAACTGATACTTCATTTCTTGTGATGCTACTATCTTCTTAGCCATATCTACATAGAGGAAAAGACATGAATTAGTAACATGGTGGGAGAAAAAACTTAGAAAACAAAACATACTGACAAATTTAAGCTTAAAAGGGGTCATAAAAGACATTTTTGGCATTTCGAACCTTTGGGGGTGCAAGACTTTTGAAAGGCTGAAAAGGCCGAGAATGTGAAGAAATCCTGATTCACTTGAACACCATTTTTGGTGAATTGGAGGAGAAAAACCTTCACAGGCCGAAAACCCCAAAATGCCGAAAAGAGCTTTGATGCGGTTACCAAGGTTGCGAAGTGTTTTGGCGAGTCAGAGAAGAAAAATCTTCAGCATCTGAAAGGCCAAAAGGCCGCCACATACATGAGATTCTAGCAGAGGGTAGTCTATCATTCCTTTTCAGTGTTTCAGAGGAGAAGGATGTTTCAGTGTGTGATAACACCAAAACACCAAAATCCTTGAAGAACACTTAGGGATTTTGCAGATTGGAGTGCTCTAAAAGTTTTGGACCCTGAAGGTCTAAAACTAGGGTTTATAGTCGGACTCTATAAATGAGTCTGATGGCGAGTTTGATCACAAAATTTCCAAGGGATGCAAGGTGACTACCTTGACAATCCCTATGGCCAAAAAGGCTGACTCAAAGAAAAAAAAACAAACCCTAGACTCTAAAGGATAGGGTCGACAAGCTGACAGACCCAAAGACCTAATCTAAAGACTGAAAGCAAAGAAGAAATGAAAGAAAATGAAGGAAAGAGAGAAAGAAAGGATGACAAACCTTGAACAAACACCAAAGACTCGAAGACGACTAGCAAAAGTGACAACATGGGCAAGAAGCGAAAGCACATGACCAAAGCTCTGAAACAATGAAAGAGGGCGTAAAAGTGATCTTTTGAAAACCCTTCATGCCTTTTATAGGCTTCCCAGGTGGCTGATGTAAGCACCCTAAAAGTCAGCCTTTCAGCCTTTTCAGGGGTGTTGGACCTTCGATAGGTCGAAAAACCCAAAAGGTTGACTCCTTTACGAGAGTCGGACCTCTGGGGTTCTGGACCTTTGAAAGGTATGAAAAGGGGGTCAGAGCCGAAGGACCCAAAATTGAGGCACAACTTGCTCCACTAGCCTTTTCACACTTTTGGACATTTGAAAGTGCGAAAGGGCGAGAAGGCCGAAAAGGCCAAAAACTAAAACAACTAAGGACAAAACCAAAGACAATAAGAAGCGAGACAAGTAGAAAGTAGGAGGGGGGGGGGCCTGAGGCCATAAGGGCCATTAGAGGAGCATGGTTGTGGGACCACAACAAATAGCCCAAACAAAGAAAGGAAAACAACCGAAGCTTCTCAGAGCCAGTCCACAAAGAGACAATCGCGATCTATAATGAGCCAAGTACAAAAATCTTCTAATCGAGCATGTTTCTTATCATCATCAAGGTAGAGAAAACCATAATGTTTGCATCCAGTGTGTGAGAGTGTGTGTTCAAGTTTCCTTGGAAACCCCTTGCCATGAGTTCTCGCTGGTGATCACCCTGTCATTGCCAGATCACTGCCCACTAATCCAAAGTTAGCCATAAGTCAATTTAACCTTGCTCTATTGCCAGGTAGGCATTAATAGCCCCAATAGAGGTTGTTAAAGTCACCCTTTTCCAACTACAGATGAGCTATGGTATAAGTTTTAGACTTCATAGGAGGGCTCTTAGACTCGATTTACTTCAGCTTTAAGCCGATCCCTTTGAAAGCATCCTATTATCAAAAAATTGTGTTCAATGTGGACTACTTTGATGCTCCTTGTAGCTTTGTAAAACATCATCCATTGCTCTTTTTTTTAATTCTTTTTTTAAAAAAATCTGGGCAACGCTTAGACTGTGCTATCCTAGTTTCAAGCATTCCTTTGTTTATCTCATCCTTATGCATTCCTCCTTTTTATTCTCTTGCTCTTTTCTTTTGGTCTGCATTTCAGTCAGGAAAGGATTCTAACTTTTAGGCTTCCTTCGTGACCATTGGCATCTCCCGGCGCAAATTGGAATCCTATTTTGAGAAGCTCGTGGCTCCAGATTTTCTTTTAAGTGCATTTTTTAGTGTTGAGGATGGTTGATTTTGGAAAACTCCCTTGAGAAGTCCAAAAAGAAAGTACCTTACCTCTGATCACTATCTCCAGCTCACTACAAAATGTAACTACTTCCAAGGTTTTGACCACGGGAAACTTGTATTCGTTACCTAGACCACCTGGAATAGACCACTAAAAATTTAAAGCACTCACCCCCTACAAGCAAAGACCTAAAGAAAAGACACGAATGACAAGACCAACATAAAAAAAAGAAAAGATAATAAAATACAAGGATATACAATAAAATACAAAGGGGCCTATCAAGACCTGAAATATGGCTTTAGAAACTGGCCATTGACTGGCAATGGGACTAGTTCTCCATCAAGAGAACTAATCCAAAAGGTATTTTCTCCCAAGATCTCTGTGATCTGGAATGGGCCTATCCACAAATGTTGGAACTTAGTGTGGCTGCCTAGTTTTTCTTTTGCTTTGTCCCACATTAAAACCAGATCAAAAATTTAGAAGGCTTTTATGGTTTCTCTTTTGTCAAACCATCATTTGACAATAACCTAGTGTTTGGCTACATGTTCCAAGGCCATAGTTTTTTTTTCTTCAAGGTTTAACAAATTCATGAGGTGAATCTACACCCAGTCTTCACCCTCGACGTATTGATCCATGAATCTCAAGATTGGTATTTTTAGGTTCATCAAAAAGATGGGTTGTAGACCGTAAAATAATTGGTAGGGGGAACTTCCTAGGGCATTCTTGACTCTCACATGATTTGTCCATAAGGCATATTTCAACTAAGTGTGCCAGTCTCTGGGATTCTCATCCAAAAGGTGTTTGATTACCATTGTCAAGTTCTTGTCAGTTGACTCAGTGACTCCATTTCCTTGCGGGTAGTAATTGGAGGAAAATTTTAGAATTACCTAGTTCTTGAAGGCCCATTGAATGAGATTTGCAGATGAAAAGTAGGGGGCATTGTCACATACCAAAAAAAAGGCATGCCAAACCTTGTGATGATGAACTCCTCTAGGAATTTGGTGATCACCTTAGTGGTGCAATTTTTCATAACCTGTACCTCTGTCCAGCGTGTACAATAATCAGTTGTAGTCAAGATGTATTGGTGGCCTGCCGAGGATGGAGGATTGATCATTCTCACAAAATCTCACCCCCATTGGGTGAACAGACATACTTCATATATCAGTTGTAAGGGCATCGTCAGATGTCTTTCCTTAATGGCACTAGTTTGGCAAACATAGCAAGAGCGCACATGCTCATGACTATCTTTGAACAAAGTTGGCCAGTAATAGCTGGATCTCAGTATCTGATGAGCTATAGCTCTGTCGATCCATGTCCAGTACCATACTTATCATGAAATTTTGTGAGAACTAGTTCAACTTCTGTTCGATCTAAACATCGTAGATACAATCCATCATAGTTGCATTTGTAGAGCTTCCCATTTCTTAACATGTATGAACTACTCTTATTCTTAAGTGCTCTTTGTTGGGAACCATTCAATCCATCTGGGCAAAAATTTTGCAGCAAGTAGTAAACTATGTCTTGATACCATATGTCAGTGACTATTCCTTCATTGGTATACACCTAGCACACCAAACCTTGTTATATTTCATCCATCATCTTGGTGAGGCCTTGGCCTCTCACCAATTTCATCAATTGGATCTCAATGTCAAATTCTTGCAATATTGCCATCCATTTGCCTCTTCATTCTCTGAGTTCATTTTGCATTAGTAAGGATTTGACTACTGGATCCAGAACAATAGCAACAACCTTACTCCGAAGTATGTAGTGCTTGAATTTCTTGACAGCCTTGACCAAGGCAAAAGATTGTTTATCCAAATTAGGATATTTGAGATCTACATTCTTCAGTGAGCAGCTCATAAAAGCAATCGGTCATTCATCTTCACCCTCTTTCTTCAGCGTGAGGATTCCTACACATGAATGTTCCAAAGAAAATGAGTAGACTTTAAATGGTAGAAGATAATCAAGACTGACCAAGACTAGAGCAGTGGTAATGGATGTCTTGATTTCTTCGAAGGCCTCTTTAGCTAGGGCGTTCCATTTGATTTTAGCATCCTTCTTCAACATATCATTTAAAGGACACACTATTTCTACAAACCCACTGATGAACTTCCTAACAAAGTTGATTTTCCAAAAAAAGGACTTCAATTCCTTTCTACTATTGGGTGGAACCAATTTGAGGATAGCTTTGACCCTTTTGGGGTCAATTGAGATTCATGTCTCAGATATGATGTGCCTGAGAATTTTTACTTGAGTCACCCCAAAGACACACTTCTTAGGATTCAAACAAATCCCATAACGTCGACACCTCTTCAAAACCTTTCACAAATCTTCAATGTGGTTCACCTTGTTCTTGGAGAAAACTGTGAGGTCATCCATATATATAATAATGCATTTCTTGAAGAGACCCTTGAATGCCTCATCCATAGCCCATTGGAAAGTGGATCTTGCATTGATTAGACTAAATGACATGCGGTGATAGGCAAATGTCCCCCATTTTGTAGTGAAGGTTGTCTTCAGGAGGTCCTCTTCCTTCACCATGACTTGGTTGTACCCTGAGTAGCCATTCAGAAAGGACATCATTTGGGAACTGTTGACCACTTGTAACACTTCGACTAGAGAAGGCAAAGGATAGTTGTCCTTCTGAGAGGACTTGTTCAAATTTCTAAAGTCCACACAGAGTTGAACCTCTCCGCTTTTCTTTCTTACAGGGACAAGATTGGCAACCCAAGTTGAATGCCAGATGGGAAAAATTATCTTGGCATCAACCAACTTTTGCACTTCCTTTTGAATCACTTGCTCAATCACAGGGTTCACTAGTATTTGCCTCTAGCGGAAAGGTTTAGCATCTAGGTTCAGCATGATGTTATGGGAAATAACATTGGGGTCATAGGTTTTCAAATCCTCATAGCACCATGCTTTGACATCTTTGTATTCAGTGAGTAATTCGACCATATGTTTCTTTTCCTCCAGTTTGCCAAATTTTCCTATATGGACCTCCCTGGGTTCGAGTTGTGTACCCAAGTTGTAGAGCTCACAATCATCTCCACCCATGACTAGTGTTTTCCCCTTTTCTTGAGCATGTTCATATTTATCAAAAATTCTCTCTAGAGCTACCATACCCTTCAGAATGGAATTTGTTTTCAAGTTCAAAATCCCTAAGTCATCTGACTCTTCTATTTCATCTTCTTCTTCATCAATTCTTTGCTTGTCAAAGATCCCTACATTCATAATGAATTCAAAATATTTGTTGATCATCTTGAAATACCTGGAAGTTCTTGATGTTGTCAGGGATAGCCAGTACAACCACTAGTTCCATGGAGAATTTCTTCAATTTGGATTTTTGTAGCAGTTGTAGGGAGCTTGCAGATACTACTAGAGCATCAGTGACATTATTCTTTCTTCTTGGGACACTCCAAATGTTAAAGGCTTCAAAATATTTTATTAGGTCCCAGATGCGGTTTTAGTATGAGACTAATCATTTTTCAGTGCAGGAATACTAGCTCTTGATCTATCGAACTATCAATTGTGAGTCACCTTCCACTATAATTGCTTTCACTTTCTTTTTGTGGGCCAGGAGGAGACCATGGACTAGAGCCTCGTACTCGGCAACATTGTTAATGTAGTAGAACTACAACCGATAGGCAGCATAATATGAACCCCCACAAGGGTTAACTAATTCGATCCCAGCTCCTTCTGGCAACTTGCACTTAGAGCCTTCAAACTGAAGTTTCCATACTGAATGATTCTTGCTAGAAGATATTTTGACTTGGGCTTCCGGGATTGCTTCTAGCATATGTACCTCGATCTGGGGTCCTGTAGGGGCCATGAGTGATAATAGGCCTTCTTTACTTGGAGTTTCCATCTTTCCTTCATCTAAAATTTCTCTTTTTGAAAGTGGAACCCACTTCATCTTTTGTTTTTCCTTGACATCGTGCCAAACCTCATGGCACAGAGGCAGACAACCATCATCAGAAGAGCTCCACTCCTCTTGTATAAAGCATTTAGTCATAGGACCTTGAGGTTCTTCACTGAGGGGAGAATCCTCCTCACTCAAACATGTTTCCATATTCTAGGGAGGTTTGGATACATCTGATATCTAGTTCATAACTTGGATCACCGCTTCTTGGCAATTTTGGCATGTAAACTCTGAGTGGTTCATCTGATGAAGACGATAATACTTGGGAAGCATTAGTATGTTGGGATGAGCATCTTGGTCGAGATGCCTCATATTATTCATCATACCATTTATGAACTCTGTGAGATTCTCTTTAGGGATCTGGCCATTTATTAACCCCTGAACAGGGCTATTGTTCGAATCTTCTTCTTTCTTGAGTTGAAATGCAAATGCTTTGTCAAAATGGTACACTCCTAGGTCAGCTTGTGAGAATAAAACCTCATTTGGGGCATTGTACTCAGTTATCATTTGTTTGAGCTTGGGTTCCGCATCTATCTTAATCTAGTTATTGAGCCCTTTCCATGGCAACCAAAGTTGGGTAAATTTCGTGGAGAACCACCCTCTCAAAGATCGGGTCCATTCTCGGCTGAGCAACATGCCATAAGTCTCTGGGATGTCTACTACATGAACATCGATACAATCTTGGATCCTAGGGTTGGTTGTCAGTTGAATCCATGTTTCCTTCAAGACCCCGATGACTTTGACTTCTATTTTATCAAGCTGGATCACCACGCAGTTAGTTGGCTAAGGATTCATTCCTAACTTCTGGCATATGGACAATGGCATCACATTACATGAATCACCTGAGTCAATTAAGAAATTATGTAGGTTCTTTCCAAATATTTTGAGGCTTAGTATGAACGGGGGCACTTCTACCCTATCTTTGAACATAGTTGGCATCGCCTCTGTGGCATTTACGTTAGACACATTCTTGGCATTATTGTTGGACAAGGCTGATTTGGAATGATCCAAAGACTTCAAGAGAGATTCTCTTTGAGTGGGAAAAATCTACAGAATATCATACATCAACATATTCATTCTAACTTTCTTTAGTTCCTCTACTGCACTGTATTTCTCATTGGCCCAGACTGAATTTCTCAATACGGTAGGTTGATGTTGTGTTTTCTGAACAACAGTGGCATCGGGCCCCCTTGGAGGCATAGGATTGTTACTGGCCTTTGGATCAGGTGGAGTGGGCTGCATCCCTGGAGGAATGTCATCTGTCAAAGGCTCTCTTCGGCTTCTCAAGTTATAGGTATTTATGTTGTTGTTCTGGAAAGCATGGACTTCAAAATACTCCTGTTGGTTTTCTTGATTGAATGGGAAGACAAACTCTTCCTCTGAAGTGTTATCGATCGGAGTTCTGTCTGAACTTGGATCGTATGACTCAAAAGCCATGGCACTGAAATGGGCCTGAGAACTCTCAAGATCCTGAGTTTGTTGATTGTCAGACTCCCCCCTATATTCATAATATGGTTGATGCATGCTGGGACCTTGGGCATAGCTGGCTTCCAATGAAATGAAGAAATTGGCATTGTTCGTGGGGATACTACCATTATTCAGATGTGTGTTCCATGTCCTATTCATCCTTTTTTGCCTAAACTATTTGTCTTGAGATTTGTTCCCATAAACTCCTCCATTTTTATTACTATTGTTGTTGTAATTGCCATAATTACGATTCTGATTTTGAGAGTAGGTATTCGGGACAACAGCTGGTCGTGGATAGTTTCCTTGATTTGGATTTGGGTCGAGCTTCATCTGGGTGATCTCTCCAGTCAACTGGGACAACATCTTCTTCATGGCATCTAACTCATTTACTAGAGCTTGATCTGGTTTCTTTTGGACAATGACCTTTTGTTCCCACAAGGTAGCCCTGTGCGTGTCATATCTCGAGTATGTGATGGCCAACAGTGGGGCAGCAACATACGGAGCCGGTACTGGATTGATCCTTGGGGTTTGTTGTATTGGAAGTTGATTGTTTGTTGTGAATGGACCAGTCACAATAGTGTTCCCCAATGTTGGTGGGATGCCATAATTCCCACCCGCTTGTGGGTCCATTTGTTGGGTCAACAAGATAGCTTTGTTGCACACTTTCTCCAAAGTGTCAATATCTCCTGGAGGTAGCCTTTTCAAGAATATAGATGTTAATGGGTCTAAGGTGTGCAAGTACACCTGTATGGTAGCATCAACTGGTATAGTGTTTGGAGCTTCAAAATTTTGGTACATCTTGTGAAAATGGTGATTGAACATAGTGATTGATTCATTGAGGTCTTTTCTCATCGAGATGAACTTGTGATGAAGAGTTGCCGGATCCACATGCAATTTGAATTGATTTAGGAATTTCATTTCAAATTACCCCAATGTAGAAATGGATCCTCACAGTAGATTCAGATACTAATTATATGAAAAATCCCCTAGTGTGTAGGGGAAGAGGCGGCACATGATGTCTTGATGAGCGATCTCTTTCTAATTGCATAATTCCTTGAATGCGTGGACATGTTCTTCCACTGGCCTGGATTCTCCATAGATGAAATGTGGGTAGAATTTCTTAGGATTTTTGGGTAGCTGATGGAGCTATCCCTGTAAGTTCAATGGTGAACTTTGAGCATTTTTGAAAAATGCCATTGGAGTCGGTGGTGGAGGAGCAGCAGGTGGGGCAGCAATGGTTGGAATTGGAGGAAGATTCAGATGGTCCGAAGTATCCTCTCCATGCTTTGTTTTGCTGCTGTGCAGTCTGTGAAACTTTGTAAGTTCAAGGAACTCGCCTTTATTGGGTGAAGATATAAGGACTTGTTGAAATCTCTTGGGAGAGAATGATCCAATATTCCAGGGTGTCCCTTTTGAGGGCCCTCCTTCTAGCGCCACTTATATTGAGCATCATTTTTACACAAAGACAATGACTAGGAATTTGTGCGAGCAACTTCCCCTCTTGGAAGACTGACATAATCAATCTCAAGGTTCCTTTTGGATGGGTCTCAACTGCTTGGATAGCTCAATGAAAGACAAATGTGAATTTGTTAACAAGGAGGCCTTTTCTGGTTCTTCTCTCAAGGGAAACTATAAAACAAACTTTAGGAAATCAAAAGTTCTCTTTTTTTTATATGGTTTTCAGATTTAAGAATGAAAGCAATGCTAATTTAATTAATCTACTAAAAGTAAATTGCAAGGATGGTTAGAAGATGTAAGGTAACAAGAGATTTTAAATGAATTTTCTGAAAAGAAACCTAATGGACATATGCTAGCATCACACCACCATGTGAATTAAATAACCAAGAAGATGAAGAAACCCAGAAAAAAAAGATCAAATCATGTCACAATCTTCAACTGAATGGATGCAATCATCAACGGATTCGAACAAATGCATACGTATGATAAGCCAAAACTCATCAGATCACGAAGCCACCCCAGATGTGCGCACACGTGAGACAAGTTAATCTTCAAGCACCAAAGAACAATTTTCTCAAAAATTCATCACAACACAATAATGCAATACTATCAAACACCAAACTAAAAGATCATAGACATAAAATCATAAACAACCAATTGTAATACCCCAAAAATGGGAAAATCTATCATCACTTGGGGCATATCAGATTCATCGATCCATGTCAATCTGGTATTCTCTTAATCTTGTAATCTGTATTAGCTTTTCACAACCATCAGTTCATTAGTGTTATTTCCTTGGTTCTTCGACAACTGAAGGGTTCAGATGTGATACCTGCTAGTTCTGCTAAGACAATCGAGTCTAGAACCTATCACTCACTTCTTATCAATCCTAAGGTTTAGAATCAGGCATTTTGACACTTTTTCTCAATCATCGGTTCATTGCTGCTATAGTAAACATTCTCTGGTCATTCAGGACCTCCTATCTCGATATCTTTCAATCGGTTTCTATCTTGAGATCGGTTTATCTTTTGAATCAGTTTCATATCTTTATCAAACACAGACTATCTTTGAACCACTGCGCTTCACACAGTAATTCAAAGAGGGGCAAAATGTAATACCCCAAAAATGGGCTATAAGTTCATTAATCTCCTATATCAACAATTCGAAGGAAATCAACATCGAAGTCCTAATCTAAGGCACATCTAAACATCATCGAATCATAATTGATTATCTTAAATTCTGCATCAGGGAATATTCCTAGTAATATTCCTAATTATCTTAATTATCTTTAATTTAATGATTATTTGGCGATAAATCCAATTTATCCTAAAGTTTGATTAATTGAATATTTTCATATTTGATTAATTAGATTTAATATTTGCCACTTAATTGTTTAATTAAATTTAATTCTATCTATTATTAATTGTATTATTTAATTTTGACAATAAATCCAATATCCTATGAATAATTGATTAAATCTTTATTTAATTAATTAAAGCGAGTTGTCATTATTTAATAATATAGTTTTTAATAGAGTTTGAATAAATAGTTAATTAACCCATAAATTAATTATTTATTTTCAAAAAGCAGTTAAGTTGAGAATAAATCACTTTATTTATTTATTAAATCATAATTATCCAGGTGCACATTCAAGGACCAGTTAAACTCAAATTGGAAAATCAATGCAAGTTGTTAGCTTTTTGAAACTCAACATCTTTTTGAGTTTTAAAGTTGATCTAAACTTCTAATTCGAGTTAAACTGTGCTTTTGCATATTTTTGTGACTTAATTATCTGTTATTTAAAAATAACTCAAAAATCAACCTGAGTTATTTGAGTGATTTATGGCTTTCTTCCATGCACCTCCAAAGCCCTGGATTTCTATAAAAACAAGGCTTAGCTCTTCATAATTCATCTCTAAAATTTGCATCTACAGAATCCACAAATTTGCACAATTACGCTGCCAAGATCAATTCAAGAGTTACACAATCATGTTGGATAATTGGAATTGAAGAATCAAAGCTGTTGCGAATCGACATCTTTGTGAGATCAATCTTATTTTTGCATTCATATTGCATATCATTGTTAGATTAGCATTGCATATCAATTTTCAATAGCATTCATAGCATATCAATTTCATCTAGCATAGATTCATATCAAGTTTTCATTCCTTATTGCATCATAAAATCCAAAAAGAAATATAGCTTAATTGCATTCAATCTCATATCTAGATCAATTGCATTCAAATCCTTCATTTAGGTGTCATCTAGGTCGCTGATCTCGATTACAATCTGAGAACATCAATCTCGCACCTATTAGAAGGCAGTAAATCACTTGGTTAGATTAGATTTCAATTTTTCACGATTTTGATTATAGCTAACCTCTAATGTTTTACTGAAGTGTTGTGTCTACAGATTAGGTACAATTTTCACACACACACCAATTGGCTCTTTGAAATAAAAGAACAAGCAATTCATAGATTCACAAATTTTGCATAGATAGCAAATAAATCACACCATGAATGAAGCACCAACTGTATATATTGTATCAATGATCAAGTCGACCCTCATTACATCATTTTATTACAATTTATAGAGCTCCACTCTTATTTTCGTAGCTAGGGTTTCGCTGCAACTAAAACTTGAAAGTAAATATAAACTAAAGCTTGCATTAAAGAAACTACTTCTAAAGCTTAGCTAAACTATCCTAGCACATAATTAATCCTCATGCATTAAAAAGATTTGAAAAAATCAGGCATTAAAAAACTCAAAAAGGGAGCTGGAACTCGTGCATGCTCTTAATAAACTTCATGTTTTTTCCCTTGATCTTTGGCTCTGGCTTCTCCACATGAACCCAACTACAAGAGATCCCAAAATCATGCACCACCGATCCCAAAAAGAAAGCTCAGATGATTGGAAAATGAACTCTGAGATAACTGGAGTTAACTTTTGGGCATGCCAAAAAATACCCAAATCCCGACAGTTGGTCCAAAAAACTCAAGACCCAAAATTGACTAAGTACCAAGTCCTTTATCCCCAAAATTTTGGACTTGCAGACTTGTCGAAGGCCGAAAAACCCACATGGCCGAAATGCAAAAAATCAGGCTCTGCAAAAATGGCTGTCTCAAAACTGGATTTTCTATACACAAAATTTGGCAGATTTTAGACTGGAGGCTTATTGGCTGGGGGGCACTTTTGGATGCACTTTCTTGAACCTATCTACTATCTCCAGCACCTCATCAAAGTCTAGCTTCTTAATCCCTTGAAGGATCTCTTGCTACCTATCTCAGAAGTCAGTCAGTTCTTGTGCAAAAGCTTTTATCTCTTCTTCGTGAGGCAACATTTTCTAAATTTCCTCATTCTGGTAAAACATTTGTTGGAGGTCTTCTTTAGTCTTCACCCCTCAGAATATGCCTAGGTACTGATTGATGATGTCATTTACTGAATACATAGTCTTATCATCATCTTCATCAAACAAATCTAGATCCAAGCCTTCAAAGAACTCCTCTAGCTCCTTTGCAAAAAGCGTTCTATCATCCCTTCTCTTGTTCAACCTCTTGAGAACATTTTTGAATATGGCCAATGCCATAGCTATGTCTTGGATCCACTTTTCAAAATTTTCCAACTCTGATCCTTCATATATCTTCATCAATACTTGGAAGCACCGCTTCCTTATCCTTGTTAGCTCATCCAACACCTATTGCCAGTTAAGGATGGTTTCCTCTACACCATTTTCCTCACTCATGATCTCCACCAAAGAAGTTATTCCCACCAAAATGTTTAGGAAGGGCATTAGGATCTTCCTGAGGGATAAGCTAGTGAACTGCTCAAAATCAAGCTTCCACTCAGCACAAGCCTATACAATATAATGTGGAACATCTATATCTATATCCCCCTTCCTCTCCAAAATCACCTATAATGAGGCCTCAAGGTTATCTGGGTCAATTGGACCCACTATTTTCAAAATGAATTTCTTCATAGCTTCATTCTACTCCACTAGAGCCTTTATCCTCTCTTCGTCTTTATTCATGAAGCCTAAAGCATGCTTCAATCCCAATGTAGCCAAGGTTTTTCTACCTTCTCTGGTGGGCTCCCCCAAATCTACCTCCTCCAACATATAGTCATCTGGAGTGATCTCATTTGCACTGACATCCATTGTAGGAACAACTACCCATGCTTTCAACCTTCCCGCTTGGTCTTGAGTGATGTAAGACATTGTGCTTGCTCGGGGAATTGGCATTGTTTGATGGAAAGAATGCCCTAGCGTGGTCATATCAACCTCATCATCTGTGTACATCCTGACTCTTGGTTGTACCTCCTTGGTGAACCATGTGGGCTTTGAGAATGCATTCAATGGCTCAAAGGGAGCAGCCAATGTGGAAGAACTCACCGGGCATCTTGTTTCTATTTCCTCTTGACTTTCCTCTTCTTTCTCTATTTCCTCTTCATCTTCATTATTTTGTTCGCCCTTTTCTTGTGTGTGCTCCTCATCATCAGCTGTTTGCTGCTCATCAGCCATTTGTTCCTCAATGTTTGTTTGTGGCTTCTCTTCTTCAGTATGTGGCTCCTCTTCTGCCTATGATTCTCCATTCTCATTTGGCTCCTCGGATCCTATATGAGCTTCTTCCATTTTCTCTCCGCCAGTGACTTCTGCTTCTTTTCTCGGCTCCTATGAGCTTTGAGGCACTTATTCACTGTGGACTTTTGGTAAGGGCACATGAACTTGGGGAAGAATATTGAGTGGGGGAGGTGTAGGAGACACCAGGGGAGTGGTTGAATGGGCTGGTGGAGGTGGAGTTGAAAGGGGAACATGGGATGAAGAAGGTTGCTGAGGCAACAAAGTGTTTTGTATTGGAGTGGAAAGTGGGGTAATGGGAAGCTATTGAAGTGGAACTGTAGGAGGATTTGAAGGCCTAGGTGGAGGTGGAGGTGGAACAGATGAATCCAATGGGACCTGTGTAGCTACATCTTCTTCTGAGGTGACCCCAACAAAAGAGTCCTTTTCTGGCTTTGTAGTTTCCTTCTGAGCGTCGACCATCTCAACATCATCTTGTCCTTGAGGTTCCCATTGGGTGTCCTCTCCCCGGCCACTAAAAAGACTTGTAAACTACATAGGAGCTTGTTGCTTGGACTCCTTGAAACCATGCAACCCTAAAAAATCTATGATGTCAAATTCATCATCACCGAGGGCATCCATATTTATTGGCTCTCCCTGTGTAGCCCCTTCACCATCCTTAGGATCATCATCCACTATCCTCCTTTTCTTCAAGAATCCTGCAGACTGGGTCCTCCTACTGAGGGGAACATCATCAAATTGATCTTCATCATCCTCCACTAGGGTATCCATTTGTGTGGGAATTGAGCCTCTCTTTCTCTTGTACACATGACCCTTGATCACTCCGGACGGCTTGGGTCCTATAATCTTGAATTTGGTTTTCTTTTCCAAGCCTGGCGAACTGTGATCACTAGATGAAGGTGCTTCTGGTGGTGCAATAATTCCGGTCATCCTAGTTTTTACCTTCTTGGAGTGTGTGGCTAGACCATATGTAGTGGGGTGCTCATGTTGGTATACAGTTTATGGCTTCAGAGGAGCAGCCTCTTTGAACTGTGGTTTCAGTATCTTTTCTCCCTTCTTCTTCTTTTCGTGAGAGGGTTTCTCTAGGAGTTGCTTCATGGGGAGCGGTTGCATTGGGAAAGGATGAGCAATCCAAGATTTAGTCAGCTTAATCACATGTCAGGCTCTGAAATCCATGCTATCATTCTCATGTTGATCCACTTCTGCATTTAGAATGGCCCTTGTGAACACCTTGTCCATATTGTATATGGAATCCAAAATTTTATCTAAGTCAACATCTACTGCCTTCTGCAGAATCCTTAACAAAATTGCACCTTGTACCAGCTCTAGACTCATTCGGGAATAGTCACAGACTCTTACCTCATAATCATCTACACAATTAGCCTGATGGTCTTCAATATGCAGCTCATGAATGTAGTGTCTTCCCATTATGCGGCTATAGGTACCAATGGGATCAAAGTGAGGCCTCACTAGGTTGTAAGTTAACAGTGAGAATTCATCCCATTCTCCATTCAAAGACTTGTAGAATTTCATGTCTGGTACATAGTGGGGGCCGATGGAAATAGGAAAATCCCTGCAATGCTTCTTCTTGTGCTTGATGTGCTCATGGGCATCAGATAACTACCTTGCAATCTATAGGAGGACTACTCTATCAGAAGGGTACCTTGGTAGCTTCTTCAGTGCCAGGGTGCTTCTTGCCACCCGAATGTAAGTGAAGGTCTGAAATTGTATTTAGAAGCCCCAATGGCCTTTACTTTAGTCGCTACTTTGGTAGATAGCCTTTTGGCATAGTCTCCTTCAATGCAGCGTATGATGGAAAAAATGAAAGCATCATTTACTATTCTGAAGTCTAGGCTATTGTGTGTGTAGAAGCCCTTCCTCACCAGTTGAGGATACAAGGTAAATGGCCATGTATTATGTTCACCCATTACCCCAACTTTGGTTAATCCTAGATATATTTCCCATGCAGCTAGTAGATACATGACATATGAGGTCATGTAGAAATGTGGGTGTGTCTTAACCCAAACCAATTGCTCATCCAAATTGTCACTTAAAATGGAGGCCCAATCGAACCTCGCTTGTCTTTCTTTTATCTTTTGGATTAGGAAGATCATCCAAGGCTCTAGTTGATGGGACTTAGGCATCCTGTACACCCTGCTGATCATTGTTATGGCTACTTGGATATCTTCTTTCATATACCCTCTCCTCATATCAATTCTATCCAGTCTGTTCTTGGGCAATGCTTGCATCAGGTACTCATTGTTAACAATGTTGTGAGCCCTCTGTATGTCCTTGTTGTAAAACTCCATTCCCTTGTTGATATTGAAATTAAAGAACTTATCTACCCCCTTGGGCAAGTGGAAGACATCTTCAATATTATCGGGCCTCAAGTCCAGGACCACTTCTCCAATGTTGTTCTTGACCATGCACGCATCTGGCACGTAGTTACTAGCTAGTATATTGATTAGTTCTGCCGATTGGATGGAAATTGGGTGCACTACCACATTCACTAGAGAGAAATGGAATAATGAAATGCAGTCTTTTGAGCACCCCACTGGCTATGCACACTTGTTCAGGTATTCATTCCGGCTTACATTCCCAATATCTATATCTGTTATTCTTGCATGCAAGTCGGTCACCTTGGACAGTGGATGATAGCCTTTGAACTAATACTTCATTGTTGGTGATGCTACTACCTTCTCAGCCATATCTGCATAGAGGACATGACATGAATCAGTAACATGGTGGGAGAAAAAAACTCAAAAAATAAAATATACTGACAAAGTTAAGCTTAAAAGGGACCATAAAAGACATTTTCGGCATTTCAGACCTTCAGGAGTGCAAGACCTCTGAAAGGCTGAAAAGGATGAGAATGCGAAGAAATCCTAATTCACTTGAACCCCCTTTTTGGTGAATCAGAGGAAAAAAACCTTTGCAGGCGGAAAACCCCAAAATGTCGAAAAGAGCTTTGATGCAATTACCAAGGTTGCGAAGTGTTTCGGTGAGTCAGAGAAGAAAAATCTTTGGCATCTAAAAGGCCACGACATACATGAGATTCTGGTGGAGGGTAGTCTATCATTCCTTTTCGACATTTCAGAGGAGAAGGATGTTTCAGTGTGCAACAAAATCAAAATGTTGAAATCCTTAAAGAGCACTTAGGGATTTTGCAGATTGGAGCACTCCAAAAGTTTCAGACCCCGAAGGTCCAAAACTAGGGTTTACAGTTGAACTCAAAAAATGAGTCTTATGGTGAGTTTGATCACAAACTCACCAAGGGATGCAAGGTGACTACCTTGACAATCCCTATGGCTAAAAAGGCTGACTCAAAGAAAAAAAAACAAACCCTAGACTCTAAAGTACAGGGTCAACAAGCCGACAGACCCAAACACCTAACCTAAATACCGAAAGCAAAGAAAAAATGAAAGAAAATGAAGGAAAGAGAGAAAGAAAGGATGAAAAACCTTGAACAAACACCGAAGACTCGAAGATGACTAGAAAAAGTGATAGCACGAGAAAGAAGTGAAAGCGCGCGACCAAAGCTCTGAAACAGCAAAAGAGGGCGTAAAAGTGAGCTTTTGAAAACCCTTCGCACCTTTTATAGGCTTCCCAAGCAGCTGACACAAACACCCTAGAAGTCAGCCTTTCAGCCTTTTCAGGGGTGTCAGACCTCTGAAAGGCCGAAAAACCCGAAAGGCTGACTCCTTTGCGAGAGTCAAACCTCTGAGGTTCCGGACCTTTGAAAGGTCCAAAAAGAGGGTCAGAGTTGAAGGACCCGAAATTGAGGTGAAACTTGCTCCATCGGTCTTTTCACACTTTGGGCATCCAAAAGTGCGAAAGGGTGACAAGGCTGAAAAGGCTGAAAACTGAAACAACTAAGGACAAAACCAAAGACAACAAGAAGCGGGACAAGCAGAAAGTAGGAGGGGGGGGGGCACTGAGGCCATAAGGGCCATTAGGGGAGTGTGGTTGTGGGACCACAATAGTAACACTGCTTCAGCACCATATGTAAGGGTAAAAGGAGTAGCCCCAGTAGGAGTATGAATACTCATTCTATAAGCCCGCAAAGTCAGATTTATCTATAAATGCTAATCTCTACCATTCTTTTAAACTATTCTATGTAAGATTTTGAGAATGGTTTTGTTTGATGCCTCTACTTGACCATTTCCTTGTGGGAAGTAAATGGAGGACCAATGTTGCTTAATCTTGAATTTTTTGCAGAGTTGTTTAAGGTCCTTATTTTTTACTCTAGCCTCCGTTGTCAGTGATAATCTCGGAAGGCACTCCATATCGACACATGATATAGTTCAGGATGAATAGAGATATTGTCTTGCCTAAGGTAACAGAAAGTGGGACAACTTCTACCCATTTAGTGAAGTAATCAGTAAAAGTGATAATAAACTTGTGTCCACCTGATGAGTTGGAATGAATCTACCCAACAAGATCAAAGGCCCAGCGCTGAAATGGGCAATGAGATATATAAGGAATGAGCTCCCTACCTAGAGCATGTATCAGGTTACCATGTTTTTGACACTTTTCGCATGACTTTGCAAAAGCTATTGCATCAATCTGCATTGTAGGCCAATAGTATCCCACCCTAAGAAAACTTCAGGCCATGGCAAGACCATTGGAATGTCCCCCATAGATGCCCTCGTGGATGTCAACTAACACTTGATCAGATTCTTCCTTTTCTAAGAATCTAAGATGTGTTCCATCTAGACCCCTCCTATATAAATCACCAGAGATAAGGGATTGGTGAGAGGCATTTCAAATAAGGTTTCTATGTTCAGATCGGTTAAAGGTTTCAAGGATAATGCCATCACGAAGGTATCAGTAAATGGCACCATAACGGGATGACTCATGACCAACAAGGGTACAAATGACATGACTTTCTTGGGAGTCATAGATAGGGTGATGTAGCTCTTCCACTAGGAATTTGAATCTGGATTCATGTTCCCCTAATTGAAGAAGTGAAGCAAGTGTAGCCATAGTACGACCTGCTTTATTTTTTGCTCTAGGAATTTGTTGAAACGTGACAAATGTGAAGTATCATTTCAAGGAATCAACCATTTTCTTATAAGGTACCATTTTCTCATCTTTTGTTTGATATTCATCATTGACTTGGTTGATTATCAGCTGTGAAACCCCATAGATGTGTAACTCTGTAATTTTCCATTCTATGGCTATCTTAAGTCCATTTGTTAAAGCTTCATACTCAACAATGTTGTTTGTACATAGGAACAATAACTTGAAAGACTTAGGAATCATGTACCCATGAGGAGAAACAAAGAACACACCAGCTCTTGAACCATTTTGCATAAAGGATCCATCAAAGAACATCTTCCATGTTCTTTGTCATATACATGAGGTGTTCATCTGGGAAGTCAACTTGAATATGTGCATTATCTTGTATTGGGAAACCAACTAATTGATCTGCTATTGCTTGTCCTTTTATTGCTTTACACTCAATGTACTCTATGTCAAACTCTGAAAGAATCATCATCCATTTAGCAAGTCTACCTGTGAGGGAAGCCTTACCTAGTAAATACTTGAGTGGATCTATTTTTGCTATGAGGTGGATAGTGTGCACAAGCATGTAATGTCACAACTTTTGGGAAGAAAATACCACTACAAGGCAAGCTTTCTCAATGCTGGTATAGTTAACCTCATATGAAACAAGAGTACGACTAATGTAGTATATTGCTCTTTGTTTCCCATGTTCATCAAGTTGAGCTAGTAATGCTCCCAAGGAATATTTTGTCACTGAAATGTATAGAATAACTGGTTTCCCTGGGATAGGAGGCATTAAAATGGGAGGATTTTCCAAGTATTTCTTGATTTGATCTATGCTCTTTTGACAATCCTCATTCCAAACACATTTAAATCCTTTGTGTAAGTTCTTGTTGAAAGGTTGAGCTCTATCTGCCAACTATGAAATGAACCTCCTTATGGATTGAAGACGTCCTTGAAGACTCCTCATTTGACTAATATTTTTAGGAGGTGGCATATCTATGATTGCTTGGAATTTTTTAGGGTCTACCTCTATTCCTTTTTTTGAAATGATGAATCCTAGTAGTTTTCCATAGGTGACACCAAATGCACACTTTTTAGGATTTAACCTTGGTTGAAATTGTTCCATGCGATCTAGAATGACTTCTAAATCATCTAAGTGTGTGTCTCTTTTCTTAGACTTGGCCAAGGTTTCATCCATATAATCTTCCATGTTTTTATGCATCATGTCATAAAAAATGGTTGTCATAGGTCATTGATAGGTGGCTCCTGCATTTTTTAATCCAAAAGACATAACGTTTCAACAATAGGTACCCCATGCACAGGTAAATGAAGTCTTTTCTTGATCTTCAGGAGCTATCTTAATCTGATTATATCCAAAAAAAACATCCATCAAGGAATAAATCTCATAACCCACAGTCATATCCACTATCATGTCTATATTGGGAAGTGGAAAATCATCCTTTGGGCATGCTCTATTGACATCTATAAAATCTATGCAAATTCAAATGGATTTATCATGTTTGGAAACTAGTACAATATTTGATATCCATTCAACATAGTCAATAGCTCTTATGAATCCTGCACCGAGTTTCTCTAATTCTACTTTGACTAGGAGAGCTAAGTGAGGATGCATCTTTCTCAATTTCTGTTTAACTAGTTTGACACCCGGAGCTATGGACAGGTGATGCATGATAAGATTAGTGTCCAACCTTGGCATATCTGAATAAGTCCATGCAAAATTGATCTTCTTTTTCTGTAAGAACTTAGTGTAAGCTTCTTTTTCTTGTGGTGACAAGGACTGGCTATGGAGCTTCATCTGTACCCAAATTGACTATTTGTGTTGGTTCGATAAGAACTAAAGATATGTCTTGAAAGTAGCTAGGGAGATGATCAAGTACCTCATCCTTAGGTACCTCAGAGAGGTTTTCACCCTTAGATACGTCATTTCTTTTTACTTTTTTTGGTTTTGACACCACCACGCAGTGGTTTTCACCATTAGAACTCTTATTCTTTTGATTTTATTTTATTTTTATTTTGTGACTAAGATACTTCATGTTTGGCTCTATCATGTTGGTAGCCGGTTCACTGGTCGTAGAGACTACGAGTTCAATGACATTCAAGTAATAGGTTATCTCATAATCATTTTGGAATGTTAAAAGCTTGGATTCTTGATAGCGTTGGGATCAATCAATGAGGTTAGGATGAACAAGAGGTAAGCCAATGACTGGTTCAAGGTTTTGAATGTGAATGATATCATCTTTGGTGACCAAAGAGTTGGAGTCTGTCAAGTATCCTTCTAAGCTACCCGAATCAAGATTTGTCCTAACAAGTGAAAAATCATCCACTAAGGAAACATGTGGATTCAAATCTTCTAATCCTACACATGACTTATTGACTACCTTGGGTTGAGAACTATAAGTGTGGATGACATCAACATCCATGTCAACTATGGAAGGCTCTAAGAAGGAGTCCCATTCATACTCATATGAACTTGTTTCTAAACTTCGACTAGGATGTTTACACCATGAAGGATTAGGATGTCTTGATGTGGAAGCTCTAACATCATCAAGGTTAACACCTTCTCTCTCCATCAAATGAACAATATTATTGCGTTGATGTTCTCTGATGGGATCTTCTACATCTGATTCATCTTGTTCTAAGGTTGCAATTGTCTCATGAGTGACTGGACTATTTGAATCTCCCCAAAGGAGATTAGTGGAAGGGACCCAATCCTCACACATATCTTACTGATTTGTCAAATTAGGTATGTATTTTGGTTCATCTTCACTATCTAACTCATCAAGAATAGGAGCAGTGTTCTTGTTATGATTCACAAATCCTAGGCCAACCGTCTTCTTAGACTTGCGTCCAAAAAGAGTATGATCAAGAGGTTCATCTCTAGCATCCAATCTATGACTAAGAGGTCCATGTCTAGGATAACCCATCTATTTGACAAAAGTATACCCTCTTCCATAAGCCTTAGTAGAGGGAGAGAAGTTCTCATTGTGCATGTATTTCTCTTCTCTATAAATCCAGTCTTTAACAACCACCTCTTCTTTTTCATCTTGAATAGGCACTGAGGACTCTACAAATGTGCCAAATAAAGTCATAGTTGAAGAGGAAGGTCTCATTTCTTGTGAAGGCCTGCCATAAGACCTAGGTGAAACTAGTAGTGTTGTGAAGGAGTTGAGTTGATACACCCCATGCCAAGGTCTACTGACTTGAACATGTCTTTACATTCAGCTAAGGTGGCATTGATGTCTTCTACTTCTCTATTGAGGGGAACATGAGCATTCACTGAAACTGAGTTGACAGATAAAGTGTTATCCTCGGGTATACAAATCTCTACTCCATTGTAGGGGAACTTAATATACTGATGATAGGTAGATGACAGTGCTTGCATATCATGAATCTATGGTCTACCAAGTAAGATATTGTACGCAAGGGGACCAACATCAACAATTTGAAATAAAATATCCTTCTCAACAGGGCCAATCCTAACAGGAAGGATGACCAACCCCTTGGAACTTCTTTCTACCTCATCATAGGCTTTGATAATGATCTTCTTTCTGGTATCTATGACTTGTTCAGAATAACCCAATGTCTTTAAAAGAATCAAGGAACAAATATTAAGCCCAACACCCCCATCTATCAACACGCACCTAACACAGGTTTTGTGGATCATGAATTCAATATGAAGGGAGAGATTATGTGTGTGGCTCAAAGCTTTATCATCATCCCCCGAAAAGGTAAGGTAATGATGGCTAGCAATATGGTTAACCATGTTATGGAATTGATCAATGTTTAAGTTATTAGGGACATTCGCTGTACGCAAAGCATCCTCAAGGACTTTCTTGTGTCTCCGGGACAACTCTAAGAGCTCAAAGATCGAAATCTGAGCTGGGGTTCTTTGCAACTAATTAACAAGATTATAGCTCAACTTAGGATTGACTTTTGGTTTTGAGGTGACATTCTTGGATGCCACTTGCTTTGGTTTACTTGGTTGACTTGAACTGGGTCCTCAAATGACAATGGGACCTTGACTTCATGTGACAACATTGAGAGTTTGAGATGACACGTTGGAGTTAGGACCCCTTAGCACCATGACGGGTTCTTCATCAAAGATAGGAGGAGAGTCCATGTCTAGATCGTAACCATAGGGATATTTATTCCTCATCATGTTGACATTTTCTTCTACAACTCCAAGCATGTTGACAACATTCTCCACAGCTGTGTAAGTGTAATTGACCTCAGCCTTGCCATTCTTAGGTTTATAGGTTTCCCCCTTTCTCATACTTGGGCAAAGGTTCTAAAATGTTTCCCCACGGTAGGCACCAAAAATCTATGTTAAAATGTTGACACACTTCTATGAGTTATTATATCCAAGATTGCTCAAGAATGAGGTCTCAAATGGTGACTCATAGCTATTTATTCATGGAGTGCAAAAATTTATAATAGAGGCCCTCAGCTTAGACCTAGTTTGTGCCCATGCAAGTACACCATAAAATGAGAGATTCAAAGAGAAAAAGAAAAAATGCTAGAGTCTCTATGATCATCAAGTATGCATGCAAATGAAAATGAAAACTATTCTATATGATAACAATACAAATTAATCTATGAAAGGAAATACTTATGAAAGATTATTCTATGAAGGGAAATATGAATCTAATATAATATATAAGTGAAAAAGTAATCTAAATAGATTTCCATGGAGGCATGAGAGAAGAAGACAAGAAAAGAGAAGTTTCAATATTCAAGCTCAAGTGCTCAAATTCTCCTCCAAAATCGCTCTCCAAATCTACAACATAACAATAACATAAAATCTGGATCTCTAAAATCTCCATGCATAAAAATGAGGAGAGGGCTCCTTATTAAGGATTTAGAAATGAATGGATGGTCAAGACTAAGAGGCAAAAAGAAATGAGCAATGATGGAGATTAAATCTTGGTTGATCCATGTGCTCAAGATTCTCAAGAAGCAAAATCAATGGACATGGTTAAGAGGCATAAAAATGTGTGGAAGAGATTAAGAGGCAAAAGGAGATTCCACTCATCTTGGAAAGTGTGCATTCAATGTGTAGACAAAAAGTCTTTTTCTTTTTTTTCTTTTTTTATTACTTATTTATAATTTTTAGCAAAGTGGTTTCCATTATTTTATTAAAAGATTTTTTTATTTATTTAAAAGTGATTTGTTCTTTTTAATTAAATGTGGCTTAGGATAGAGTTATTTTTTTATTTAATTAAAAGGGAGCATGTTCTCTTAATTAAATAAAAATTAAGATAAAATGATCAAACCTTAGGAAATATTAAAATAATTGAATTAATTATGATTTGATCAAGAAAATTGATTTAAATTAAAAATATTGCAAGGCATTGATTCAAGAAATTGATAAATTGATGAATGTGGGCCCAAAGTTTAGGCGACCATTTTAGTGTGCATACACCTACTAACATGATTTGCAAGGAATGTGTGATGGCTAAGTAGAAGAGAAGCTCATTTCCCAGCAAGAAGTTTACAACAGCAAAGAAGTTGGAAATTGTTCATATAGATTTGAGTGGTCCCACAAGGACTAGAGGATTATATGGAGAAAGGTATTTTATGATTCTTATTCATGATTTTAAAAGAATGATGTGGATTGCATTTCTTAAAGAAAATTCTGAAGCATTTGATAAGTTTAGAGTAATTAAGAACAAAGTTGAGAATGAATCTGGAATGAAGATTAAATGTTTGAGATCAGATAGAGGTGGAGAATTTACTTCAAAAGAATTTAACATTTTTTGTGAAGTGAATGGTATTAAGAGATAGTTTTCAGCCCCTAGAACACCTGAACAAAATGGTATTGCAGCAAGAAGAAACATGTCTGTAACTGAAGTAGCAAGAGCCATGCTATTTGAAAATGATTTGGTGAAGATATTCTGGAGAGAAGCAGTGAACATAGTAGTATATACAATGAACATAGTACAGATTAGAGCAGAGACAAACAAGACACCTTATGAACTATGGTTTGGACATGCACCATCAGTTAAATATTTCAGAATTTTTGGAATTAAATATTATATTAAGAGAGATGATGACATTGGAAAGTTTGATCCTAGAAGTGATGAAGGTATATTTCTTGGTTATTCATTGAAGAGCAAAGCTTATAGATGTTTCAATAAAAGAACCAAAACTATTGTTGAGAGCGCAAATGTTAAACTTGATGAAAAGTTCAAAATTTAAGAAAGAATGCTTGATTATGAATCAGATGAAGGAAATCATCCTAGAACTAATCCAGAGAATGTTGAATTATTCTATGAAACTGACAGTGATTTGCAGAATGAAAGTTACATTGAGGAAATCATAGAATAACCTACAACTGAAGCAAAAATTGAGACAGTGACACCTAACAGGAATCTATCAACAAATTATCCTGTTGAGTAGATTATTGGAAGCATACACATAGGAGTTCTGACATGAAATAAGGTACAAGAACAATTGTGTTTAATTTCTCAAATTGAACCTAAATCTACTAGTGAAGCCTGTGAAGATGAACATTGGATTAAAGCTATGAAGGAAGAACTAGATCAAATTGAAAAGAACAAGACTTGGGAATTGGTCCCTAGACCTAAAAATAAGAATGTTATAGGAACTAAATGGGTATTCAGGAAAAAGATGAATGAACAAGGAGAAGTTGTAAGGAATAAAGAAAGATTGGTATGTAAAGGATACTCACAGCAACAACGAATTGAATATGAAGAAAATTTTTCACCTGTAGCATGAATTGAAGTAGTAAGAATTTTTTTGGCTTATGCATCTTATAAAAAATTTAAAGTGTATCAGATGGATGTGAAGTCAACATTTCTAAATGGAGAGTTCGAAGAATAAGTTTACATTGAGCAGCCTGAAGGTTTTCCCTTAACTCATGAAGGAGACATGGTATGTAAACTGAAGAAATCTTTATATGGACTTAAACAAGCACCTAGAAATTGGTATGCAAGACTGAATAAGTATTTGATAAAATTACCTGATTTACTAAAGGCATAGCAGACAACAACTTGTACACAAAAGAAATTTAACATGGTTTGTTGGTTGTAGTTATTTTTGTTGATGATATTATCTTTGGAAGAGAAGATGAAGCTAGTGATAAATTTGCAGATGAAATGAAAGCTCAATTTGAAATGAGTATGATTGGTGAGATGAAATATTTTTTAGGATTGAAGATAACACAAAACAGTGATGGTATCTTCTTATGTCAAACAAAGTACTTGAATGACTTATTGAAGAGATTTGGAATGGAGAATTGTAATCTAGTTGGAACACCTATGGTAACTGGACACAAATTATCTAGCACAAATGAGACTCCTACAGTTGAATAGAAGAAGTACATATCTATGATTGGAGGATTGCAATATTTAACTCATACAAGACCATACATATCACATGGTTGGAATTGTTGTAAGATTTCAAGCTGATCCTAAAGAATCACATTATGCAGCAGTAAAAAGGATACTGAGGTACTTAAGAGGCACAATTGAATATGGATTGTGGTATGAAAAATATGATGACTTTACCCTATGTGCATGTACAGATGCGGATTGGGGAGGTAGTGTTGATGACAAAAAGAGTACAAGTGGTGGAACATTTTTCCTTGGAGGAAGATTGGTTTCTTGGCTAAGCAAGAAGCAAAACTGTATTTCACAGACCACAGCAGAAGCAGAGTATGTAGCAGCAACAAACAATTGTAATCAGATAATTTGGATGAAACAAATGTTGAAGGATATTGGAATAAAATTTGATGAGCCTGTTGTTATACACTGTGATAACACCAATACAATTAGTATGTCTAAGAATCCTGTACTACATTCTAAGACAAATCATATAGAAATAAAGTATCATGTAGTGAGAGAGAAAGTTACGGAGAAAGAAGTCAGACTTGAGTACATGAGTACAAAAGAGTAGATTGTAGATATATTTACAAAGCCTTTGCCTAAGGATACATTTGAGTATCTGAGAGGTATGCTTGGGGTTATGCCCCAACCTACTTTTGAGAAATGATGCAGATTGTTGCATCAGTCCAGTGGTATATGAGCCTTATCTTTCTTCTAGACTGGATGTTGGTACTTCCTCTATGGGGGAGTATGTGTTTTTGAGCTGAGTCATGACCTGACTCTAGTGAATACATTTTCTGAAAAGTGTCTTTTGCAATTAAATTTACTGTTGACATAGTGATGTATTATTTGTCATTGATGTCAATGGGGGAGAAGGATACATGAAAAAACATATTTTTGAAGAGAATTTGAGGGAGGAAGATACAAGCAATATAAAATGGAAAACTAAAAGATTTGAGCATGAGGAGGAAAATGAAGCAAGATTTGATTGATGAAGAGGACTTGAAAATCATTTCAGAGCAGCAGTGTTGTAGTGTTGGTATTCATGGAACTTGGATATTTTTTCATCTATTTTTCCATCAATGCCAATAGGGGAGATTGTTAGGAATGAATGTTGAATATATCCTATGGGGGAGTATTCACAACCATTTTGTAGTAGTTGTTGCATTCAAGACTGTGATTGTCATTGATGTCAACACAATGATCTACTAAAGATTAGCAAAGAAACATATAGTGTTTGTATTAGCACACGTGTGATATTGAAAATCAAGATATGTGGAGTTGAGGACTTAATCTATGATGTTTTATAAGATTGTGGTTAAGAGTGCATATGGAAATTCATTTATTCTTGACAGTTATGTGTAATTCAATGGAAGCAGTATTCAAGCAGTGTTCCTGAGTAGCGGTTTGTGGAAATCAGATGATATCTCCTAATCGGGATAGAATCTAAGCATGTGAATTTGTACAGATGATGAAGACATGATTATTGTGATGTGGATGTGACAACAAATTCAAAGGTCAAACGAGTAAAGAATTATCTTAATTGGAAGCCAAAAGTTTTATGTAATTGTGGAATTTTGTGTAACGTGTGGAAGATTTTATTTTTTAATTTGTATGCCAACACATTTATAATTATTTGAGTGTGGTATATAGGAAGGAATATTTTCCTTATTGTAATGTAAGGTTGTGTAAGATTGTGAAAGTAAATTGCAGAATTGTGCAATACTTTTTGTAAGAGGATATGCGAAGTATAGAGATCTGATGAAGCAGTTGGTGCGGTTTGGCACAGTCAGAGGAGAAGTGATAAGTTGTTGAGATCAGTAATATTTTGGTATTATTCTATTGAGTAATACAAAGATCATTTGGACAGTGTGTTCGGTGATCTTTCCCTTGAAGTTGTTTGGACAGTGGGTCCTTCTGTCTTCCATAACTCCTAACAGGGTTAGAATCTTTTAGCAGGGATTCAAAGTCTCCTAACAAGGATTGATATGTACTAAATGTATTTCATAAGACTCCTAACAGAGTCCATCCTCTCACAAGGAACTTTCATATTAGTGTATCTTTTATGGGCATCATTCTCATCGGGGTTTACTCTTTGATCAAGAGGCTCCCTAGTCAACATATCTTGTGTTATTATTTTGTTGTGTATGCATATCTTTCTATGGTTGTTAATCACATTGCTTACATGGTTAAAATATGTTAAAGGTGATAAAAGTTGTATTTATCTGATAACTGATTCACCCCCCGCCGCTCCCCCCCTCCCCCGCTCTCTAATAGAAACAAGGGCCAACATTTAAGCAAGATTAAAGGAGGTAGAGGACCCATATTTGAATTTAGGCACAAAATTATCCTAAAATTGTGCACAAGTTAGGTGCTTACAATTTAGGAATATACACAACTATGCCAAGTTTTTTAAACCAAACTTTATTAATCCAATCATCAAAAAATTTATGAGGAGTTTCTCGAATGTGAGTAGTAGAAAAAAATAATGCAACTTCTCTGAGCCTACCAGTTTTTGTAGAAATGGTTGTCGATATATCCTAGTTAGGTTTAATGTAGAGCGTATTAACAAAGTACGAGGCTTACCTTGTCTATCTTCACCATCTTGCCCTTGCTCTTATCCATACTGGTTAGTGATAAATTTAGCAGTGTGAGATACCTTAGCCTCAAATCCTGCCAATGCTTCAACAAACTATTTGGCATTTATAGGGAAGGCAAACACCAAAACCACAAAACCAACCATATATAGAGAAAGAAACTAGGGAAAGCACATAATAGGGTTAAAAAATGGTGGCAGAGAGAGTACTTACCAACCTACCTCCCATGCTTGGTCATTGTTTCTTTGTCTTGAGTCCCTCAAAATGGTGGCAACAACTTGGAGAAGGAAACCCTAAAAATAGGTTGCAAAGCATCAACTTCATCCTCCTAGATTCAATTATTAAATACCTCAAAACACCAAATTTTTAAAAATAACATATAATTATATAATATTTAGATTAAGTAAAATAAATTTTAACTAAAAATTAATTTCTTTTTAACTCAATAAAATTAAAAATATATGTTTTGTATTTATTTTTTATCTTAAAAAACCTTCATACCTTTAAATATAATTATATGATCAATTTTATTATAAACATTATGAAAAGAGAGGACTTATAATTTAACACGTTTGAGTAGTTTTTTGTTTTATAGTGAAAGAATGCATATTACATAACAAGTGCCACGTAGTGGCTAAGTACTTGCCTTTAATTATAGTAGAAACTATAATAGTATATTAATTTTTTAATTACTATGTTTTATATAGTAATAGTAGAAATAATAAATTTTTATAAAAGAATTTTTATTAAAACTATTATAAATAAATAAATTTAAATAAATTGATCTTTTAAACTAAATTTTAAAAAGTTTTTCAAAATAAAACTATTATAATAATATTAAATATTAATTTAATATAGTTTAATTTAAATATTAATATTTTGTAAAGAAAAAATAAAAATTATAAGCAAATAAAATCACATAATTTTTTTACATAAATAGTTGTTAATGTATAATTAGTATATAATAAAAATTAAAATTAAAAAACTTTAAAAATATGAATAAAAATAAATATATATTATAATATCATAGGTTGTTATTTAAATTATAATATATTGTAAAAATTAATAGTATAAACATGATTGCCAAATGAAACAAAATTTATGGATGAGAATAAATATATATTATCCGACAATAAATAAAAAATGTGGTAACCTCGGGTGGTTGGAATATCTAAAGAACTTCCAGAGGAAATAGATATATAATTGAGTTATCACTCATCACAAAAATTCACGGTATTGTTTACTGCATTGAGTATCACTGCAGCTGATCATGAAATCAAATTTTCATCCAAGAACATAATTGCTGTCACATTCTCCTAGAGCTCTCTAAAGTTAGCCATAATTTTGAAAAAATTCATTAGGGTTCTATTTTCTTTCCATTTGATAGACACCAATTTATCCTGTGACAATTCAAATTGCCATTTGTTTATCAAGTGCATTCAGTTGGCTATATCTATGGCCAGGAACTCAAAATAATGGGCTATTTTGCTTTTATACTAGTCATAATGTGACATTGTGTTGTTTCATCAAATCAACCAAGGACAATAGTAACTATCAATTGCTTGCATCTATGTACATGCTGGAAAGGAACTACTTCAACAGTGGACATTCCTTGGCCTTTGCTACATTCAAAAGGCTGTAAGGCCTACACAGAGTATTACAAAAAGGCCTGTATCATTCTTGGCCACATGCCAAAAGTATCTGTCCTCAATACAAGTGTGCATATGTTGAGCCCACACAAAGATTTTTTATTTGGGGTTTAAGTATCTCTAGACAAAATATTCCCAAAAGAAGCAGAACAAAGAACAAGTTTCCAGATCTCCCATTCATCTATTTTCCATTGCTTATTATTGTTGTATAAATAAAAAATTCAAATTTGATGATACTAAAAAGGAAACAATAAAATCTGCAAACTAGAGCATAAATTGATAACAAAAAAATCTTCTGCAATTAGGGCATAAATCTAGAAATGAACTTGCATCTGATTATTCTAATGACATCACAGATTTCAGAACATATTTGGGACCATAAACAAAAATTTCTGTTTGTTATTGTGATCAGAAATAATTGAAAAATAACCCAGAATTTTCAAAAATAAGCATGACTTGATTTTTTTCTTTTTTTTGAGAGAGTTGAAGACACAAAAATAGGCAGTATCAAGTACAGATGAATTATTTCTGGGTCCCAAAAAATTAGAGGTATTTCAAAAGAACTTCGCAATTAACCTTGTTACAAAGTCAACTGAGGATGTCAAACTGAGCATAAGAAGAGACAAAAATCAGATGCGGTAAGATATTCAGAGAACTCAAATACGGAGGGTCATCTAAAAATGGCCTGACATAGCAATAAATTCAAACCATAAATTATAATAATTTATTACAAAAAATTAACGAAACAGATTTCAAAATCAACAACAAAAATTCAAGACGGGCTAAAAAAACCATTTGGTGTACCTGATTAATCAAGATGTGATGAGAACCACAAGCCATCAAAAAGAAACATTGGATTAAATAAAGAAAATACTAATAAAATGACAACAATAGTAGAATATGGGAAAATGGCTGAACAAGTAAAAAAATGAATTGGTTGCGGATAAAAAAGAATCCGATAATATAGGTTCACAAAATATTATATTTTACAATGCCATTGTGATAAATTGCGTATAAGAGCTCAAATGCAATCACCCAATGAAATGCTAAATAAATAATTTGTAGATATTATAAAGCTAAAATTTTTGCATCTATATACGCATAAATATAAAATTCATAATGAAATGTAAAATGGAGTTTATTTTCATTGGTCTAGCAGAGTTCATTTAATCACTCGTTAACTTAAAAACTCAAAAAGTGATACAATAGTACGTACTTAGCCTACAGACAAGTGCTAATAAAGATTACAATTATTATAGTTGTTTTGTACTATCAAAGATAATAGCATAACATTATTAATTGTGCCATCAATTTTGATCGTAATATTTTTAGGTTTTTGAAAAAAATTGACGAGTGTGAGTCCATTAAAAAAAGAAATATGATCAGTTAGAAACGGAGGCAGTTACAAAGGCATGGAAAGGAAAATATTTTCAACTACATTTAAAGAGCGGAGAGTTTTTGATTGTTCGAAAGCAACATTTTTCAGATTTAATTTTTTTGTTCAGGCTTTGGACAAAATTTGATTTGAAGGGCTTACCGATAAGAGCCAATTGGATGCTCAGCCGGAGTTCTTCATTCGAATTGTTCCTGACAAAGCTAACAAGTCTAAGATAAAATTATTCATACATTTAATTATTAAGCAATGTATTTGTGAATCTACAAATAACTTACAGTATAGAGAACTTTCCACACTCTCAATATGTAAGAGACACTAAATAGTCAAATTTAAACTATTTAAGATATCTAAATTATTTTTCAAAAAGATTTTGTGAATTACCATTCAAATTTATTAATATTATACATAAGATTATGTAGTATTATACTTAGATATTGTATTATAAATTATAATTTTTTTTAAAAAAATTAACATTTGAAAGAAATTTTTTTAATTTAAATTATTAATAAAATAAAATATATCATACTATTTAAAATAGATTTTGTATAATAAGTAAAATCAAATTTAATTGTCACTTTAACAGTCATCTCTAATCGGTGTCGCTGAACAAGGAACTACATCCTTGGAATAAGCGATAGTCTCCCTCTGATCTCATAGTAAGTAGGATAACAAAAGATGAAGTGTGTCTTAGTCTTTGCAAATCTGATCATTTCTATCAATGTGATGGTCTGTCTGGGCCGAAAATCATCAAATTTAAACCATTTAAGAGATCTAAACTATTTTCCAAAAAAAATTTGTGAATTACAATTCAAATTTATTAATATTATACATAAGATTTTATAGTATTATACTTAGATATTGTATTATAAATTATAATTATTATTTTTTTAAATTGAACATTTGAAAGAAAAAGATTTTATGTAAATTATTAATAAAATAAAATATATCATACTATTTAAAATAGAATTTGCATACCAAGTAAAATCAAATTTAATTACTACCCTAACATAATATTATATATAACAAAAATATATCCATTTAAAAAAAATCAAAATTAACTCTCACTCTAACATAATATTTTATATGATAAAAATTTATTTATTTTTAGATAATCAAATTTAACTTTCACTGTAGTTCATAATATTTTATTTGCTCTCTTTTTAGTTAGGAAAATCCATCCATCTAAAAGAAGTATATGGAAAAGATGAGTTTTATGTGCACCTTTCTTTGACGATGTATTATAGATTCATTCTAATGGTGAAAATTGCATGCATTTTTAAATTTTTTTATATTTAATTTTTTTTTTTGATCAGTAAAGACCGAAGCCATAGTTTTTATATTAAGTAGAAAGTAGAATATACAATATCTATCTACAGCTAAAAACCATAATAGTGTTCGATCATGGAGTGTGAATAAATATAGAGTGTCAGTGCTCTCTCCATGAAAGGAAAAGAACCGTTTTCTGATATAACAAAATTTTCTTAAATGTAAGTCTATTCATGCTTTCCCTGTTCAGCTAAAAGCTTCCCAAAAGCTCTTGATAATGGGAATGCTGTGTCCTTCCTATCAACTTTCCGGATTCTGACGAGGATGCCAACCATTAGAAATTGATCTAATGTGTGTTCCACATGCTACCATATTAGCCAACTCATCAGCTTTACCATTGCCTTCGCAGTAGATATGGTTAGCCATTATTGACTCAAATTTGGAGATAATACTCAAAATCACCTCTTAAAAAAATTGAAGTTTCCAGTTAGTGATGGCTCCTGAGCTAATTGCATTTATGATTATCATTGAATCCCCTTCGATTTCCACTTTATTGAAGCCTAAATCCCTGACAAGAATTAAACCATAGTAGAATATGGGAAATTGGTGCACCTTTCTTTGACGATGTATTATAGATTCATTCTAATGGTGAAAATTGCATGCATTTTTTAATTTATTTATATTTAATTTTTAATGTATTGATAAATTTTATTTACTTTCTTGAGTTTGTTTATTTTAAAACGTGAAGTTCATGTATAAGAGATTTAGTATGCATTCCCTGTCTATTTATAGTAAAGATTTAAGTTAAAAAAGATGTGATATTTGAAAGTGGGGAGATGTCATTAGATTCATCCAATTTTGAGCTTTGAATTCGAAATCTGAAGTACATGTAAAAATCTAATACAAATTAGATAAAATTCATCCAAAACTGATGTGATAAAAATGGGAAAATGGAATTATAGTTATATTTCAAGGGAAAATTATTTTGAATTATGACAAGAAGTTTAAATTATAAATATAAAAATTACAAACATAATTATAGATTGATATATTACCCCCTTACAAAAATCTCCATGATCATGGTGGGCAATGAGATTCTCGCATACACCTCGCTCCAATCCAATTAGATTGGTTGGATAGCTTGAAGGAACTTGATTTTCGGCTTTGAATTCGAAATTGGGAGAACTTGTTAAAAAACTAATAAAAACTCGATAAAATTCGTCTAAAACTCGTGGTAAAAATGGGACTATAGTTTTATTAAAATATATTTCAACAAAGCACTTTTTTTTTAATAGGTTTTTAATTTAAACGACATGCATGTGACCCTATTGAAGCCATTTATTTTTAATCACTCCAGGACTGTGAAGACACAAACCAACTTTGTGATGGAAAAAACGTCTCGAGGAAAGGCCAAAAATTATTTTAGAAAAATTCTCACAATGACTTTATATTCATTATTAAAAAAATCTAATACGATTTTATAAAATCATCTTCTAATTTACTTATTTTTTCAAATAATTAAAATATAATATTTCTTATTTTGTTTCGAAAGATAAAATAAAAAAGATTTAACATATTTATAGATAAGTGCTTTTATTTATTGTGATATTGTTATGTTTGGATTTAAGTTTTTAAGTCAGCTTTATTGACTCATGCTATTTATTATTTGTGAATTTTTAAATAGAATTTGATATTTTTATAATATTTTTAAAGTTGAAAGTGAAAAATTATATATTTGTTGTCATGTTTTCTAAATTAAAATTTAATATTTGTTGTATTTTATTTTCAAACCTTTTCATAATTTTGGTTATTTCTATTTTTTTAAAATAAATTTTATTGTTGCCCAAATTCCAACCTTGTGACATAGGTGGGGAATTTTATGTAGTTGGTGAAGTTGAGTTACATAGGTTAGTTCAGTTATTTGGTTACTATTTTTTGGTTAGTGTTTTTATTCAACCACACCGAAGGATTGTTGCACTCATTCAAGTCCTCTTGAGCCTAGTGGGTCATCTTCCTTCCTATTGTGAAATAGGAAATATGATCAATCTCCCTTGCATCCCATTTCATATTGTACAAACCCTAACCATATCCCTAGTAATAACCTTATCCCTAATTCTATTTCTAAACCTAAACCTAGTCATAAGCTTAACCATAATCGTAATATTACATAAGGATCTTGAGCTTGCAATGATTGTAGAAAGTTAGGGTTTAAAAAGTAGTTGTAACATGATACCTCTAAAACATCTAGTAACTCAAGTGACTGACCACATTTTTCAAATAAGACATCCTCCTTTGCAACTATAGAAAGAAACTTATTTGCACCTATCAAAAGTAATGGGGTTATTCCATTACGGAATGTAGGGTACTCTAAAGTAATAGAATTGGGGAAGGAAACCCCTTGTAGAAAGACAATAAGTAAATATTTTGCCCAAAAGGCTTCCTTTATTTTACCCTACAACTGTTTAAACATTTCGTTAAACAGTTTGCATGCATCTATTTGCCTTCACATTTTTCTTGCAATTTTGCCAAGGATTCAGATCTGCCGGTCATATGAAGTTATATATTATGTACTTCTTCATTTACCCTTTTAAACGTGAGAATGAATGGTAAATCATACTACTGCAAAAGTCACCAACACCAAATCTATTAGAAATCTGATTTGAAGAATGCACTGCAACATAGGCGTTTTGTCAAACAGTTTGCATATTCTTATTTCTGCTTCCATTCTAGGTAATATCAAAACTAGTCTTCACACCCGATACTTCCTCTGGATGCACATTTAAAATCAATGCAACAGAGATCATTAATCATGGACCTTGTGTCATAGTTGGCAAGTAATTGCAATTTTTATAAAAGGTTGAATTTGTATATTTTGATTTTGTCGAGGATTTGTCATATGAAGTTATACACCATGTTCATCCCTTTATCCTTTCGAATTTAAGAAATAATGATGTTCCATGCTATTTCAGAAGTCGCCAACATTAAATCCATCACAAATCTGACTTGAAGAATGGTATGCAATCAAATCAAATAAAGATATTTTGTCAAACAGTATACGAGCATTCTTCCTTTTGCTTCCATTTCTTGTAGTTTCATATCCAAGAAATTTTCTGATTGATGATTGAAGGCAACCACAATTTGAGGTTCCTTTTCTTTGCAATTGCTTTACAAAAATTGTTGCTGCTCATAAACCGTTACTTTCATCAGATTCTGCACTCCACTATTTAATGGGCTTGCCAAAAGGTATTCTAATATTTAATGGGCTTGCCAATTTTAATGAACATTCTATAGGTGAAGGGTATCTTGAACATTCTATAGGTGAAGGGTATCTTCATGATCATTAATGTCACTGTGGCTAATTGACTATATTTTGAATATAAACAATACCAACTTATGGATGTAAGTTTTTCTTTTCCGCTTCAGATTCTTCCTCCGAACCTTCCTTTATTACAATGTAAGGTTGAGATATGTAGATTTTGATTCAATTTTGGTGATGCAGTCGTCTAATTTAAAATAAAATAAAAGACATTAGCCAATCAATATAGGTTTTTTTTGTAGGGATGTTGTAGTTTCTTTTTTCTTTTAAATTAAATTTCTTAAATGAGAAATTCGACACACTTCGATTATATTTTTATTGTAATTACGTTCAAGATTTTGAAATGGTGTTACATTTTTCCATTTTTTTCAAAATTTATTTAATTATATATATTTTTTATAATAAGATATGAGCTTATTCTTTTGACATTTTTACAATTGTACATTTTGTTTTTTCATCTCAAGTTAATGTTAGCTTCCTCTTTATGTAATAATTCTGAAAAAGAAAATACTAATTTTTTTTATAATATAAATAACTAAAGAAGTGTAATGTAAATGTAATTGTTGTAATTCTAGGAAAATATAAAATACACAGCTACAGAAAAAGGTTTCTAGTGGCAAATCTCGGTGAATGGCGACCGTTGCAAGCTTCTGCAAAAACACTAACGGCTTCCATGAGGAGAGAAGATACCAGAGATGGAAGGGAAAATGGCCCTTAGAAAGGAAGAAGGAAGCAGACCAGAGAAGGCGATGGCCTCACATCCGGGAGAAGAATTGGAATGCAGACCGCGACAAGCAGGGAATCTCCCAGGTACGTCACTCTTGTCAATACAACAGAACTCAATCGTTCCAACATAATAAAATAGAGTTTCATCTGCATAGGGGATCCCATAACAAAATTCCTCAGTTTCGCGCCATAGTGAATAATCGGTCTTTTTTTAAGTTTTCAAAAACTGGGCTCAACCCTGCATCAGGGAGAGACAATACTCTGAATCCCAACTTAATACCCATATTCCCAACATCTTCAAGGGGCATTCCGATCAATCCTCCTCTGCCAAAAAAACCCTGGACGGACACTTATTGGAAGATTAATAGAAGAAGACTTGCCCTGTTAGGGAACCTGAACCAGAATCCCAAGAGTTGGGGAACTTCTAAAAAATGGCTACAAATTTGGAGACCAATCCACAAGGAAGATACCCGAAAGGGATTCAACGAAGCTCCATTGGACCAGGATGGAGAAGGCAATAGGGTAGATTCTTTGCATATTGCAATGGAGAAGTCAGTATCAACAAGGGACCAAACTCCTTCGATCACCTTTCCGGAGGAAATGCTAGCTGAGAGGAAGGCATACCTCTTCAAATACGCAATCATTTGCAAATTCTGGGAAATCAACATGGAATATGGTGTATTCCACAGTTGGGTATCTACAAACTGGTCGAATTCTGTCCAGATTTACTCTTTAGATAATGAACTAGGATGTTTTCTGGTCATTTTCGAGGATAAAATGTCTGGAGACAAGGTTTTTCGAAACAAAAAATGGTTCTACAAATCGCAGGGTCTACATATGCAATACTGGATGCCCAACTTCAACAGCAAGGATAATGTCATTAGGTTCATACCCAAGTGATCACACTACAAAACTTACCTATGGAATACAGAGGAAAAGAGATCATTCATATCCTGGGTACTAAAATAGGAATTTATCTTGACCATCACATAGACTGCACTTCTGCTTCTATGAAGATATGTTTGCTTGCAAGTCTAGAACAGGAATTCCCTGCTTCACTTAAAATTATTTCAAAACAGGGCAATTGGATTCAACTCATTACCCAAGGGGTTGAGAATCTTCCCATATCTAAGAAAAGACACCAGGAGATGGAGGTGGATAAAATAATCAGGGAGCTCCATTCACATTTTGCAAGAGATCAAGAAGCTAATACCAATCTCTCATTTTCTCATCAAGAAATGGAGATGGCTGGAGACTTACATTCAGAAATTACAAAAGTATCAGAACAGTCGCTGAACCACAATGTTTGAGGAGGCCATTTAAGCTGGGAAGAGTCAACGGTCTTGGAGTCTTTTATCAGAGTGTTAGGTTGGGTCATGCACAGGTTTGTAAAACAACCCCATCATCCTGGTCTTGCAATAACTTACCCAGACAAGGCTTCCAATAGTTGCTAGGATACTCTTTTGATCAAGAGTCTTCAGGACCCAACACTCCCTCATATTTCTCCCTTGATTCTGGGTTTTCGATGTTTTCCCGAATCATCTCCACTTTTTCCCTTGCATAAGGCCATTTCCTTAAAGCCTTTCAGGTTCAATCCTTTAACTTTTCAGCAAATCATTCTTCAATGGGTATCGGAAGTCCAATTGGATTTGATAGAGGAAATAGCAGATCAAGTAATGAGCGAGGAGGAATCTTCAGATCAACCCCTGCAGCCAATGGAGATGTTGTTGGAGAAGTCGACGTCCTCAATTGATTTGGAAAAGGAAAACTTAAATGTAAAAGAAGCAACAGAAGAAGATGACATTCTTAAGATTAAGTTATGTGACCTCAAAGCCTCAACCAAAACAAAAAGTTCGGCCACAACATCTTCTTCACCAACCTTTCAAGGGGTTAACCTTCAAACTCCTGATTCATCGTCTTCTTCATACTCGGGGCGGAGAACATCCTACAGACTGAGACTCAAAGAACAAAAAGAGATGACTAAGTTGCTAGCCCCTCAAATGGAGAAAACCTCATCCACATTTAGAGTCAAAGGAGGGTTAATTAATCTCAAACCATTAGAAGCAAATATGGATCACCTCAGAATTAATAATCTACAATCGGACATAGGTGTACTTTCTCAAGTGTATGAGGAAACACAGATCTCCCCAAAACTTCAGGCAGTTTATGATCTTTTTGGTGATACAACATTAGAACAACCAACCAGGGATACTCAGAAGTTAACATATGTGGAAAGGCTACTAGATGAGGATTATATTGAGGATGAAGAAAGACTAATAGACATCTCAGTGCTCACCCAAGTAGAATCAGATGAAGATCACCGGCAAGATTTTTCACCAAAACGCAACAACCTTGGACTAGTGCAATCTATTCAAGATTGTCACATGGATTGTGGAAAGATCAAAAAGAAAGGGAGAGGAAGGAAATCTAATGCATCACTCAGGAAGGAAGTTGGAGAGGAATCAGATCAAACCAAAATAACATCATACATTAATGTAGGGAAGGGGAAGTTCCTTCCCGAGTTGCAATGAGAATCATCTCCTGGAATGTTAGGGGCCTCAATGCCCCTAACAAACAACGTTTGGTCAAACGTTGTATCATATCATCTAAAGCAGAATTAGTTCTACTTCAGGAAACAAAGATGGATAAAGAGCAATTGGAAATCTTCAACAAGAATTTAGGAGATTGGAAGGCTCATAGTGTAGATGCAATAGGATCCTCAGGTGGCTTATCGATCTTATGGAATTCCAGGTTTTCTTCTTTCATTCCAATGGATCATGGACCAAATTGGATAGCTGGGAACCTAATTAGCACCAAATCCAATTTAAATATTCATACAATGAAGGTATATGGCCCCAGCTCACACAAGAAGAAGGCAGAATTATGGGCAGAAATCTCTAATTGCTTTGCTCAATGGCCAGAGGACAACTTTATAGTGGGGGGTGATTTCAATGCTATAGTTCATGCATCAGATACATTAGGGGGATCTCTAAGAACCTCTTAGTCACAAAATGATTTCAAGGATTGGTTACAAAAAGAGAGTCTTATGGAGGTGGAGCTGCAAAATGGCTCCTTCACATGGTCAAACCAAAGAATGGGCATATGCAACATCTCAGAAAAACTAGATCGTTTTCTATTTAAAGGAGACCTTATAGAATTCCCTTTTGACTTAAAAGCCTCTATCACTCCAATTTCAAGATCTGATCACTTCCCTATTCAACTTAACATTCTTGAGGCCAACAAACCCTTGGGATGTCCTTTTAAATTTGAAAATATGTGGCTTAAAGAGGAGAATTTCTTGGAGCTCATAGATGAATGGTGGAAGGATTTCAAAGTTGAGGGTTCTAAGTTATTCTGCTTTGTCTCCAAACTAAAATACATCAAGCAAAACCTTCTCATATGGAATAGAACTCATTTTAATGACATCTTTGCATCAAAATTGGAGATTGAACAAAAATTGGAGAATTTGAATCTAAAAATAATGCAATCGGGATTGGACTATGACAGTTACTTAGAAGAAAAATCTCTCTTAAGGGATTGGGAAGATATCCTAGCTAAAGAAGAAATATACTGGAAACAAAAATCTAGAGAGTCTTGGCTACCTGAAGGAGACAAGAATACAAAATTTTTTCACTCAAGTACAAAACAGAGGAGAGGCATTAATAGGATTTCTCAACTCAAGGATGCTGCTAGCTCTATATTGGAGGATCAGAAGGAGATCATCAAAGAAATCACCAAATATCACTCTTAGCTTCTTAATTGTTTTATCTCAATTCCCTTGGGGATTCAACAAGGGTTATTGGAAAACATCCCAAATATCATTACTGATGCAGATAATCAGATGCTATCCAGACCCTTTCAGGAAGAAGAAATCTGGCATAGTATCTCCCAAATGGCTCCAGACAAAGCTCCAGGACCGGATGGCTTTCCTCCAAGCTTCTTCCTTCATTAATTGAGCACTTTGGGCAAAGACCTCACTGATGCTTTGGAGGCCGCAAGAGCTTCAGGTCGATTTCTAACTAAAATCAACAATACTTTCATAGTGTTAATACCTAAAAAGGAACAAGTCATTAATTTGGATGAATTTAGACCAATTGCTCTCTGTAACACAATTTACAAAATTCTCTCTAAAGATCTAGCAAATAGACTAAAAAAGGTCTTAGTTAAACTAATTGGGGAGGAACAGACCGGTTTTGTCCCGGGTAGATCAATTCTAGATGGGATAATCATAGCCCAAGAAGCGATACATTCTATCTAGCATAATAAGCAATCCAGCATGATTATAAAATTAGATATCAAGAAGGTCTATGACAAGGTCAATTGGAGATTCTTGATTAAATGTATGGAGCGATTTGGGTTTTCTAAAGCATGGATCAATTTGATATTTTATTGTATTTCAACTCCTAAATTCTCTATCTTGGTGAATGGATCACCACAAGGCTTCTTTGAAGGCTCTAACGACATTAGACAAGGAGATCCATTATTGCCATTTTTATACATAATTATGGCTGAGGCATTAGGGAGAAGTATGATCAGTATGCAGGATCAAAACCTAATCAATGGCATTACAATATCCTCATCTATTCGACCAGTTACTCATCAACAATTTGCAGATGACATTATTCTCATGGGTCAGGGGAGTATCTAGGAAGCTAAGTAGATTTCCAAGATACTAGATCACTATGGACAAGCTTTAGGGCAACTAGTCAATAAAGAGAAATCAGTGGTCTTCTTCTTTCACACAAAAAAGAAAATCCAACAGAAAATTGTAAAAATTCTGGAATGTAAATCAGGCTCTCTCCCATGTCCATACCTGGGCATCCCGATTGACAAATCCCTCAGAACAACATAATTTTGGAAACCTCTCAATGAAAAGATGGACATGAAGATGGATAATTGGAAAACCAGATAGCTATCTTGGGCCGGGAGATTAGTCATGATCAAAGCAACATTATCAACAATACCAATATACCTAATGTCTTGCCTTTCACTTACCACAGAGGGATATATGGATATGGTGAAGAAACTTAGGAAATTCTTTTGGCAGGGTACAGATACTAAGAGGAAATTTGTATTAATCTCTTGGGATAAAATATGTAAACTGAAATCTTCTGGTGGCACTGGCATTAAAAATCAATTATGGCAGAACCAAGCTCTAGGTGTAAAGCTTTATTGAAAAATAGTAAATAATCAAGATTTCAAATGGATTAGAATTCTCAGAGCTAAATATTTAGGCAACTTTAATAAGGAAGATATAGTCAGAATTAAAGAGTTCCCAAAAGGCTCGAGAATATGGAACTTCATAGCTAAGTCAAGACATATTATTAACAATAACATATCTTGGAATATCAAAGATGGAAAGGAAGCAAGATTCTAGGAAGACTCTTGGGGTGGGCATCCAACCATCAATTCACAGTTAGGCCCCAATCAGATCAGTCATATTTGTACTTCATCCTGGGGACCATATCTCAGTGACTATATCATTCCTTCGTCCTCTGCTGCTATAGATGGTTCTTGGGAGTGGAAAGACTTCTCATCACTTCAGTTAGATGCAAGAGAGGTAGATAAGCTCAAAACATTGATCAAAGATAGGCCCTTTCTTCTCAAACAAGGAAAGGATGAAATCATTTGGAATGGGGCAAAATCAGGATCCTACAGTGTCAAAGAGGGTTACAATCTTATAGCCAAATCATCCACATCTAAAATAGAAGAGATCCCAACACAATTATGTTGGAACAAGGTTGGACTCCCAAAAGCCGAGTTATTTATGTGGGTGGCATCCCAGGGTAGAATTTTAACTGCAGATAAATTTATTAAGATGGGATATCAGGGTCCATCCAAATGCATTATGTGTTTTAAGAATGAAGAGGATGTAAATCATTTATTATTATCCTGTCCCTTTGCTGAAGATTGTTGGTACTGGCTTTATTCAAGATTAGGATGGTCATCAGCCCCCCCCAAATAATTTACTCCAGCTTTTGATATCATGGCCACGAATCATGGGGGGAAGTTTATTCAGTAATCTATGGATGATCTCTCCATCAATTTTGATTTGGGAGATTTGGAAAGAAAGGAATAGAAGATTATTCCAGGATAAATTTTTGAAATTTGAAACTATAATTAACAAATTGGAGGCAGCCATAGTTGAGGTAATGAATTCCCAGATCCAAACTCAATCAGCACAACACAAATTCTTTACCAGTTGGGATGATCAGATGACAAAAAATTGGTTTGGGTTAAAAACTCCAATCACCATAGGCAGAGGATATAGAAGAAATCAAGAACTAAGGAAGGCATGTGTCTGGAAACCCCCTCCAATTGGATGGTACAAATTAAATTTTGATGGAGCTTCTAAAGGTAACCCAGGCCCCTTAGGAGCAGGATGCATCATATGCTCTACAACTAGGAATGTGATTGCCAAACAAGCCATACCATTACCCAAAGATACCAACAATATGGCAGAATTTAAAGCACTATTGTTTGGACTGATACTAGCTCGGGAAGTAGGGATCTCAAAGCTTGAAATTGAGGGAGACTCGCTGATTACCATCAATGCAATCAAAGTCAGATCAACCCCAAATTGGCATCTTATGGCAGTTTTAGAGGTAATCTTACAGTTAATGGATAATTTTGAATCGAAAACCATTAACCATACTTTCAGAGAAGGAAACACTAAAGCGGATGAGCTGGCTGACCTGGCAGCTAGAGGAACAAATTTGAAAATTCTATCCGATGTCAGCGAAGTTTCAGCGGAGCTCATTGAATCTAACCACTAAATCAAAATGGTCAAATCAGGTCCTGATATATTTTTGCCTCAGAAGTTGACAAAACGGCTCCTTGTGGTGATAAGACGGGCGTCTTCTCTCATAGCGCATAGCGCGGGTAGGAGTTTAGAACATTAAATGAGGAGTAGGATTAAGACAAGAGGAGTAGATACCTATTGTCCATCGAAGAGTGACGACGTCCGGACTTGAGTTATCTTCTGGCGTCGAAAACCTTGGTTGTTTTCGGTCGTTCACCTCTGCGTAGTTAAATCTCTGACACTAGCATTTCCTATGTGCACTACTGCGATTGTGTGGGGCCCAATTCTTTATCATGTTAGTCATCGCTAGGTCGGGGAATGAAGAAAGTCTATCCAGTGACTGTGAGTTTGCCTTTGTTGTTGAATCTCAATGGTGGGACCTGGTTTCCGAATGAGTCAGAGGGTCTAACATGTCAGAGCATCAACAGTGGTCGCTAAAGTGCAAGGGATTTGTTAGAGCTATGCGAAATCACGCCGGCCATTGATTCTCCTTTATGGTGTAGTGTTTCAAACTGTGGGTCCAAGGTGACACGTATGCACAAATGGCACTCCCCTATTGGCCGAAGGAAATAAAGAGGTGGAGTGTTGACAGCAAGGCTTGTGTTAGAGATTTTGATCGACAGTTGGCGTGTGATCACATGGAATATTCTCAACCCATGCGATCATGCGCCCACCGTCCGATAAGGAAAATATGAGGTGGAGTCTTGTCAGCGGGGCTTGTGTTAGAGATTTTGATCGACGGTCGATGTGTGATCACATGGAATATTCTCACCCCATGCGATCATGCACCCACCGTCCAATTAGATGCCGATGGTTTGTCTGCAGTGGGAGCGCGTGATGATTCATCGCCGAGGTGTCAGGTTGTGATTGGCTGAGCTGGAAAGGGAATGTTGACACATCGGTGGGCCCAGACTTTTCAGTGGGGTCATAGCGTAGATGATCTGATGGTGGGTGCATATTCTGGTAGAGTCTTGGAGGTCTACGCGAAGATGCGACAACCGTCGATCTTCCTGATGCGGGCCCAGTCAAAGTTCTCGCCAGTTCATGGATAAAGTGGGCCCTAAGGTTTGCGGTGAGTGCTGGAGGCTTGTCGCATGTTCGCATGAGCCAGTTTTGTGTTATGCGATCATGTGACAAGCCCTTTGTGGTAACTTTATGCGGTGGCGGTTAACGGTGGTAAAGGGCTATGATGTGTCGCATGTTCACATAGCCCTTTTCCTGGCTATGCGATCATGCGACAACTGTTGAAAGACGTTGCAGAATTAAAGGTGGGTCCATGTGTTGGGTCTTGCCGACATGTCCCTTTCTGATTGACCAGCAAGTGTTGAGATGGATATGCATCGTGGGTCCCATAGCCAAGGGCAGGTAACGGTGGTGAAGGTTTATGGGGTGTCGTATGTTCGCATAAGCCATTTTCAAACTATGCGATCATGCAACAACCATTAAGGGAATGTCGGCGTTGCAGAGTTAAAGTTGCCAAGCCCGCGAAACATGATGATCTAACGGTGGTGATATAAAGTAGATCTCAGTTTAGATGTTGACCATTGATAGACTATTGGCGCCCTGAGGATGACCGTTGCATTTCCAGTTCAAATTTGTAGAGGATTTTCGCGACAGGAAGTACCAAAATTGATGGATTTAGTAGTGGTTTTCAACTGGTTTGGTGGCACAGTTATTGCTGACTGATCCGAGGGGCTCAGTGACCATTTGCAGTGATGTTTTGTACCTGATGGAGTAGGTTTTTGAGCTTGAGAAGCTTTTTGCAGGCGGTGATTTGTACTGGTTTTTCATGGCTATCCCTAGTGTTCTGTACTAAAGAAATTAGAAGTAAATATCGGTATCAGCCGATTACTATTGTTGAAAGTTGAAATGATTTCATTCTGAACATTACGCCCTGCAACAGTGGGCTTGAACTGATGATAGATACTTTGTTAATTTATTTTTATATTTATATATATAAAAATCTCGGCTTTGGCCCTTCATCGATGAAAAAAATAAAATGTAATTGTTGTTATCTTGTTTTTGTAGATATAAAATGTATCATTTTATTTTTAGTTACAAAGAGAGTTATCAGTTATTAGATTTTTTTTTTAAATGTCTGAAAGTGCTCATGGAATTCAGTGCTTCTTTGATTATTTTAAATTGTTTTAATTGTACAATTAATATTTGCTTGGGGTTATTTGATTTACTATGCCAAATCCTCTCCTTCTTATTTGCAGTTTCTGAATAAAATTCAAGATTTTAATTAGGGTATGCATTAGTCATTTTAATCTTTTGGTTTTAGCAATAATATTTTTTCCTATGCCAATTTTTAAGGTGTTGTGTTCTTCTTTCTTAGAATTATTTGTTTAATCAAGGAAAGAATAGGGCGAGATTTTTCTTTATAAAAAATTAGATTTGTTATATTTTTACGATTGAACATTTTAATTTTGTTTTTTTTGGAATTGCTTTTCATTTATTTTTTATGCATTGAAAGAGAAAAAGAAGATAAAATTACTACATTATTATGAAAGTTGTAGAAAATAAAATTCAAAAGTAGTTATCCCGTTTTTGTACCTCTTCTATATTGTAATTTTTTTTTTATTAAGGAGGCTTTAAGAACATTTATATGAGTTCTGGAAAGTGTGTGATAGCAACATGTGCACATGGAATTAAGGGTTTCCCTGATTCAAATTTTCTCTTTATATCTTTCATTTTGAAAGAATCTTTGTTTTCTTAGTTTATCTTTCTTTCCCACTCTTTAATAGAGCGTCACTGTGAGAGTACAACATATATCAATGTGAAATTAAACAAAATAAAAAGATGTTTAGTCTCGCTAAATTTATCTTCTCTATTTGAATTCTAGCTAATTTACCAAAAATTATAAATTTAGAGATAAGACAGAGGGTCTATGGCTTACGTTGCCAGAATAGAATTTTGTTTAAAGAATCCCTTTTGATTTCCACTAAAACTATTTTTCACAATAAAAAACTAATAACATTTAAAACTAAATACAAAAGGGAGGAAAATGGACTAAAACAACCATAGGTAGCACAAATCCTTAAAGCTGACAGATGTCTAATTAGTGATTATATTGCTTGAAATCAACATGGTTTCCTCTTGATAGGTAAGTCCTATAAATTATGCTCTCTCAAAGATGATGATCTCATTACTAAAGTTATCAAGCTTGCTTTTACACACACAAAAAAAAAGGAGAAACATAAAGGTGATTTTCTACGTTTTGAATGAAACCAAAATCTAAAATAAAACTACCTTTTGTAAACACCCAAGTAGTTGAATGCTTTCCTCCTCTATCTCAACCTGTGCTTCTAGTATTGCCTCATTGTCAGAACCATCGAATCACAATCTACCTCAATACTTCTGAATACATCAATTGCAACTTATTTTTACTTCTCTACATCAAGGAGACTCTCACTATGAAATTCTACCCTTCCAAAATCATCTCTTTCACCAACCTCCTCCAATTCATTTTCAAACTCAGTATGCCTATTAGATGCATCATTTACTTCCTTTGATGCCTATAAGTGGAGACTAAAACACTGGAATTATAGATTTCCCAATGTTCTACAAAGTTAAAAACAAATCCATAACAATACAACAAAACAAAGAGCTAAAGAACCAAATAGTGATATGATGTGTGAGGGTCACAGAAACGATGGAGTAAATTTACATAAAATAGTGACCAGTAAACAAAAGGATATAATCATAATAATAAATGTACAAAAACAATCACTCACAACAAAAGGATACAATCATAATAATCAATGTACAAAAACAATTACTCACCTAAAGAGATTCTCTTGCAGCTGCAACCTCTTATCTTAAGTCTTCAACTTCTTCGAAGATTTGTTGCTCCTTCTTAACAGACCTCACTTCATTTTCCTTGGACTCCATAAAGGATGATGTTATTGACTTTCTTTGAGCCACCAACTCGTAAAGAACCCTTGCTTCCTCTCTAGCATCACCAGCTAAGTTAATATGATTCACCCTCTTTGTTTCAGTTGAGGCACGAGACTTGTCAAGATCTTCTTTCTTCATTGACGAAATTTCAGAACTAAATTCGAATTGGGCTTGTATTGACATTAGTTTTCAAGACTTTGCTTTCATTACTACGTGATCATATTGAAATTTAGATACCATACCAGGAATCCTTTTCTAAACATCTTGTATTTTACTATCATTTTCAAATATCTCTTCTTCCTTTTCTTTCACCAATGTAATTAAATCTTGTATCTCCTGAATCATTGAGTCTCATTTTTTTTGGAAAGCTCTTTTTTTTCTTTGATGTCATCTCTAATAGAATCATTTATTGATTCTTTGAGTTTCTCATTTGCATCTTCGATAACCCTCATTTCAATATCAACTCCATTTCCTGTAGTTCCAATGCCTCTTTTTGTAGGGTTTTAGAGAAGGATTTGCGTGCTATAAATAACAATTAAAAAATTCTCTATCTTATTTAAAAAATATTTCTACTACCTGTTTCTCTTATTTCTTTGTAATCTTTTTTAGTTTTGATTAAGTTTAATTCAGGCCTCTCAAAATCATGGTAGTTGTTGGAGGAATATTATTCTATTCACTGCAAGTAGTTTTAATAGTTTAATATAAGATTTAAGAAAATGGATAAAATTTTTGATGGTTTATTTTTAATTTATGAAATAAATTTGTCTTCCAGATTATGACAGCTAATCAAGTAAGACAATGCATTCTTTATAGTTTCATTTTTCACACATTGAACAAAGTTCCTCTATCATTCTACCAGAAAGAACATTATCACCAACATTTTTATAATGCAACTTAGCAACCATCTAAACCAAGATTTATTTTCTTCTTTTGCTAGAATGAATTTATCGCTTGTAATTTGACAAAAGCCACGAATTTGTAGAGCAAGTTTATCATAATTTGGCTTTGAAGACATTTTCAGCATAGCAGAAATCCAAATTTATCTAGCATCATACCATATGTTATTCATATGTTGTTCTAAGATGCCTTGCAAGGGCCTAAATTTCATTAGAGTTGTGTATGTTCTAAGGAATTTATGAACTATTAAATCTCAATCCAAGAGTTCCTTTTGGCATTTTTGAAGTGGAAAAAATTTGCATATTCAAAACTTATATATATTTCAATTAAAACTTATACATTTATGATTAAGTGCAATTATTCTTTTGTGTTCATTTGAGAAAAAAAACATGGTGTAGGATTATTCCCTTGTGAGTATAGAATATAATAATATTTAGTTGCACTTCTAAAATATGACCATCATGAGATATATAAAAAAAATTGAGATTTATTTTGTAAATTCATTATATTCATACAATTTATAGCTATAAATATGTGTACAACATTTAAGTTCAATTCAATTTTTACAAATTTACGGAAAACATTTGTAAATGCACATATAGACATTTCATGAATCTATAAATTTTAATGATTAAAAGTGCAATTTTGAGACTCTTTACATTTGTGCTTACTAAATCTAGGTCTGTCAAACATACAACCTTTATTACAAACAAGTTGTCAATTACTAGAACCTCTCTAAAATTGAAAAATAAACATATTGGTTGTTGTATACCCAAAATATTACGTGTCAATAATAATTTACACTTCCAATGAATTTTTATAGTAATTCTTTTATCCAAAAGTATATAATTTTCTAGCACCAAAGTCTGATTTTTTATCTAAAGTATTACTTAAAACTTTCAAATTTTGTCACAAAGTTTAAACAACCCTTTCAACATTTTGGCATTAAAGATGAAAAGTAAAACATCTTAGTTCTTTAGTATTCTAATGATGGATTACAGAGCATGATTTATAATTTTGATTCAAAAATTACTACAAAATTTAAATTTAATTTAAGAATCTAGAGATACATTAAATTATGGATTAGGAAAATATGATATCATTAACATTGTCCTTATCATTACCAAAACAATCTCGTGCGATAACCATAAAGCACATGTATTGAGAAAAATTATGAGATATTTTTCTTTCTCATTACAATTGAATTGGTGGATTAGATGTTTGAACATGAAATTGGTGGACTTGATGATCCAACAACCTCTTATAATCAGTAGGAAACCATTTTTCCTTACTCATTAAAACTGAAATGGTACATTAAATGGATAAGCGTGAAATTGATCGTATTGATGTTACAACCACAAATTATATTCATCATTGAAAACTAGTACGATGGTGTAGAATATATTATCGATCATCATATATTCATCAAAATATAGGAAAAAGAGACTTATGGTTGAGTTGTTTGCAAACAGTATCAATTCTCGATAGTTAATCATAAGCTCGTCATGGGCTAAAATCATGCTCGACAAACTTGAAAATGAAGTTGGGTTCAACTTATAAATAATCTAAACACATTCAATTGCCAGAATTGAGGATTTTGATGTTGAAGTCTATTTAGAGATTCCATGGACAACCAGAATCATAATTTCAAGCTCAAATCTAACTTGAGCAACTTGCAATCATAGATAAAAACTCATTCTAAATTACTAGGTTCTTTTTTAATAGAGCCAAATTTTGAATATTAGTATCAAAACCCAAGAAATTTATGAACTAATTATACGCTCACTTTAGAGCCAAAAATAGGACCACCACCTCAAAATAAAAGCCAAAAGCAGTACTAATATATGAGGAAAATATCATGGTATGACCAAAGCTCAATGCCAAAATATGACGAATTAATTCAACCTAGAATAGAAAACATAAATCTCAAACAATTTTAACCAATGCGAAGATCGAGCACAAGTATCCCAAAATAGCTCCCCAGTATGCACCCTGCCCAACATCCAAAGAAATTTTTCATTTTATCCTATCACTTAGGATTTATGAAGTGCTATAATTGAACTCAAATTGTAACCGTGGTCATCATGTTCCATCTTAATCCTTAATTCCATTATAACTAATACTTGCAAGTTATTAGGAGAGTAAAAGTATAACAATATCCCATGACTAGTACATAAGGATTTTGAGCTTGGAATGATTGTAGAAATTTAGGGTTTAAAAAGTAGTTGTAACATGATACCTCTAAAATATCTAGTAACTCAAGTGACCAATCACAATTTTCAAATAAGTCATCCTCCTCTACAACTATAGAAAGAAACTCATTTGTAGCTATCAAAAGTAACGGGGTTATTCCATTATAGAATGTAGGGTACTCTAAAGTAAGAGAATGGGGGAAGGAAATCCCTTGTAGAAAGACAATAAGTAAATACGAAAGAGTTGGAGGTTGATAATCTTACAAAGTCTAACTTTTCCCTTGTTCTCATGATTGTGAACTCCTCGAAGGCCTCTCATGAATCTATGTTCTTAAATATTTGTCAAATTAATAATTTATTATGTCTCTTCATATCAAAATGGAAGTGGAAAGAATTTCATCTTTGAAAGGTTGATAACAATTCTTCTATTGGGATTAGGAAACATCAACCTTGAAATCTTAAGTCATTTTATTTATTTTATGTTCATTGGATGGGTTGGATGCATAGGAGACACAAGAGGCTAAACTAATTAATATTTATTATACCATGAAAAGACACAACTTATGAAGCATATTAAAAAAATATTCTATTTTGGCATCCACTTTCTAGGTTGAGATAGCCCATACTTACATACAATGTCTATGCATGTTGATATATGTCAATTTTATGCTACCTAAAGTTGGTCTCCCATATTTTTATGTTCTTGGTTTGAGCCATTGGAGTCATTAGATAGTAATGGAGAACCTATGATTGATCATTTTTAGTGGTTGTGGGTTAGGTACCCATACGAAGGCCATGTAATGTTTAGTTATTGTTTACTATATTTCTGGATTATTCACTAAGGGAGGTATGAATCTTCCTAAAGGGTTTTTACTTGTTGTTTTAGGACACCATAATGATTTTCCCAATCAAAAATCTCTATTAAGTGGAACCTTGAGATAGTGGTTTCATCTTATGTTGTAGGTAACCAAATGTTGTTGAATTTCTCAAAGAATTGATCTGAAAAATTATTATTGTACATGTATCTTTCCCTCTTTCTCATGTTGAGTTTTTTACTGAAAGGTTTCTTTGTGTAAATTTGGTGTTATCTTTGGTATTCTTGATTTTATGCTTTTTTGTTGATTGTGTAATTACATTATAATATTGGGTAATCTTTATTTCATATTTACAAATGCATTTAAAATTTAATATTATAGTTAAGTTCACCTTATTTTTCAATATTTGATATCAAAGCTAGAAATTTTTTTGAGAGATGAATGCCTTTCTTGTAAATGTTGAAGGCTTTTTAGATATAGTAGGAGTTTTGCATTGTGGTTTTAAAGATTTATCAGAGAAAATTATATATCATGGTAACCACCTCTCATAAAGATACAAAGAATTACATTAGCTACAAGAAGTGGAAGTTGAAGATAGAGTACATCCTTGGAGAGAGATCAATGGTTGTCATTTTCAAAAGATATGAAGTCATCTATAATGACTAATAAAGATTACAAGAATTTGGACAAGAATGCATGAGGAACCAATCAATTGTGTCTTATGGATTCTATAGTCTTGAAAGCCTTTAAATTGAAGACATTATTGAAAGCCTTTTAAATTGAAGACATTCCATTTAAGTTATGGAAGAGGATAGTTGTGTTGGAAAAATGTTCAATGCTTCCCTCGGGATTCGTGACATGGTTTAACAGCCTCCTGTGTCTTCTATAAGTCTAGTGGTTGTATTGGGCATTAACATGTCAATCTTTTGGTGCAACAACAACTACTACTTGTAACAAGTGGTATCAGAGCTTGGTCATAGGTTCGAATCCTTAAAACCCTCGGGTAACGTTGAGGGGGAGATTGTTGGAAAAATGGTCAGTGCTCCCCTCGGGATTCATGACATGGTTTAATAGCCTCCTGTGTCTTCTATAAGTCTAGTGGTTGTATCGGGCATTAACAAGTCGATCTTTTGGTGCAACGACAACTACTACTTGTAACAAGTTGAAATATATCAAACTAACCTTTTTCCTAACAAGTTATATATCAAAAGGAACTTGTATTTTTTAAAGATGAAGGATGGTGATCTATTTTGTATCATTTATATATGCTTTCAATCTAATTATATAATTTATCTTGTATTAGTAGAAGTAAAAATAGAAGATAAGGATAAGTGTATTTTGTTGCTTTGTTATTGGCCCAAATCTTGAGAAAATCTAATTGTTGTCATAATGGTGCTACTTCAAAGCCAAACAAGGATAGTATTATTACTATACTTCTTTTATAAGAAATGAGATCAAAGACTATAATTTTTTGCTCCCAAGATTCCTTGTATGTGTGGGCTAGGTCCAAAGAGAAGGGCCTAAAGAGGATGGAATAAAGGATAAGTTTGTTAGCAATATGTGTTCAGTATTTTCATTGATGTCAACTTGTTATGTTCATTTTTTTCAACTTGATGGAATGGTGTGCTTCCTAATGTATGAAAGATGATAGAGGTCCAAAAATGAGTGATTAGATATTGTTCTAATGTTTAGTATTGATGTTGAGTTAGTATGTGTTTTTTTTTTCAAAAAGGTAATAGTGTGGGAAGCTTGCATATCTAGGAAAAAAGTCTATGAAGTCCTTATGGGAGAATTCTTTACATTCCTCTACATGATAAGTTGATGGATTGTAGTTCTAGAACTGTAATGTTTATGATCTATGAATGTGTGTTATCATGATTTTAGGTCCCTAGTAGTTTAGTGGTTGAAGTTTTAATTGTGTGTTTGCTAACAGTGAGACTATCTATTAGAACTAATCTAGAGAATGTTGTGCATTGTTGTTGCTAGGTGTACATCTTGGTGGACATATTCTGAATTTTAGTATAATGTTCTAGTTCAAAATTTATGTGTTGGATTATTTTGCAAGTGAAGATATGTTATTCTATTGTTTGACATTGTTGTCTATGTTGGTCTCTCGTTGAATTAGTGAATTATCTTAATTGAATTATGATATTTTGGTTTAGATATACATTGGAGATTGATTTAAGAGGTTGTTATGGGTCTTACTATACCATGTATAGATCTACATTACGTAATTTACCTTTGAGGATGCTTTTGGGTCAACTAGTTAACATTCTTTAATATTTTTCTACACCTTACATTTGATGTTGTCTTTGGAGGATAAAAAATTATGCGCACTTCATTTGAATCAGTTGAAGAAGGTGTATTGTGATCTATTTAGCGTCCTCGTTATCTCCTAGAGTGGACCGCATTAAAAGAAATTGTTAATGGTGGCTAACTTTGTGTAGATATTTTTTGTTTCTATTATGGATGACCTAGTTAATGGTTTCATTAACCAAGTTGATATGTGTGTGTGCCCACATAGATAATTGACTTGCACATGGATGGTTTGTAGATTGAATATATATGTGAAAGTGAAAGCACAAAAAATACAAATATTAGTTGTAAGATGCACTATGATGATCATATCTTTCAGAATTGATAAAGTTGGTGACAATGAATGTGCAAGTTGTGGTTGGCATAGTAGTGGTCGAGGACTATTTCATGATCAAGAGATAATTTTTATTTCAATTCATAAATTCCGTATTCTTGCTAGAAGACAATGAGTTATTTTGGTAGCTTGTGCAGATCTGTACTTGCCCTAGAGTTGTGTACTTTAATATATAATTCCCCTTGTATCTTACCCTGGGATCATGTGTCTTACTCTTGCAATTCCCTTGAGTCTTCTCCTAAGCTTGTGCTCCTTTACGTACAAGTATAAATGAAGAGAAATGAGCTTCCTTATCCCATGGGCTAAAATATCGTATTCAAGTTATTCATATAGTAAACTTGATTCTCATCATGGTTTTTCTCACATTGGTTTTCCTGCATAAAAATCTAGTCCTCATGTGTTTTGTGTTCATTGCATTATCTTTCATTGATGTGTGTTCAAAAAATTCAAAATGATGTTCTAAGACCCTTAGAAATAGCAAAGTGAAATGTTGGAATAATGAGAAAAGAATTCATGTGAAGGTGTGTAAGAATAGGAAAAGGAGTGTAGATTAGTCTACAAAATAATTTTTAACTTTGATGCTTTATTTATTCTAGCTAACATTATTGGTAATGATTCTTGACTTATTGATTTAGGTTGATCCTACTATATGACTCCTCATAGGGGGTGGTTTGCTGCATACTCAAATTATGACAAGCGAGCTATTTTCCTTGGATATAGCAACACTAAGAAGATTGTCAATAAGAAAAATATAAACTTGTGTTTGAATGATCGAAGGGTTTAAAAATTTGATAATTTTTGCATATTCTAGGAGTTGAAAAATACATACTTTCAATAGCCAAGTTGGCTGATTTTGGAATGCATGCGACATTTGACAAGTATGGTTGCAAGTTGGTAAGAGGGAGTTTGATGAGATCGCTAGAAGATATCATCCAAAGACCATATTTAGGATGAATGCCTCCATTTTTTATAACTCTATTAATGCGATTGGCATGTATATTGTGGCAACATAGATTGGGTCACATAAGTGAAAAAGCTCTTACAACCATTCCAAATAAAAAGTTGGTTGATAGTAAACTTTTAATTATTTAGTTGGAAAATATAGTTTTTGTGAGCATTATGAGTTTGATAAATGCATCATCATTTGATAATATGATTAATAAGGCTAATAGATTATTAGACATCACTTATTCATATGTATTCTTGTATGTTGGCTCTTTTCAAAAGTCTTATCATTATTTATATTTTTTATTAGATGTTGACTCTTTTCAAAAGTTCTATTATTATATTACTTTTCATTGATAATGTCTCAAAATACACTTGCATTTATTTAACACATGTAAAGTTTGAGGTTTTGGCTAAGATTGAAAAATTGAAAGCCCTAGTTGAGAAACAACCAAATTATATGACAATGTCATTGAGATCCCGAAATGGAGATAAAATATTTTCACACAATGTACATACACAATGTAAATGCATTCTTCCTTTTGCTTCCATTTCTTGTAATTTCATACCTAATCTTCACACCCAATACTTTCTTCCACATTTAAATCAATGCTACATAGATCATCAATCATGGCCTTTAGTAACAGAAAATATGATTTACAAACATTTGCTAATTTAAATCACCTACGATGTTCTTTAAAAAAATTATTCCTCAAAACCACATTCCCAAAGCAGTGGATGAAAGGGATTAATATATTTCAGTCGTTCCCCCCATATGATATTCGGTGCACTCGCCAAATGAATAATTTACCTCTGAAGATTTTTTGGAAGAAAAATCATATTGGATAAAAGTAAGGCTACCTAAACACTTTGTAACAAATCTGCTTTTAACTTTATCTTGAATTAAAAGATTGAAAAAAAGTTTGTCACAGAATAAACATGATTGCTGCTAAAGTTTATGGAAGGTGGAATATTAGAAATGCAGGCTCGCGTGCAAGCATGCAATGGGCTACCTTTTGATATTTACTTTTATCTTTAAAACATATTTTAATCTCCCCTTTTCACTTATATTTGATACCTATGTGTTTTCTTGATTTGAAAAAAAACAATTATTTTAAAAAACTATAAATGCTGCAAATTTAAAAGCATTTTAGCTCTCTGGTATCTTTATGAAGGATTTCAAAAACTCGTGGAGAGTCTAATTCAAAATCTAGAGATATATTAGATTAAGGATCATAGAAATCTGAAATCAATAGTAGTACTTGCGTAAACATCATGGCTGCTAAAGTTCATGGGAGGTGGAACATTAGAAAAGTAGATTGGGTTTTTTTTCATTTGATATGGAGGATGAAAAATAAAACACCTTAGTTTTTTAGTATTCTAATGATGGATTACATGAGTATGATTTGTAAATTTGATTCAAAAATTACTACACAGTTTAAATTTAATTTAAGAATCTAGAGATACATTAAATTATGGATTAAGAAAACCTGATATCATTAACATCCTCCTTATCATTGCCAAGACAATCTCATTTGGTAACCATAAAGCACATGTATTGAGAAAAATCATAAGATATTTTTCTTGCTCATTACAATTGAATTGGTGGATTAGATGTTTCAACATGAAATTGGTGGACTTGATGATCCAACAACCTCTTATAATCAGTAGGAAACCATTTTTTCTTGCTCATTAAAACTGAACTGGTACATTAAATGGATAAACGTGAAATTGATGGTATTGATGTTAGAACCACAAATTATATTCATTGTTGAAAACTAGTAGGATGGTGTAGGATATATTTTTGATCATCATATATTTATCAAAATCTAGGAAAAAGACTTATGGTTGAGTTGTTTGCAAACACTATCAATTCTCGACAGTTAATCATAAGTTCGTCATGAGCTGAAATATTGCTTGATGTGCTTGAAATTGAAGTTGGGTTCATCTTATAAATAATCTAAACACATTCAACTGCCAGAATTGATAATTTTGATGTTGAAGTCTATTTAGAGATTCTGTGGATAACCAAAATCACAATTTCAAGCGCAAATCTAGATTGAGCAACTTGCAATCTAAGATAGAAACTCATTTTGAATTACTAGGTTCTTTTTTTACAGAGCCAAATTTTGAATATTAGTATCAAAAACCAATAAATTTATGAACTAATTCTACACTCACTTTAGAGCCAAAAATAGGACCACCACCTTAAAATAAAATCCAAAAGATCGATATATAAGGAAAATATCATGGTATGACAAAAACTCAATGTCAAAATATGACCAATTAATTCAACCTAGAATAGAAAATATAACTCTCAAACAAATTTAACCAATGTGAAGATTGAGCACAAGTACCCCAAAGTAGTAATCCTCTATGCACCCTACCCAACATCCAAAGAAATTCTTCATTTCTCCTATCACCTAGGATTTACAAAGTGTTATAATTGAACTCAAATTGAAACCACGTTCGTCATCATGTTCCATCTCCATGCTTACTGCCATTATAACTAATACTTGTAAGTTATTAGGAGAGTAAAAGTATATAAATATCTTATGACTATTACATAAGGATCTTGAGCTTGCAATGATTGTAGAAAGTTAGGGTTTAAAAAGTAGTCGTAACATGATACCTCTAAAACATCTAGTAACTCAAGTGACTGATCACGGTTCTCAAATAAGACATCCTCCTCCGCAACTATATACATTGGAGGTTGAGTTAAGGGGTTTTTATGGGTCTTACTATACCATGTATAGATCCACATCAAGTAATTTACATTTGAGGATGCTTTTGGGTTAAGTAGTTAACGTGCTTTAATATTTTTCTACACCCTACATTTGATGTTATCTTTGGAGGATAGTGCATTATGTGCACTTCATTTGAATCAATTGAGGAAGGTGTATTATGATGTATTTAGCATTCTTGTTATCTCCTGGGGTGGACCGCATTAAAAGAAATTATTCATGGTGGCTAACTTTATGTAAATATTATTTATTTCTATTATGAATAAACTAGTTAATGGTTTCATTAACCAATTTAATATGTGTGTGCGCGTGCACACATGCAAATAACTGAGTTGTGCATGGATGGTTTGTAGATTGAATATAGATGTAAAAGTAAAAGGACAAAATCCCAAATATTAGTTGGAATGCACTTTGATGATCATATCTTTTAGAATTGACAAAGTTGCTAGCAATGAATGTGTGAGTTGTGGTTGGCATAGTATTGGTCAAGGACTATGTCATGATCAAGAGATCCTTTTCATTTCAATTCATAAATCCCCTACTCTTGTTAGAAGACAATGAGTCATTTTGGTAGCTTGTGCAGATCTATACTTTCCTTAGAGTTGTGTGCTTTAATCTATAATTCCTGTTGTATCTTACCCTGGGATCATGTGTCTTAGTCTTGCAATTCCCTTGTATCTTGTCATAAGGTTGTGCTCCTTTACCTGCAAGTCTAAATGAAGAGCAATGAGCTTCCTTATCCCATGGGATAAAATATCGTGTTCAAGTTATTCATATAGTAAGTGTGATTCTTACATGGTTTTTCTCACACTTCTTTTTCCACATAAAAATATATAGTGCTCATGTGTTTTGTGTTCATTGCATTATCTTTCATTGATGTGTGTTCAAAAAAGTCAAAATGATGTTCTAAGACCCTCAAAATAGAAAAGTGAACTATTGGAATTATGACAAAAGAAGGCATCTGAAGGAGTGTAAGAATAGGAAAATGAGTGTAGATTAGTCCACAAAAAATTTATTAAATTTGATGCTTTATTTATTTTAGTTAACATTATTAGTAACAATTCTTGACAAACATTGCGATCATGCGACAAACATCAAGGGAATGTCGTGTGTATTTTGAATCTCTATAGCTTGATCTATGCTCTGGTATATTTTACAATTTTAATATAATATTCAGCCTCGGCCCCTTATCGATAAAAAAAAAAAACAATTCTTGACTTATTGGTTTAGGTTGATCCTACTATATGACTCCTCACAAGGGGGTGGTTTTCTACATACTCAGATTATGATGAGTGAGCTATTTTCCTTGGATATAACAACACTAAGAAGATTGCCAATAAGAGAAATATTAACTTGTGTTTGAATGATCGAAGGGTTAAAAACTTTGATACTTTTTGCATATTCTAGGAGTTGAATTATACTTACTTTCAATATCCAAGTTGGATGATTTTGGAATGCATTCGACATTTGACAAGTATGGTTGCAAGTTGGTAAGAGGGAGTTTGATGATCGCTAAAAGATATAATATAGACACCATATTTAGGATGAATGCCTCCACTTTTTATAACTCTATTAATGTGATTGGCATGTGTATTGTGGTAACATAGATTGGGTCACATAAGTGTAAAAGCTCTTACATCCATTCCAAATAAAAAGTTGGTTGATAGTAAATTTCTAATTATTTAGTTGGAAAAAATAGTTTTTGTTAGCATTATGAGTTTGATAAATAGAATGTATCATCATTTGATAATGTGATTTATAAGGCTAATAGATTATTAGATATCACTCATTCATATGTATTTTTGTACAAAAATAGATGTTGGGCGCTCTTTTCAAAAGTCTTATCATTATTTATATTTTTATTTTCAAAAGTTCATTGATAATGTCTCAAAATACACTTGCATTTATTTAACACATGTAAAGTTTGAAGTTTTGGCTAAGATTAAAAAATTGAAAGCCCTAGTTGAGAAACAACCGAATTATGTGACAATGGCATTGAGATCTTAGAATGGAGATAAAATATTGTCACACAATGGACGTGCATTCTTCCTTTTGCTTCCATTTCTTGTAATTTCATACCTAATCTTCACATCCAATACTTTCTTCCACATTTAAATCAATGCTACATAGATCATCAATCATGGCCTTTAGTAACAGAAAATATGATTTACAAACATTTGCTAATTTAAATCACCTACGATGTTCTTTTAAAAAAATGATTCCTCAAAACCACATTCCCAAAGCAGTGGATGAAAGGGATTAATATATTTCAGTCGTTCCCCCCATATGATATTCGCTGCACTCTCCAAATTAATATTTTACCTCTGAAGATTTTTTGGAAGAAAAATCATATTGGATAAAAGTAAGGCTACCTAAACACTTTGTAACAAATCTGCTTTTAACTTTATCTTCAATTAAAAGATTGAAAAAAAGTTTATCACAGAATAAACATGATTGCTGCTAAAGTTTATGGAAGGTGGAATATTAGAAAGGCAGGCTCGCGTGCAAGCATGCAATGGGCTACCTTTTGATATTTACTTTTATGTTTAAAACATCTTTTAATCTCTCCTTTTCACTTATATTTGATACCTTTGTGTTTTCTTGATTTGAAACAAAACAATTATTTTTTAAAACTATAAATGTTGCAAATTTAAAAGCATTTTAGCTCTTGGTATCTTTACGAAGGATTTCACAAACTTGTGGAGAGTCTAATTCAAAATCTAGAGATATATTAGATTAAGGATCATAAAAATCTGATATCAATAGTAGTACTTGCATATAAGAAGGTTTAAGGGATAAATCAATAGGAAATTAGAATTAAAATTAGAATTTAAATGTGAAAAATAAAAAATTAGATTTTTCTATAAAAATATGAATTTTTTGTATTAGTTAAAATACTTTTTGTACATTTATCATTTCATATAAATACTTAGAGGCCATGCACAAAATAGAGTTAATGAAATAAAATCATATCAAATGTCTTCAACCATTGTAAGAGACTTGAGTGGGATGAGAGCATAAGCATTTGTCAAGATAGGGAAGGTTTGGTGGGTTGTAGAACATTTATAATTTATTAGAATGGATTTTACAAAATCTCAATTCTAATTAGAAACATTTAACCAAATGCAATAAAGATAAACTTGAAAACAATGAGGAGGCATGCAATTAAGCATGCAACCATGCTTTATGGACTAGGAGTGGACAATTTTAAGATTGTGTGTTCCCTCTAATCGATCCTCACACTTAAAGGTTAATTTCATTCCTCAAAGTTTGGAGATTGTAGAGCGATTAAGGGTAGTTGAATACCTGTCTTTGTTTATGGCCCAATAAAGAAATGCAAGTCATCTACAATAATCTTCTCTACTCTTCATCCAATATTTTAGCAAATCAAAATGAATGGTTTTCAAAATTGTGGAAAACCATCAATAAAGGTATGCATGTTTAATCACAAAATTTACCAAAACACCAACACACTGTTTATCCTTACTTCATTTCAATAAAAATTTATATTTGCAAAAATGGGAAGATTTGTGTTTAAAAAATAATAAAATAAAATGTGTAAATACACAATCAATAGGATTGAAGATTTAAAAGTACAAATGCCTCTTTGGTGGAGTGTATTGTTGTTTTAAAAGAAAAATATATGATTAGTGTATGTTTATGCAAATTTCAAATTATTGTCTTAAAAGCAAAAAAATACATTTTTTTTCATTTTGCTCATTTCTTATTCAATAATATACATAATTAAATCTAATATATTTTATTACTATTTATCTTATTTTATTTTTTTTTGTAACTTTATTAAAGATAGATCAATAAAAGAAGATAATATTCGAAGATATTCATATTTAAATATATATTTTTTCTTTTTTTAAACAACACAAAATCGTCACAATCTTAAGCATTGAAAACAATTTTTTTCTCAGTTTTTTTATTAGTATTTATCTTCTTAAATTAATAACTTTTTTTTTTGAAACATTAAAAAAATAGAATATCCTAATAAAATAAGATAATATTAAAAAATATTCTTACGAAAAGAAGAAATAATAAAATATAGAATTTTCCTTTTGTGTGTATTCTTTTTCTTAGTAATAATACTTTATACATATTTTTTAATTTTTTAAGGAATTCAAAATTATTATAATTATTTTTTATTGATAAAATTTATACACTAAAAATAAAGCAGACCAATGGATAGCTTTGTCGTAAAGAGGTTTTCCAACTACTGTGAAGAGGTCTGGCAGTTTGGGAAAACTTGTTTTGTGGTTTTTGAGGTAGTTTTATAATGTGAGACAAGTTTTTTGGCATAAAGTATAAAGGAAGCCTACAATTAAAAGCCTATTGGCTAACTAATACAACCCTTATCATTACCAAGGTCATCTCTTATAGTCATTGTAATATACATGTATTAAAAAACAATAAAATATTTTTCTTGATCATTACAATTGAATTGGTGGATTAAATAATTGAACATGAAATCAATAGTCTTCATGTTCCAACAATCAATTAGAATCAATAGGAAACCAATTTTTCTTGCTCATTAAAATCAAATTAGAGCATTAAATGGCTAAACATGAAGTTGACGATATTGATGTTGCAATCACAAATTTGATTCAACATTGAAAACTAGTAGGATGGTGTAAGATATATTGTCATTCCTCAAATACATTCATTAGAATCTAGGAAAAAGAGATTTGTGATTGACTTGTTTGCAAATGTTATCAATTATGGATAGTTAATCAAAAGTTTGTAATATGCTCAAATTTTTCTCTATGGAATTGAAATTAAAGTTGGGGTCAACTTAGAAATTATCTAAACACATTCAATTCCCAGAATTGAGAATTTTGATGTTGAATTCTATATAGAGATTCTATGGACAACCAAATCATAATTTAAAGTTCAAGTCTTCCTTGAGCGACTGGAAATCAGACATGGAAAATCATTATGAATTACTAGGTTTTTTTACAATCCCATATTTTTAATATTAGCGATAAAACCCAAGAAATTTATGAACTAATTCTATGTTGATCAATCTATCATTTCAAAGCCAAAAATAGGACCACTGCCTCAAACTAAATGCCAAAAGTTTGATATATGAGGAACAATATCATGGTATGACAAAAACTCAATGTCACCATATTACTAACTAATTCAACCTAGAATATAAAACATAACTGTCAAACAACTTTAACCAATGTGAAGACTGGGCACTAATGCCCCAAATAACACCCCACTATACACCCCAAAAAACATGCTAGAAATATTTTGTTTTCTCTTATCACCTAGAATTTAGAAAGTGGTATAAGTGAAGTCAAATTATAACCACCACCATTACGCTCGATCTCACCCTTTAATGCCACTATAACCAATACTTAGTGAGTTATAAAGAGACTAATAAAATAATAATATCCCACAACTATTAGATAATAATTTTAGCTTGAAATGGTTGTATAGAATTATGGTTTAAAATGGTTACAACATGGCGCCTCTAAAATATTTAGTAACTCAAGTGATTGATCACAACCTTCAAATAAGTCATCCTTCTCCAGAAGTAGTAGAAATAAACTTGTTTGCAACTATCAAAAGTAATGGGGTTGTTCCATTATGAAATGTAGGGTACTTTAAAGTAAGAGAGTAGGACAATAATTATGGAAGAGGTGGAGGTTAATAATATTACAAACTTTGACTCTGCCCTTGTTCTCATGACTCTAAACTACTTTAAGGCCTCCCATGAGTCTATGTTCACATATAGTTTTCAAATAAATAATATTACGACTCTTTTGATCATTAATAATAGAAGTGAGAAGAATTTGGTCTCTGAAAGGTTGGTACCACTCTTCTCTTAGGATTAAGCGACATTAACCTTGAAATTTTAATTCATTTTATCTCATTCCATGTTCATTGGAATGGGTTAGATGCTCAGTGGACATAAGAGGTTAAATTGATTGATATTTATTATCTCATAAAAAAATTTAATTGCTTTCATAAAGGTGGACCTATAATTTATGAAGTATATTGGAAGAGTATTTCATTATGGCATCCACTTTCTAGGTAGAGACCACCCACACTTGTACATGTCTATGCATGTTGATATATTCCATTTGCATGCTATCACTCTTGCATGTTCTTGGTTTGAGCCATTGAAGCCATTAGAGAGTAATGGAGCACATGTGATTGACCAATTTTTCTAGGTTTTGGGTTTGGTACCCATATGAAGGCCATGTGATGTTTAATTATCATTTACTATGTTTTTGTATTGTTCACTAAAGGAGGTTTGGGTTTTCCTAAGGGGTTTTTTCTTTTATTTTTTGGGATACCGCAATGGTTTTCAATCTCTTAAATCTCTATAAATTGGATCCTTGAGATGGTGGTCTCATTTTGAGTTGCATGTAACCAAATATTGTGAGATTTCTTACAGAATTGAATTGAAGAGTATTATTTTATGAGTCTCTTTTTCTCTTGCACTTATTGAGTTTTTCTTGAAAGGTTTTCTCCATGTAAACATGAAGTTATCTTTGGTATTCTTGATTTTATGCTCTAGTGTTGAATGTGTAATTACATTATAATATTGGGTGGCCTTTATTTTAGATTTTCAAACACATTTAAAAGTTAATATTGTAGTTTAGCTCACCTTATTTCTCATATTTGATATCAAAGATAGTATTCCTGTTGAGAGAGGTGTTGGCACTTCAATTTTCAAAACATAAAATTCTGCATTTCCTTACAAAATTGAAGTTTGTATATGTGATCTTATTTTTGAGAAAATTTTGCTACAAAAACCCAGAAAAATCCTGCAAAGTTACCGAGGTTTCACTACAATCTAGCAAGCCCTAATTGAATAAGACTAGTCCTGAGAAGAACCCTAAGTGCTTTTATTTTAAATGGAACCCTAGGTTTTCCTTTAAGGTTTCTATTTGATCATTACTTTTTGCAAATCACTAAAGTCTTTAAAAGCATGTGCCAAAATATATCACCACATGGGGTCATGTTAGTAACACTTTTTCAGTCACCTAAACCCGACCCCTTTTTAATTTTTCCTAAGTCCTAACCTCCTTGATTATTAATTTTTTGACACTATAGTCCACTTGGAATCTACAAAAGATCCAATGGCGGTCACGTGTTCACATAGAATCTTTTGAGTCTATGCGATCATGCGACAACCGTAGATCTTACTTTATTCTTTAGCGCTCATACAAGGTGGGACCGTTGCAAGATATACACGCATGGATTGTTTTGATTGGCTATAATATTTTGCTGACTTGGAAACTGTCAACGAGGCTAACACTTAAGCATGAATACTTTATGTTTGCCTACCGGATATTGCAACATGGCAACCCCTCATTAGTTAAGAAGAATGGGCCCGACCTCAAGAGAATCTGCAGGCCTAACAATTTGCAGAAGATCCAACCGTGGTTGCATGTTCACATAGAATCTTTTGAGCCCATGTGATCATGCGACAACCATAGATTTAACTTTATTCCCAAGCGTAGGAGAAAGGTGGGTCCATTGCCAAGTGTGTACACATGGCCGTTGCTGATTGATCCAAGGTATGTGATGATGTGGAAGATGTCAGGAATACTAGCACTCAGTAAGGAAAAGTTACGTGTCCTTTTTTCTAGATAATGCAAACGTGGATATTCCTAAATGGTCGAGGCAAAGTGGGGCCAAAAATTTTAAAGAATAAATGGTAAGTGGACAATCTAACAGTGGTCACATGTTCACATAGAATATTTTGAGTCCATGCGATCATGCGACAGCCGTAGATCTAGTATCAAGGGCATGGTGGCCCACTTTGTGTCTAGTCATAAAGGTGAAATAAAAATGACCGTCGGATGCAGCATCTAATGATAGTGAAGAGCCCAGGGTACAAAGTGGGGCCTGGGTGACATGTTTAAAGATTGTCATTGACACAAATTGATCCAATGGTTGTTGCATGTTTGCATTGGTTTCTTTCAGGCCATGCAATCATGCGACAACTGTTAGATGTTTTTTAAAAGGAGATCAATGGCCCAAATTCAAACTTGATACATAAATGTGTGAAATTCAAATTTTCCCATTGGATGACGACAGGTTGATTTCTCAGAGAATTAATGGTGAAATCATGCGGAGTAAATTGTTGGAATGATTGCTTTTGATTGCTAATATTTCAAAGATCTGTGCCTTTTTAGAAAAACACGAGAAGATAGAGGTTTGCGGAGAGCTGAGAGAGAACTTTGCAGAGATTGATTGTCATTTTTGAGAAATATGAAGAGAAGGTTGGTGAATTTTGCATTTACTGTTCCTATTAGAAAAAAAGTCATTTCAATTCTATAGTATTTCTTTTGCATTGACTATTTAGAACCAGAACCCTAAAAATGCCACCTAGAAAGGAATTGTCTGGCGAGATCGATTATAGTAAGAGGGGTTTGCATGAGGATTTGCTACAATTATTGCCCAGTTTGACAAATGACCTAGTAAAGGTGAAACAACTAACGCCAAAAGAACCTAGGGTAAAGATTGAGGATGGTTTATATGATACATGAAACTACATTAGGGATGCTAAGATTGGTACACTCAATGCGAGTGGCATCTCTGATCTCACTGGTCTGACACTATTCATAGTAGGGTTCAGCCAAAGAAATGCCCCTGTTCCTACCAGTAATATATGGCAGTTTGACCTAGGGAAGCTTGTAGTGCCTAGCATTTTCCTAGATGTAGACCTAATGTTTCAGGTTGCAAAGAATTATGACCCTATTACTAGGGAAATTAGGGGTTCTAAAGGATAGTTGTTGATGAAGATTTCAGCTGATGAAATCAAAACATTTTTTAGGTTAAGTGAACCCTCAAATGACTCAGGGAAAATTAATTTTGAAGAATTGAGAGAAGTATATAATGCATAGAGGAATTATTTCAAAAACGGTCCTGTAAAGGAATTGTGTACTAAAGTTGGAAAAATGGTTGTCATAGGGCCAAGCACATAGGAGCCTTTTAAAACAGATTATTTTGATGTAAGACCAAGAGGTGCGTATTGGGCATCATGTCAAGTTTTTGGGGAAGATGCTGAAGAGAGAATGTCAGTTAATTTGATGTGAATGATTGTCCAGATTTTGCATTCACACTTATCAGTCACATTTGATTATGCCCCTTTCATTGCTAAATTGATTCATGATGGATTAATAGGGATCCAGAAGAGAAAAGTTGACAAACCATTTTGCTGGTACTCTTTCATGATGTACATGTTCCTATTTAAAGGTGCTAGCTATTTTGAGGAAGAAATGGATTTGTCAAAATAGAGAGATGGTGAGGACATGCCAGTCCAATTGTGGAACCTCAGCATGACACGGGACAAAAAGGATAGTAGCTTCATTCAATTTGATAAATGTTTTGCAGTTAGATTGAGATTATTGTTTGTTCATGAGAGCCCTACAGTCCCAACTTCCTTAGCCAAATTAATTAGGCCACAAAATTTTTCCAAAGACCTCAACATAGTTTATAATTGGGGTGATGTTATTTTCTATCCATATTCTACTGTTATTAGATTATATGGTTTTAGAAGGGCTCCTTTTATATTACCATATCAAGTTCCCCTTAAGGTGGGTATAGCTGAATTCTTCAGATAGCTAGGAGATATTGAGAAAAATATTCTCACAGGGAAGGTAGGGGATGTCTGTTCCCAAATATTAAAATTGCCCACCAATTTATAATTACAAAAGGTGGATGGGTTCAGATGGACAAGTTCCTAGAACCATATCATATGGCTACAATAGTTGTCAGGACAACTGACCCAGAGGGGTTTTATAATGAGATGTTCAAGAAGAAAGTCAGATGTTTAGCCATAAACAATATTTTTAATTTTCCAGAAGACATTATCAGGAATGTCCCAAGATTGCAGGAACAAGAAGTAAGGAAAGAAAAGTGGTTGATATATAAGAAGATATTGGATTTTGTTAGACAATTTGACCCAAGGTATGACCCCCTAAATAGTATAAATCCTATGGGTAAGAAAATAGATACTCTCATGGCTAATTTTAAAGAGATCTATCAAACATTGAATGAGTAAAAGGAGAAGGTCATAGGGGAAAATCTAGAAAAGGCTCAAACACTATTGAGCCAAACCACATTCACAAAGATACTACCTCTAGACAAATATGTGGTGTAGAAGAAGACTAGTTATAATGTGGTAATCTCAAAGTCTAACAAAAAGAAACAAATAAAGAAAAAGGAGGATATCCCTTCCAAATCACAACAACTGAAGACACACCAAGAGGTTGTGGAGTTTGTAGACACAACTCAAAATGAATCAATTGAGAATGTTCTTGATTTCTCACCTCCTACAAAGAAGCAAAAATTAGAAGAGAGGCCCCAAGATGTAGAAGAGGAATACTCTCCTTCCCAATCACCTCTAGTTATCAAGGATGATCAGGAGAGTACCGAGCAAGCACAATGGATGAGTTCTCAAGGTCAAATTTTTATGACCGATTAAGAAATTAATGGAGTACCAGAGCAACCAAGAGAGCCTGAGTGAGGTTTAACAATAGAACAGATAATAGGTTCAGAACTGGATCCTATCATCAAATAGGCTTGTGATGAATTCCTAGTTGATGATGACTTTGTTAAAGCTAGGGATTTTATGCAATTTCTTTATAAATTGAATATGAATAAATTTGAGGAAACATGTGATATCAAACATAAGGAAAATCCAGATAAAGATCTTAAGATCATTGAAACTAAGGTCACGAAAGAGATCACAAATTTTTTTGAGAAAACTACTTCGGAACAGGGGAGAGAATTAGTAAAAAATGCAGGAGTACTTATCCTCCTAGAATGGGATATAGCAGATGTTGTGGTCCTTGATGCAGTGAGGAAACAAACTACTCCTATGCACAAGACCAAAGAAGAGGCTGAACAGGCCATAAAAGGAGTTGCTTCAGTAATGACCATCAGGCCTTGGTCATGTGGTCTCTAAGAAGGGAGGAAAAGAATAAAGGGAAACAAATTACTAGGAGTGATCTATCTAGTGGTCTTATAGTGAAAAGAGTTGTTGACACTTCTATGATTGAAGCTTCAGGTATGGTGGTTGCCACAGCCCATCTTGCAGAGAAGGTAGGAGAGAAGGAAGCAAAGGAAAAAGAAGAGCTTACCCTAAGGTTTGAAACAATGCTAAAGGCTTATGGGGATCTGAAACAGGGTATGTTTAAAAAAGATAAATTGATTGTTGAATTAAAGAAAAGGTTGGGAGAAGAAGGACCAATTCAAGCATCAGGACAACTGCAAATTTCCTCTTCCCCTTCTAGGCCTTCTTCCTTAAGTCCTATTGTTGAGTACCCACTATCCCCTTTTCCTCCTTCCATAAACATTGAAGAAATAGAGCAAAGAGAAAACCAAAGATATGAGAAAAAAGTAAAAGATACTATTTTACACTTTGCTGCTAATATAAAACTAAAGGAGGTTTATAACAATGCTAAGCAATTGGCTGACATTTTAGTTTCTTTTAAGGAAGAAGCGGCCACTCTAGGAAATTTTTTGGATAGATGGATTCCTAGGGAGAATATGTTAAAGTCATTCTTTGATTCAATTAAAGATTAGGGCATTGTAAATGTTAAACTCATAGACACCTATAAAATTGTTAAGAACCTTTTTGATTTTGAAGCAACCAGGGAGGGGTTGAAGAGGAAGGAAGAACTCCTAAGAGTTAGATATTTCCAAAATGATTTCCAACTAATCACTGGCCTTGTCAGAGCATATGGGATTATAAAGGATAGGGAACAATGGTTAGAATAGATTAATAATGGAGTGTTATCTAAAATTGATGTTGTTTTAGGTATAGAGGATAATGCCCCTTTTGTACAAATAATTGAGGTACTACAAGACATTAGGATACACTTCACAAAGGTAATGGCTAAGGTTCACCAAGTGGTTTCTGGTTGGGATAAAATCCTAACAAAGAGGGATGAGATTATGGCTTTTGAATGGCCAAGTGAAGACACTTTTGTAGCTTGAGAAGCAACATATCTTATGGAAAGTGAGAAAGAAGAAGAAACATCTGAAGAAGAAGCAACAGGTGGTGAGGACCCAAGCTCCTGAAAATTTGTTGCAAATAGTACTATAAGCATCAAACAATTGAAAGATGCACGGATGATACACCTGGCAGATGCTGAACTGACCTTGGGACTTGTTGCAAAATTTTGGCGCTCACCTTTGAAAATTTGTTGTAAAATTGTAACAAGAAGGTATTATATTTGCCTTTTTTATCTCATATGACAAACTCTTTTCTCTCTTGTAGAAAAGATCTAAAGCTTGTATGCAATCCTTGTATCTATAAAAGGATTACCAGGATCATTGTAGAAGGACCAAAACTTGAGCATATTTTCTGACAAGTTTTGAGTCTAGGATACGATAGACTGTATGAGGCATATTTTTGTAGGAAAGCAATATTGCTGGTTCAAGTTAAATCCACATAGTTTGCACTTTAAAGCATTTTGTATACATGATATTGATATAACGTTTCAATAAAATCCAAAGTTCAACTCTCTCCTATGTGTATCTCTCTTTGAGTTATGAATTATTGAAATTCATTGCATAGCTTTTCTCTGTGTGTATGTCTATGTTCTTCAACTCTGATTTAGGATCAGATTAAATAAGCTTCATACATGGCATTAATTCTCTAAGTATTACATAAGGATATGTGTAAGTATTATGAATCTAAGATTTCTTTGATAAAATCCACCACAGGGTGATAGCATTTTCAAAGGGCAAGGCTATTAAAGTTCAATATATTTGTTTGTGTATAAGAATCTTGCAGTGAAGGTGTTTTCCCAATGGATAAGGCACTGGCCAACAGTGGATTTGTTGTTACAGAGATCAATGTCTGAGAGGTTTTATGTGTATTCCTAATATATGATATAAATCTTTCAAAATTCTGTAAGTATAGTAACTTGCAAGGCATTATTCCACCTAATGATAATAGAGACTGAATGAATGAATGGTTGATATATAAGATTGTAGGAACAAGAAGTAAGGAAATAAAAGTGGTTGATATATAAGAAGATATTGGATTTTGTCAGACAATTTAACCCAAGGTATGACCCCCTAAACAATATAAATCCTATGGGTAAGAAAATAGATACTCTCATGGATAATTTTAAAGAGATCTATCAGACCTTGAATGAGAAAAAGGAGAAGTTCATAGGGGAAAATCTAGAAAAGGATCAAACACTATTGACCCAAACCACATTCACAAAGATACTACCACCAGGCAAGTATGTGGTGTAGAAGAAGACTAGTTATAATGTGGTAATCCCAGAGTCTAACAAAAAGAAACAAATAAAGAAAAAGGAGGATATCCCTTCCACATCACAACAGGTGAAGACGCAAAAGGAGGTTGTGGAGTTTGCAGACACACCTCAAAATGAATCAATTGAGAATGTTCCTAATTTCTCACCTCCTACAAAGAAGCAAAAATTAGAAGAGAGGCCCCAGGATGTAGAAGAGGAATACTCTCCTTCCCAATCACCTCTAGTTATCAAGGATGATCAGGAGAGTACAAAGCAAGCACAATAGATGAGTTCTCAAGGTCAAATTTTTATGACCTATGAAGAAATTAATGGAGTGCTAGAGCAACAAAGAGAGTCTGAGTTAGGTTTAACAGTAGAACAGATGACAGGTACAAAACTGGACCCTATCATCAAACATGCTTGTGATGGATTCCTAGTTGATGATGACTTTGTTAAAGCTAGGGCTTTTATGCAATTTCTTTGTAAATTGAATATGAATAAATTTGAGGAAATATGTGAAATTGGACATAAGGAAAATCTAGATAAAGATCTTAAGATCATTGAAACTGAGGTCAGGAAAGAGATGACAGAAAATTTTGAGAAAACTACTCCAGAACAGGGGAGAGAATTAGTAAAAAATGCAGGAGTACTTATCCTCCTAGAATGGGATATAGCAAATGTTGTGGTCCTTGATGCAGTGACGAAACAAACTACTCCTATGCACAAGACCAAAGAAGAGGTAGAATAGGCCATAAAAGGATTTTCTTCAGTAATGACCATCAGGCCTTGGTCATGTGGTCTCTGAGAAGGGAGGAAAAGAATAAAGGGAAACAAATTACTAGGAGTGATCTTTCTATTGGTATTATAGTGAAAAGAGTTGTTGACACTTCTATGATTGAAGCTTCAGGTATGGTAGTTGCCACAACCTAGCTTGCAGAGAAGGTAGTAGAGAAGGAAGCAAAGGAAAAAGAAGAGCTTACCCTAAGGTTTGAAAAAATGCTAAAGGATTATGGGGATCTGAAACAGGGGAAGTTTGAAAAAGATAAATTGATTGCTGAATTAAAGAAAAGGTTGGGAGAAGAAGGACCAATTCAAGCATTAGGACAACTACAAATATCCTCTTCCCCTGCTGGGCCTTCTTCCTTAAGTCCTATTGTTGAGTACCCCTATCCCTTTTTCCTCCTTCCATAAACATTATAGAAATAGAGCAAAGAGAAAAGAAAAGGTATGAGAAAAAAGAAAAAGATATTATTTTACACTTTGCTACTAATATAAAACTAAAGGAGGTTTATAAGAATGCTAAGCAATTGGTTGACATTTTGGTTTCTTTTAAGGAAGAAGCGGCCACTGTAGGAAATTTTTTGGATAGACAGATTCCTAGGGAGAATATGTTAAAGTCATTCTTTGATTCAATTAAAGATCAGGGCATTGTAAATGTTAAACTAATAGATACCTATAAAATCGTTAAGAACCATTTTTATTTTGAAGCAACCAGGGAGGGGTTGAAGAGGAAGGAAGAACTCCTAAGATTTAGATATTTCCAAAATGATTTCTAACTAATCACTGGCCTTGTCAGAGCATATGTGATTATAAAGGATAAGGAACAATGATTAGAATAGATTAATAATGGAGTGTTATCTAAAATTGATGTTGTTTTAGGTACAGAGGATAATGCCCCTTTTGTACAAATAATTGAGGTACTACAAGACATTATGATACACTTCACAATGGTAATGGATGAGGTTCACCAAGTGGTTTCTGGTTGGGATAAAATCCTACCAAAGAGGGATGAGATTATGGCTTTTGAATGGCCAAGTGAAGACACTTTTGTAGCTTGGGAAGTAGCATTTCTTGTGGAAAGTGAAAGAAGCAGAAACATCTGAAGAAGAAGCAACAGGTGGTGAGGCCACAAGCTCCTGAAAATTTGTTGCAAATAGTGCTATAAGCATCAAACAATTGAAAGATGCAAGGATGATACACCTGGCAGATGTTGAACTGACCTTGGGACTTGTTGCAAAATTTTGGCGCTCACCTTTGCAAATTTGTTGTAAAATTGTAACAAGAAGGTGTTATATTTGCCTTTTTTTGTCTCATATAAAAAACTCTTTTGCCTCTTAGAGAAAAGATCTGAAGCTTGTATGCAATCCTTGTATCTATAAAAAGATTACCAGGATCATTGTAGAAGGACCAAAACTTGAGCATATTTTTTGACAAGTTTTGAGTCTAGGATACGATAGACTATATTAGGCATATTTTTGTAGGAAAGCAATATTGCTAGTTCAAGTTAAATCCAGATAGTTTGCACTTTAAAGCATTTTGTATACATGATATTGATATAGCATTTGAATAAAATCCAAAGTTCAAATCTCTCCTGTGTGTATCTCTCTTTGAGTTATGAATTATTGAAATTCATTGCATAGATTTTCTCTGTGTGTATGTCTATGTTCTTCAGCTCTAATTGAGGATCAGATTAAATAAGCTTCAGACATGGCATTAATTCTCTAAGTATTACATAAGGATATGAGTAAGTAGTATGAATCTATGATTTCTTTGACAAAATCCACCATAGGGTGATAACATTTTCTAAGGGCAAGGCTATTAAAGTTCAATATATTTGTTTGTGTATAAGAATCTTTTAGTGAAGGTGTTTTCCCAATGGATAAGGCACTGGCCATTAGTGGAGTTGTTGTTACAAAGATCAATGTCTGAGAGGTTCAATGTGTATTCCTAATATATGATATAAATCTTTCAAAATTCTGTAAGTACAGTAACTTGCAAGGCATTATTCCACCTAATGATAATAGAGAATCAATGAATGAATGGTTGATATATAAGATTGTAGGAACAAGAAGTAAGGAAAGAAAAGTGGTTGATATATAAGAAGATATTGGATTTTTTCAAACAATTTGACCCAAGGTATGACCCCCTAAACAATATAAATCCTACAGGTAAGAAAACTAGATATTCTCATGGCTAATTTTAAAGAGATCTATCATACCCTGAATGAGAAAAAGGAGAAGGTTATAGGGGAAAATCTAGAAAAGGGTCAAACACTATTGAGTGAAACCACATTCACAAAGATACTGCCTCCAAGAAAGTATGTGGTGCAGAAGAAGACTAGTTATAATGTGGTAATCCCAGAGTCTGACAGAAAGAAACAAATAAAGAAAAAGGAGGATATCCCTTCCACATCACAACAGGTGAAGATGCACAAGGAGGTTGTGGAGTTTGTATACATACCTCAAAATGAATCAATTGAGAATGTTCCTGATTTCTCTCCTCCTACAAAGAAGAAAAAATTAGAAGAGAGGCCCCAGGATGTAGAAGAGGAATACTCTCCTTCCCAATCACCTCTAGTTATCAAGGATGATCTGGAGAGTACTGAGCAAGCACAACTGATGAGTTCTCAAGGTCAAATTTTTATGACCTATGATGAAATTAATGGAGTTCTAGAGAAACCAAGAGAGCCTGAGTCAGGTTTAACAACATAATAGATGACAGGTACAGAACTGGACCCTATCATCAAACAGGCTTGTGATGAATTCCTGGTTGATGATGACTTTGTTAAAGCTAGGGCTTTTATGCAATTTCTTTGTAAATTGAATATGAATAAATTTGAGGAAACATGTGAAATCAAACATAAGGAAAATCCAGATAAAGATCTTAAGATAATTGAAACTGAGTTCAGGAAAGAGATGACAAATTTTTTTGAGAAAACTACTCCGGAACAGGGGAGAGAATTAGTAAAAAATGCAGGATTACTTATCCTCCTAGAATGACATATACAAGATGTTTTGGTCCTTAACGCAGTGAGAAAACAAACTACTCCTATGCACAAGACCAAAGAAGAGGTGGAACAGGCCATAAAAGGAGTTGCTTCAATAATGACTATTAGGCCTTGGTCATGTGGTCTCTGAGAAGGGAGGAAAAGAATAAAGGGAAACAAATTACTAGGAGTGATCTTTCTAGTGGTCTTATAGTGAAAAGAGTTGTTGACACTTCTATGATTGAAGCTTCAGGTATGGTGTTTGCCACAGCCCAGCTTGCAGAGAAGGTAGTAGAGAAGGAAGCAAAGGAAAAAGAAGAGCTTAACCTAAGGTTTGAAATAATGCTAAAGGTTTATTTGATTTGAAACAGGGGATGTTTGAAAAAGATAAATTGATTTCTAAATTAAAGAAAAGGTTGGGAGAAGAAGGACCAATTCAAGCATCAGGACAACTGCAAATTTCCTCTTCCCCTACTGGGCCTTCTTCCTTAAGTCCTATTGTTGAGTACCCCCTATCCCCTTTTCCTCCTTCCATAAACATTGAAGAAATAGAGCAAAGAGAAAATAAAAGGTATGAGAAAAAAGTAAAAGATACTATTTTACACTTTGCTGCTAATATAAAACTAAAGGAGGTTTCTAAGAATGCTAAGCAATTGGCTAACATTTTGGTTTCTTTTAAGGAAGAAGTGGCCACTCTAGGAAATTTTTTGGATAGATGGATTCCTAGGGAGAATATGTTAAAGTCATTCTTTGATTCAATTAAAGATCAGGGCATTGTAAATGTTAAACTAATAGACACCTATAAAATTGTTAAGAACCTTTTTGATTTTGAAGCAACCAGGGAGGGGTTGAAGAGGAAGGAAGAACTCCTAAGAGTTAGATATTTCCAAAATGATTTCCAACTAATCACTGGCCTTGTCAGAGCATATGGGATTATAAAGGATTGGGAAAAATGGTTAGAACAGATTAATAATGGAGTGTTATCTAAAATTGATGTTGTTTTAGGTATAGAGGATAAAGCCCCTTTTGTACATATAATTGAGGTACTACAAGACATTAGGATACACTTCACAATGGTAATGGATGAATTTCACCAAGTGGTTTCTGGTTGGGATAAAATCCTACCAAAGAGGGATGAGATTATGGCTTTTGAATGGCCAAGTGAAGACACTTTTGTAGCCTGGGAAGCAGTATATCTTGTGGAAAGTGAGAAAGAAGAAGAAATGTCTAAAGAAGAAGCAATAGGTGGTGAGGCCCCAAGCTCCTAAAAATTTGTTGCAGATAGTGCTATAAGCATCAAACAATTGAAAGATGCATGGATGATACACCTGGCAGATGTTGACCTGACCTTGGGACTTGTTGCAAAATTTTGGCACTCACCTTTGCAAATTTGTTGTAAAATTGTAACAAGAAGGTGTTATATTTGCCCTTTTTGTCTCATATGACAAACTCTTTTGTCTCTTGTAGAAAAGATCTGAAGCTTGTATGCAATCCTTGTATCTATAAAAGGATTACCAGGATCATTGTAGAAGGACCGAAACTTGAGCATATTTTCTGACAAGTTTTGAGTCTAGGATACGATAGACTATATTAGGCATATTTTTGTAGGAAATAAATATTGGTGGTTGAAGTTAAATCCAGACAGTTTGCACTTTAAAGAATTTTTTATACATGATATTGATATACCATTTGAATAAAATCCAAAGTTCAAATCTCTCTTGTGTGTATCTCTCTTTGAGTTATGAACTATTAAAATCCATTGCATAGATTTTCTCTGTGTGTATGTCTATGTTCTTCAGCTTTGATTTAGGATCATATTAAATAAGCTTCAGACATGGCATTAATTCTCTAAGTATTACATAAGGATATGAGTAAGTAGTATGAATCTAGGATTTCTTTGATAAAATCCACCACAAGGTGATAGCATTTTCAAAGAGCAAGGCTATTAAAGTTCAATATATTATTTTGTGTATAAGAATCTTGCATTGAAGGTGTTTTCTCAATGGAGAAGGAATTGGCCAGTAGTGGATTTTTCGTTACAGAGATCAATGTCTGAGAGGTTCTATGTGTATTTCTAATATATGATATAAATCTTTCAAAATTTTTTAAGTACAGTAACTTGCAAGGCATTATTCCACCTAATGATAATAGAGAATCAATCAATGAATGGTCATCATTTAGCATTTTCTTATCATCTATCTATTTTTATTGAATCCACTCTGTTATTGTTGAAGCAAGGTTATTTGTTTACTGGATTATGAGTACCTTCCTTTGTTTTGCAAAGCCAGAAGTGCAGAGGGAAGTCTTGTCCCTATAGTTGGTACAATCATCTTAGAATTCCATATTTGGATCTAACCCATCATAAAACCCTATAGATGTATTGGTTGCTTTGAAAGCATAAAGTCCAGTTTGAAGAACTAACAAAATGGTGACTCTGCTGGGGAATAGAGATGAAATGATTTTGATAAATCTGAATTTAAGATCTCTAGTGTTATAAATTTGATATCAAATAACGCAGGTGCAAGTTGAGCTAGACTCCTGGCCTTCTTATTTGTCAGAACTAGTAAGTACCATTGACAAACAAAGAGTTATTTGTAAGCTTTGGTTTTCCATGTAAAATTGAAAATCTAATAAGTCTTTGCATTTATTTGATATAAACTCTTTCTTTAATTTCTTGCCAAGTATTGAATACTTTGAATTACTAAGTCTGTGAAAATAATTTCCAACTTGTGTTGGTGGCAACTCTGAGATCTTTGCAGCAATGCTAAGTAAAAGAAAATAAAAATAAAGATCATTTCACAAAGTTTCAAGTATGAGTCAGAGAAATACTAGGGCTTGGAGGAAAGATCATCCAGAAGATAGGTTAGAAGGTGAGCTTCCAAGTACTTCTAGGGCCCATCAGCCTAGGAGAAATCAAAATAATAAAGATATGTCTCAAGCATGGAGACAAAAGAAAAATGAAGATGACATTGGCTTACTCAATCATAACCAAGAAGAAAATGGCTCTGAGTATGAGGAGGTAGTAGATCTAGGTTTAGGATCCTATGAGGACTTTTATTCTCATCATTCTAAAGAGAATGATGAGGTACACCATGGGAGAAATTTTTTCCCAGATACAGAACCTCAAGGAAAAGGTAGAAAGTCAAGAAGTAAGAGTAGGGTGTTGGAAGGAAGGAATGATCCCCCAACCTGAGGGCCTTCTCCTTCTAAAAGCCCTCAAGATCCAAGAGGTCAGCAACGAGGTTATAGATTTGAAAATTTAGGATCTAACACCACTCTCCCAGATTATGAGGACATTTTTGAAGAGGTTTACAATTTAGAGAAAAGGATTCAAGAGCAGATTGCTATTAGAAAGGAGAGGGAAATGGAAAAGGAAACTAAGATAAGGCAGGCTCAAATTAGGGCTGATTAGTTAAGGAGGCAATTGCTAACCTTAGAGGCTATAAATATTATTAGAGCCCCCAAGAAGGTTGATGAACAACCTATTATCTAGCCCACTACCGAAGTTAGGAAACCTAAGGATAAAGGAAAGCAGGTTTCAGTAGGGATCCAAATAAATGAACCTGTAAATGTTAAAACCCCTTTAGATCAATTGTCCAAATTGGATAATGATGTAGAGAGAGCTAAAAGAGAAAATGAAATTATAGCTAAGGAACTAGAGAAAGCAAAAATTGAGGCCACTACTTTAGAAATGAAAAAGAAAGTTGATTTTCTTAGACAAACTTCTGGCCCTTCAAACATAACTAGCCTTGTGATAACATCTAATGCTAACATTGGAGTTTCTACTACTCAGGCTACCATTATCATACCAGGAACTTCTGCAAATGTTGCTACTACAAAAAATAATAAGGTTTCTACTTCTCAGATAAATGGGTCACTGCAAAGGGGACCAGTTCATGTTGAAAGGTACAGACAACTTCTCTTTAATAACACTATTGGCTATCCTAATTTGATTCCTGCAAAGATTAGAGAAAAATTGCCTAAATTTACTGGTAATAATGTTGTCACTTGTGAAGAGCATTTGAAGAAATTTATTGACATGATTGATGATTATAAAATAGAATATGAAGATGTAATCATGAAATTATTTTTTCTGTCTTTAACTGAGGAAGCAACAAACTAGTTTAGAGGGCTTCCTTATGATTGTATTAGTTCTTTGGATGATTTTATTAATTGTTTTAAAGATCAGTACGGTGATAAGACTAATGAGGGTTTTATGTTGAATGAATTCAACAATATAAAGAAAAACCAAAATGAAGAAGTCCTGGAATTCAATGTGAGATTTCAAAAGGAAATGCACAAGCTCTTCCAGGTCATGAGATTAGATGAGAAGGTATGCTTGGCAACATACTTAAATGCTTTTGATGTGAAGATGGGATATCTACTCAGAGATAAGAACCATAGGACTATCGGAAAAGCTCAAAGGTTTGCTGTAAACATTGAAAGAAATAGGAGAGTCTCTGGTAAGTTAGGGAGAAGAGAAGACCCTAAGCCCCCTAGGTTTGTCAAGAAAGAAGTTGATAAACCTACTAATATAAAGCCTAGGGAGGATGATAACCTCAAAAAAATCCTAAATGCCTTAAAGGATATGAAGCCAAATGAGAACAAAACTAAGTTTCAAGGAAATGATAGGCCTCCTCCTAATACTTTCAATAGATAGCCTAGGTTGCAAAATTTCCCCTACCATACCCAATGGAAGGATGGAAAACCCACTGTCTTGGAGAGGAAAGACCTAAAGCCTAGTGATAAAACTCATGATCCATTACAAAATCATTTAGTCAACATGACTAATGAGGTTCCATGGTGTACTTCATGCCAATCCCCACATGATTCAAATTATTGTGTGATATCTCAGAGTATATCTAAAAATGATGAACAAAGAGAGGAAGAAGAAGAATCATATGATGACAAAGGCCATGGAATGAGTTTTTCCAATTTTATTGAAGAAGTTGACTCTGATGAAGAAACTGAAAATCAGGATGTGAATAATTCTTAGAACAAAGGAGAGACCTACCATCAGCATGTTTTTCCTGATGAAGAGGAAGAAGTAAATAACATAAATAGTAACTCCAAGATGGTTGAGGAACCTGTTGTATTAAGGAGACCATCTGATGAAGAGATAGCCTAGATCACTGCTGATATGGTGACACAGGCTAGGAGTAATTATGTTCTTAGAAATAAAACTGTTGGGAATATAGATGGTAAGCCAGCAAGTGTATTTATTAAAAGAAATAAAGAAGACACTAAGCAGTTTGCAATAAAAAATAAGGTAGTTGAGGATGCCAAGAAATTTAAGTTAAAGAGTACTGAGAAGCCAAATGAGCCAATCAATGTGCTCAAGATCAAGGCCAAAGTTCCAATAGTCAATACTCAAATACCCCAACATGAAAGTAAATCTAAAGGGGAAAACAAATTGGGTGTAGCAACACAGTCCAAAAATAATGTTGTCCCCCAAAGCAAGTTGGACCTTTCTTTTCTAAATTATGTACGTATTGATATGAATCAGTTGTTTTATCAGATCACAGTTAAAGTTCCTTTGATGGAAATGATGAAAATAAATGAACACAAAGAGAAGGCCCTCACATGGATAAATGGTGTTCAAGTTACAGATACCCAAGAACTAGTGAGTACTAAGATGAAGGGTCAGATTCCATTTAAAAGGAAAGACACAGAGGAAATTGTTTCAAAAATACCTCAAATTTACTTAGATACTAATGTTGTGAATACTTCTATGGGAGCTATTGACCCTTTCTTCTTAACATTGGTCATAAATGATAGGATGTTAAAAAATTGCATGATTGATTCGGGAGCTTCAAATACTGTCATGCCTACTAAAATCATGAGGTCAATGGGATTGCAAGTTGATACTCCCCATGGAAGGTTCTAGGCTATGGATTCTAGGGAGGTACCATTAATTGGAACAATCAAAGCCTTTCCCTATAGGCTTGCTACATGTCCAGAGAAGCTGTTGACTATGAGTGTCTTAGTTGTAGACATACCTCCTCAATATGGGATGCTGCTATCAAGAAAATGGAGTGCAACAATTGGAGGTAGCATCCAATGTGATTTATCTTATGCTACATTTAATATCACTGGTCAAAGCATTAAAGTATTCAGGGAAGTCAGAACCCCTCATATGATTGAGGAAGAAACTAATGATGATAACATGAATTGTTTCTTGGATACTGATATAAATTCCTTTCAAGTACAGACTAGTGAAAATAAAAATGAAGATGAACATCCTCTTTTAGTTGAGGAGGAAGGAAATGTTACAAGTCAAAATGACATTTGTACCATTTATTTTGATGGCGCAAGCTCTAAAGAGGGATCTGGTGCAGGTGTGTTACTAATTTCCCCTACTAAAAAAACTTCTAAGTTTTCCTTCACCCTGTTGTTCACTTGCACAAATAACACTGCAGAGTACAAAGCTCTATTGATAGGTTTAAGATTGGCCTCAAAACATAAGATCAGGAATCTCAGATTTATTGGAGATTCATAATTAGTTGTATCTCAGGTAAGGTCTAAGTATGCCTCAAGAAATAAGAGATTAAAGAAATATAGAAATGTTGTTTGGGATGAAATAGAACATTTTGATGCTTTCTATATTGATTGGATGGATAGAGGTCATAATAGAATGGCAGACTTGTTGGCTAACATTGCTTTAAGGCCAGAAGATATTACCTTTGTAGGGATATCTAAGGTGGAGATCCAAACTAGGTCATCCATACCAGATAATTTTGAAAACTAGTAGATTTTTTATGATGACTTAGATAGTTTAAGATTCTTGCATTTTAATGCTAGTTTTGGAAATAAAGAAATAGACTTTGGAGATTGTGTTGACACTTCAAAAAATCAGGATACCATCCTTGGCAAAGATATTTTGCAGCTCAAAACTAATAAGGTCCCAAAGGGTTTGGTAGTGCTAGAAAGAGCATTTGATAATCATGATAGCTCTTTTCAAAAGATGCCTCTGAGTAAGCCTGAAGGTGTAGAGGAAATAAAATTAGGGATAGGGGAAGCTCCAAAGAATGTATACATTGGGGGAAGTTTAACTCTTGAAATCAGAAAGTCATTGATAAACATTCTTAGAAAATATAGGCATGTCTTTGCTTGGTCATATGATGACTTGAAAGCATATAGGGAGGATCTATTTCAGCATGAAATACCCTTGAAGGAAAACACCAAACCTTTTAGACAAAATCTCAAACTTGTCAACCCTACTTTGGCACCCAAAATGCAAGATGAACTAAAAAAAAAGAGTGATGCAGGCATTATCCAGCCTATTAGACATTCAACATGGGTCTCTAACCTTGTCCCAGTAAGAAAGAAAAATGGAGATATCAGACTCTGTGTAGATTTTAGAAATTTGAACATAAATTCTTTAATAGATAATTATGGTCTACCAAACATGGAAGCCATGTTGCAAAGAGTCACTGGGTCTGAATTGATGTCTATGATGGATGGATTTTCTAGTTACAATCAGGTAGTTGTCAAGGAAACAGAGCAATTCAAAACTACTTTCACTACTCCATGGGGCACTTATGTGTATGTTAGAATGCCTTTTGGTTTAACCAATGCTAGGGCTACTTTTCAAAGGGCCACAGATGTAGCATTTGCAAATTTTATAAACAAATTTCTTATTGTTTATCAGGATGACCTGATAGCTTATTCAGAAAAGAAAGAGCAGCATTGTGGTCACTTGGAAAAAAAATTTGTAAGAGCCTTAGAGTATGGGGTTTCCCTTAATCCAAGGAAGTGTGATTTTGGGGTGACTGAGGGAAAACTTTTAGGCCATATTGTATCTAAAGAGGGAGTTAAGATTGATCCTGAGAGGGTGGCAGCAATTGATAAGGTACCATTACCAAGAAATGTCAAAGGTATCCAATCTTTCTTTGGCCAGATAAATTTTGTCAGAAGGTTTGTCACAAACTTTGCTTAAATTAGTGTCCCCATCTCCAAGACGCTCAAGAAAAATGAAAAAATTGAGTGGAGTGAGGAAGCCAAGAGAGCCTTTTCTGACATCAACTAGCAGGCCATTAAAAGTGCTCTTGTATTAAGGTCACCAGATTTTAGCAAGCCCATTCAGATTTTTTCTTTTGCTTCATATCATACTATTGCTGCAGTCTTACTACAAAAACATTTCAGAGGGTTTTGAACAACCCATTTCCTTTTTCAGTAAATCTTTGCAGGTAGCTGAGTTGAAATATGACATAAATGAAAAACAAGCCTATGCATTAGTTAAGGCCATAAAAAATTTTAGATGTTATTTAGTTGGGGCAATTGTGATTGCATATGAGCCTAGTGCTGCTGTGAAAGACATTTTGGTTCAGCAAGAGGTCTCAGGAAGAAGGCGCAGGTGGATAAATAGAATCCAAGAGTTTAATGTTGATATCCAAATCACAAATTTGGTTAGAGGATTAGGGTTGGAAAAACTTATGGCCAAGAGCAATTTAGATGCTAACCACAACAATATTCTTGAAGAAGAACATAGACCTTTTATTTGTGATTTAGACTATTGTGAGTGGTATAAAGACATGATTGGATATCTACAAAAATTTGTTACTTCCTTCTGACATGAATGAACACAAAAAGAAAACTATGAAATTGCATGCTTTGAAGTATGTGGTTATTAAAGGTGAGCTATGGTGGAGAAGCAATGAAGGCGTCTTGCTGAAATGTGTTGATCTTCCTAAAGCTGAAAGTTTATTGCAAGTAATGCATGAAGGTGTATGTGGTGGCCATTACATGGCCAAAAATACTGCACATAAGATACTAAGGTCTAGATTTTGGTGGCCTAGTATTTTCAAGGATGCACATGCTTTTGTCAAAAAATGTGATTCTTGCCAGAGGTTCTTAGGAAAACTAAAGTTTAATGGAAATTTGCCTTTAAACCCAATAACAGTTGAGGCCCCTTTTCATAAATGGGTTATGGAATTCATAGGAGAAATCCCAAATAAGTATAGTAGAGGACACTCATGGATTCTAGTTACAATTGACTATTTCACAAAGTGGGTGGAAGCAATTCCCACTAAAAGAGCCACTAGTAAAGTGGTGATAGATTTTCTGATGCAAAATCTTTTGACAAGGTTTGGATGCCCTAAGGTTATGATTGTGGATAATGCTATGTGTTTTATATCTGAAGAATTTGTTAATTTTTGTCTGCGATATGGGATCAAAATTTCTTATGTTGTTGCCTATCATCCTCAAGGAAATGGTCAAGCTAAATCAAGCAACAAAAGATTGATTAAAATTTTGAAAAGAGTCCTAGATACAAATAAGAAGGCATGGGACTCCAAATTACAATTAGCTCTGTGGGCTGACAGGGTAACAATTAAGAAAGCTATTGGATGTGCTCCTTTTGATTTGGTATATGGTATTCATGCCAGGTTACCACATAATAACTTACTATAGATGTACAAGTTCATTCCATTATATGATGATGATCAGGATGATGAAATGAAGATCAGATTACAAGATTTGTTGCAATTAGATGAATCAAGAAGGGAAGCACATGATACAAATTTAAATTCTTAGTTGAAATAAAAAAATTTATATGACAAGAAAACCACAGTTAGGAGATTTAAAACTGATGATTTGATCTTAATGTGGAATGCTAAGCTTCAGGACAAGGGAAAACACAACAAATTTGATCCTATTTGGTTGGGACCATATTTAATCAATCAAGAATGGGGACCTGAATCATATATTTTAAAGGACCTGATTGGAAATGAAATGGAATTTCCAGTTCATGGACAATTCCTCAAGTTGTACTTTTCTTAAGGTACTTTCATTATCCATGAACAATAGTTAGTTTTCCTTTCCAGTTGTGTGTTTGTTTCAGTTGTGTGAGTAGGTTAGCTATTTTATTTCAGTAGATGGTCTACTTATCCCAGATATTCTAAATTCTTGTCATGCCTGCAAGAGGCATACATCCCCAGATAGAGCCACTATTGGCACTTCAATTTTCAAAACATAAAATTTTGCATTTCCTTACAAAATTGAAGTTTGTATATGTGATCCTATTTTTGAGAAAAAATTTCTACAAAAACCCAAAAAAATCTTGCAAAGTTACCGAGGTTTCACTACAATCTAGCGAGCCCTAATTGAATAAGACTAGTCCTGAGAAGAACCCTAAGTGCTTTTATTTTAAATGGAACTCTAGGTTTTCCTTTAAGGTTTCTATTTGATCGTTACTTTTTGCAAATCACTAAAGTCTTTAAAAGCATGTACCAAAATATATCACCACTCGGGGTCATGTTAGTAACACTTTTTCAGTCACCTAAACCTGACCCCTTTTTAATTTTTCCTAAGTCCTAACCGCCTTGATTATTAATTTTTTGACACTATAGTCCTCTTGGAATCTACAGAAGATCCAACGACGGTTGCGTGTTCGCATAGAATCTTTTGAGTCTATGCGATCATGCGACAACTGTAGATCTTACTTTATTCTTTAGCGCTCATACAAGGTGGGACCGTTGCCAAATATACATAAATGGATTGTTTTGATTGGCTATAATATTTTGCTAACTTGGAAACCGTCAACGAGGCTAACACTTAAGCAGGAATACTTTATGTCCGCCTACCAAATATTGCAACATAGCAACCCCTTTTTAGTTAAGAAGAATGGGCCTGGCCTCAAGAGAATCTGCAAAAGATCAAACGGTGGTCGCATGTTCACATAGAATCTTTTGAGCCCATGCGATCATGCGACAATTGTAGATTTAACTTTATTCTGAAGCGTAGGAGAAAGGTGGGTCCATTGCTAGGTGTGTACACATGGCCGTTGCTAATGGATCCAAGGTATGTGATGATGTGGAAGATGTCAGGAACACTGGCGCTCAGTAAGGAAAAGTTACATGTCCTTTTTACCAGATAATGCAAAGTGGGGCTAGAATTTTTAAAGAATAAATGGTAAGTGGACAATCTAATGGTGGTTGCATGTTCGCATAGAATCTTTTGAGTCCATGTGATCATGTGACAGCTGTAGATATAGTATTAAGGGCATGGTGGCCCACTTCGTGTCTAGTCATAAAGGTGAAATAAAAATGACCGTCGGATGCAACATTTGATGATAGTGAAGAGAAAAGGTACAAAGTGAGGCCTAGGTGACATGTTTAAAGATTATTGTTGATGCAGATTGATGAAACGGTTGTCACATATTCACATTGGTTTCTTTCAGGCCATGCGATCATGTGACAACCGTTAGATGTTTTTTAAAAGGAGATTAATGACCCAAATTCAAGCATGATATAGAAAGGTGTGAAATTCAATTTTTCCTATTGGACGATGATAGGTCAATTTCTCAGAGAATTAATGGTGAAATCATGCGAAGTAAATTTTTGGAATGATTGCTTTTGATTGCTAATATTTTGAAGATATGTGCCTTTATAGAAAATCATGAGAAGATAGAGGTTTTCTGAGAGTTGGGTGAGAACTTTGCAAAGACTGATTGTCATTTTTGAGAAATCTAAAGAGAAGGTTGGTGAATTTTGCATTTACTGTTCACGTTAGAAAGAAAGTCATTTCAATTTTGTAGTATTTCTTTTGCATCAACTATTTAGAACCAGAACCCTAAAAATGCCACCTAGAAAGGAATTGTCTGGCGAGATCGATTATAGTAAGAGGGGTTTGCATGAGGATTTGCTACAATTATTGTCTAGTTCAAAAACTGACCTAGTAAAGGTGAAACAACTAACGCCAAAAGAACCTAGGGTAAAGATTGAGGATGGGTTATATGATACAAGAAACTAAATTAGGGATGCTAAGATTGGTGCACTCAATGTGAGTGGCATCTTTGATTTCACTGGTTTGACACTATTCAGAGTAGGGTTCAGCCAAAGAAATGCCCCTGTTCCTACCAGTAATATATGGCAGTTTGACCTAGGGAAGCTTGTAGTGCCTGGCATTTTCCTAGATGCAAACTTGATGATTTAGGTTGCAACGAATTATGACCCTATTACTAGGGAAATTAGGGGTTCTAAAGGACAATTGTTGATGAAGATTTTAGCTAATGAAATCAGGACAGTTCTTAGGTTAAGTGAACCCTCAAATGACTTAGGGAAAATTAATTTTGAAGAATTGATAGAAGTATATAATGCATAGAGGAATTATTTTAGAAATGGTCCTGTAAAGGAATTGTGTACTAAAGTTGGAAAAATGGTTGTCATAGGGCCAAGCACACAGGAGCCTTTTAAAATAGATTATTTTGATGTAAGAGCAAGAGGTGCATACTAGGCATTATGTCAAGTTTTTGGGGAAGATGTTGAAGAGAGAATGCCAGTTCACTTGATGTGCATGATGGTCCATATTTTACATTCACACTTATCAGTCACATTTGATTATGCCCCTTTCATTGCTGAATTGATTCATGATGGATTAATAGGGATCCAGAAGAGAAAAGTTGACAAACCATTTTTCTCGTACTCTTTCATGATGTACATGTTCTTATTTAAAGGTACTAGCTATTTTGAGGTAGAAATTGATTTGTTAAAATAGAGAGATGGTGAGGACATGCCATTCTAGTTGTGGAACCTTAGCATGACATGGGATAAAAAGGATAGTAGCTTCATTCAATTTGATAAATGTTTTGCAGCTAGATTGAGATTATTGTTTGTTCCTGAGAGCCCTAGAGTCCCAATTGCCTTAGCCAAATTTATTAGGCCACAACAATTTCTTAAAGACCTCACCATAGTTCATAATTGGGGTGATGTTATTTTCTATCCATATTCTATTGTGATTAGATTATATGGTTTTAGAGGGGCTCCTTTTATATTACCATATCAAGTTCCCCTTAAGGTGGGTATAGCTGAATTCTTCAGATAGTTAGGAGATATAGAGAAAAATATTCTCACAGGGAAAGGAAGGGGATGTATGTTCCCAAATATTACAATTGCCCACCAATTTATAATTACAAAAGGTGGATGGGTTCATATGGACAAGTTCCTAGAACCATATTATATGGCTACCATAGTTGTCAAGATAGCTGACCCATAGGGGTTTTATAATGAGATGTTCAAGAAGAAAGTCAGGTGTTCAGCCATAAACCATATTTTCAATTTTCCAAAAGACATTATCAGGAATGTCCCAAGATTGCAGGAACAAGAAATAAGGAAAGAAAAGTGGTTGGTATATAATAAGATATTGGATTTTGTTAGACAATTTGACCCAAGGTATGACCCCCTAAATAGTATAAATCCTATGGGTAAGAAAATAGATACTCTTATGGATAATTTTAAAGAGATCTATCAAACCTTGAATGAGAAAAAGGAGAAGGCCATAGGGGAAAATCTAGAAAAGGCTCAAACACTATTGAGCCAAACCACATTCACAAAGATACTACATCTAGGCAAGTATGTGGTGCAGAAGAAGACTGGTTATAATGTGGTAATCCCAGAGTTTGAGAGAAAGAAATAAATAAAGAAAAAGGAAGATATCCCTTCCACATCACAGTAGGTGAAGAACCACAAGGAGGTTGTGGATGTTGCAGACACACCTCAAAATGAATCAATTGAGAATGTTCCTGATTTCTCACCTCCTACAAAGAAGCAAAATTTAGAAGAGAGGCCCCAAGATGTAGAAGAGGAATACTCTCCTTCCCAATCACCTCTAGTTATCAAGGATGATCGGGAGAGTACCGAGCAAGCACAACAGATGAGTTCTCAAGGTCAAATTTTTATAACCTATGAAGAAATTAATGAAGGAGTGCTAGAGCAACCAAGAGAGATTGAGTTAGGTTTAACAATAGAACAGATGGTATTTACAGAACTAGACCTTATCATCAAACAGGCTTGTGATGAATTCCTGGCTTATGATGACTCTGTTAAAGCTAGGGCTTTTATGCAATTTCTTTGGAAATTGAATATGATAAAATTTGAGGAAACATGTGAAAAAAGACATAAGGAAAATCCAGATAAAGATCTTAAGATCATTGAAACTGAGGTCAGGAAAGAGATGATAGAAAATTTTGAGAAAACTACTTCGGAATAGGGGAGAGAATTAGTAAAAAATGCAGGAGTACTTATCCTCCTAGAATGGGAAATAGCATATGTTGTGGTCCTTGATGCAATGAGGAAACAAACTACTCCTATGCACAAGACCAAAGAAGAGGTAGAATAGGCCATAAAAGGAGTTGCTTTCAATAATGACCATCAGGCATTGGTCATGTGGTCTCTGAGAAGGGAGGAAAAGAATAAAGGGAAACATATTAATAGGAGTGATCTTTCTGGTGGTCTTATAGTGAAACGAGTTGTTGACACTTCTATGATTGAAGCATCAAGTATGGTGGTTGCCACAACCCAGCTTGCAAAGAAGGTAGCAGAGAAGGAAGCAAAGGAAAAAGAGGAGCTTACCCTAAGGTTTGAAACAATGCTAAAGGTGTCATGCCCACAAATTTCTTGGGCAAGAACCCAACTACAATAACTTTTTTTTTTATTCCAGCTTACTAAAATGTTAAATAATTAGTTTAAATTAAATCTTACTAATTTTCCTTCATCATGCAATATTTAACAACAAAAATACACATGGTTACTTTTTTTTTTTCATTTTGAAGCTTCAACACAAGGAAAGATAGATTTCCTCTAAATACATTACTCATACAACAGGTTACAAATGAAATACCTCAATAGAATTTCCACAATGTCATTTTTGCTTTTAAGGACAACAAGTATACATTATTGTAATATTTCCTATGATACAAAACTAGGAAGCATGCCTTTCCTTCCACACAAAACACATTTCTCCAAGGGGCTGCAAAACATGATATTCCCTCAACTTAAACTTGCCTCAAAGATACCAACACACCCAAAACTTGCATATATCAAAAAATAGCATACCCATGGGTGCTCTCCACCCTACCATATGGCATCATGAGGCCCTCAATATGCCCTAGCTGACCCCTGAGCTTGGGGAACCATGCTAAGGTAGGAAAAATACATAATACATAGGGCACATACATTCAAAACACATATTTCACCACATAAGAATACACAACATCTTACCAAAACACATATTTCACCACATAGGACTACACAACCACATCTTATTCCCATCATGTCTTATCACATTTGATCACTCATGGATCCATAAGGAGGGTGAGGGACACCCTTTTTACATCCCTTCAAACTCAAGAAGAAAACAAGAAAGAATCAACACCAAAACTACAAACAGATTTCTCACAACACTACAACCACCTTCACAATAACACTGAACACTTCATGGAGAAAGGAAAACTTGCAGTCCATAAGCATACACAACAACATACATAAAAATGGAAATGGTTGAAGCACCAACCTCTCCTCCAAGCCTGCACAAAATGTAGCTCCTCCTTAGTCTCCAAACTTTTTGTCTCTAAAGATAGAGAGTGGGTAGATAGCCCAAATGTTCCCCATACTCTCCTCTAAATTGGACTCCAACACAATCCCCCAAAATTCATAGGAGAAGAGGCCTATCCTATTGGCTGACCTTCCCAAGACTTTTTGAGAAGAGAAAAAGTTACTTTCCTCTTTCCCCAAATTCATCACACTCTTCCCAAGCATTTTTTAAGGATGAAAATTGAGTTTAAAAAAACCTCAAGGTGTCCTAGAAATACCCCCAACCCCATAGTATACCCTTGGGGCAAGTCAAAACCAGCCTAAACTACTCCCTAGGGTCAATTTTAACTCTCCAAAAGCCCACTCCAAGATGACTCACGAAAATGAGTGATGAGACTACCATCAAGGCTCCCTAACCAAGAAAACACACCTAGAGATACTTATAGGTCACTCAAGGTTACACTAACTCAACCCACCCCACATTGACATGCCATGTCACATCACTAGTGTCAAGTGACGCCACATAAGGAGTACATCACAACACAACACTTGGCATGTCAACAAGGAAATAACAAATAACATCTCACATTATTTACAGAACATAATTTACAAATAAAAAACTTTTACATTCAAGGTCATTCACTTCTTAGGGTTGACCTTGGTTCTATTGGATACAATTGTCTTAAGGAGATTGTTGGAATGATTATGTGTTGTCTTTGATAACACACAAATGTCATATCAATTGTCAGCTCAGTCGGTCAGCAAAGCAGTTCCCAGTGTCTACCGAGCTCAGTCGGTCAGCAAAGCAGTTACCAGTGTCTACCGAGACCTCTCGGGTGTCAAAAGAAAAGTATGGCAGAAAATAGTGTTAACCGAGCTTCCTCGATTATCGAAGGAAAGTTAGTGTCTACCAAGTTCACTCGGTCTCCAAAGGATGTTGAAGAATTCACAGTACTTACCGAGTTCTCTCGGTCGCCAAAGGAAATCTTCTTCGGATTAATGTTTACCGAGCAACGTCAGCCCAGTAAAGGATTTTGTCAATTTGAGAAATAAAGTTGGTTTATTCCAGCCGACTATTGTAATGATTAGTAATGTTTGTAATAATTATTATTGCTGACTTGACAATCCAAATGGTATATATATAGAAGGTTAAGTTGTGAATTATGAAAAAGAAAAAGAAAGAAACAGAAGAGTAGTGTGAGCAAATTTTGAAGGATGATTAGATATCCTTGAAGAGTAGTAGAGATATATTTGATCAGGAAGGATCTAGTGAAGCAGAACAGAGATCTGTAATCAGCAATTTAGTTACATCACTATTCAGGTCACTTCATTGTTACTTTCTTACCATTGTAGCAATGATTTCAAAATCTCCTAACCGAGTTGGTTTAACAGCCATTTTGTAAATCCTCTAACAAGGTGATAGTTATATTGAATTGTTTCAAGACCTCTTACAAGGCCACTCCTAGTAGGGTGATTAAATCCTCTAACAAGGTCACACCTAACAGTGTGTTTTGTAACCTTTTACCGGGTTGGCTCCTAACAGGGCATCACTTCAGAAGAGTGAAAATCAGTAACTAGTTACATTGGCCTTTTTTCCCATATTGGGTTTCCACGTTAAATCTAGTGTCTCTTGTGTTCATGGTATTTTCTTTATTCATGCATGTTAATCACTGATGAATGCTTAAGAACAGTTATAAATAACACTCTCTACAATTACTGAGTTTCAGCATTTCTCTATATGTCAGCAGTAAATAATTTAATAGGACATCTAAGGGATCAGTGGTAATATTTTGTGGTTAACTGATTCACCCCCGCCTCTCAGTTACTACATCTATATTTCCAACAATTGGTATCAGAGCTTTTGGTGCTTGCAGGAAGGGTTTTAAGGACCTAAGCTAAAGATCAGGATGTCTTACAAGAAAGAAATTCCAAGGCTTAAAAGAGATAACTTTTCAGCATGGCAAGGTCTCATGAGACTTCATCTGGCTTCCATTGGTGATTCAGGATGCAAATATATTGATCAAGAATATATTATTCCTACTGGTGCATTAACTGTTGAAGACATTACAGAGAAAAAGAACCATAACACCATGATGATAGATATTGCATCAGCCCTTAGCTATGAAGAATTTGATGAAATCAAAGACTGCACAACTGCCTATGAAATGTGGAACAAGTTGAAGAAAATTTATGGTGGTGATGACAATGTGAAAAGAGCCAAAGCAAAAAGCCTAAGAGGACAATTTGATCAGATAAAGATGAAAGAAGATGAAAATATTGCAAAATATGTTGAAAGAATCAAGGTGAGTGTTAGTGCAATCAGAGCTTCTGGAGGAAAAATTGATGATGAAACTTTTATAAGTAAAGTTCTTAGAACATTGCTTCCTATCTATGCAATAAGAGTATCTGCTATTCAAGAAAGAAGATGTGAACAAAATCACAATATAACTTTGGATGCCTTAGTTGGAAGATTGATAGCTTTTGAATTGGACAACTATGATAACTATGTTCCAACTTCTAAAAATATTGAATCAGCATTTGAGGCCAAACTCTCACTTAAGAAGGGCAAGAAAATACAGTCAGAAAGTGAAGAAGAATCAGAGGAAAGTTCAGACAGTGATCTTGAAGTTATTGAAGCATTACTTGCAAAGAAATATACTAGAGGCAGAGGGAAATACAAAGGTAAAACTCCCTTAATCTATTTTTCATGTGAAGAAATTGGTCATATTGCAGCTAGGTGCCCAAACAAACAAAGAAAAGATGAGAAGAAAGGTCACAAGTACAATGGCAAGAAGAATTTCAAGTCATTCAAGGATAAAGGTAAGAAAACATGTTTTTTGGCTAAGGATTCTGATAATGAAGAAGAAATTGTCTTCATTGCTGTAAAAGATGAATCTGATGATGATAAAGATGAGATGGCACTTATCTCTCATATAAGCAAAAATGATACATGGACTATAGACAGTGGATGCTCACATCATATGACTGGTGACAAAACTAAGTTTGAACATTTTGAAGACTATGATGGTGGTAGTGTAAGGTTTGGAAACAATGAACCTTGTTGTATAAAAGGAAGAGGATGAATTTCATTAAACAAAGAACTTATATGTGATAATGCATATTGGGTTGAAGGACTAAAACATAATCTTCTAAGTGTAGCACAGCTAATCAACAGTGGACTCAAGGTTGAATTCATGAATGGCAAAGCAAGACTGTTGAATGACAAAGGAAAACTGATTGGTTCAGGCAAACAAACCAAAGGTAACCTATTTTATCTTGATCTCGGTGAATGCTCATGTTTTATTGCTCAAATTGAAGAAATTTGGTTATGGCACAAAAGGTTATGTCATGTAAATTTTGATAATATGGTGAAAATAAGCAAATTCAAGAAAGTAAGAGGTATTCCTACTTCAAAGAAACCTGATATTGGTCTATGCAAGAATTGTCAGATTGGTAAAATGGGAAAGACTAGCTTTAAAAGTAAAAACTATCAATCTGAAGATATTTTGGATATTGTGCATACTGACTTATGTGGACATATTGAAATTGAAAGCTATACTGGAGAAAAATTCTTTATTCTCTTTGTTGATGATTACTCTAGAATGATGACTGTTATGTATTTAAGAGAAAAGTCAGAAGCATTTGAGAAATTCAAATGGTATTTAGCAAGAGTAGAAAAGGAAACAAGAAAAAGAATGAAGTGCTTGAGATCAAACAGAGGTGGTGAATTCATCTCCCATGAATTCAATAATTTCTACATTGAAAGAGGAATCAAAAGACAGGTATCAGCTCCAAGAACTCTTGAGCAGAATGGAATAGCTGAAAGGAGGAATAGATCTATCATGGATTGTGCAAGGACTCTAATGATTGAAAAGAATATTGCTATGAAATACTGGAAGGAAGCTATTAGCACTGCAGTTCATACCTTGAACTGAGTACAGTTGAGGAAAGACACATTCAAAACTCCTTATGAGTTATGGTATGGCTATAAACCCAATGTAAGTTACCTACAAGTATTTGGTAGTAAATGTTACATCTTGAAAGAATCTAGAAAAGGCAAACTTGATGCAAAAGGTGATGAAGGAATATTTTTGGGATATTCTTGCAAAAGTAAGGCATATAAATGTCTAAATTTGTCTACTCATAAAATCGTAGAAAGTGCACATGTGAAAGTAGATGAGTTTGCAGAAAAGACTGAAGAAGAAAGCAAAAAGGGATCCAGAGGATTACAGAAGATTTGTTTACATTGAACTTGATACATTGCTAGACACATCTGTCAATGAGGAGACTACATCAACTGAGCCCAGTACAGTAATCGAGTCACAAGAAGAAGTTCAGATCGAGTCACAAGAAACCAAGTCTCAGCCTGAAGTTACAGAGCAAATATCTACCGAGCCTGAGCAAACTGAACCTGAAGATGAAATTCAAGAAGATGAAAATGTAACTCATTCAAGAAGAAAGGAACCTGTATTGGCCAAGTATGTCAGGAAGCATCATACACCAGATCAGATTATTGGAAACAAATCAGATGGCACTATGACAAGGAATAAAATAAAAGGTACATGTTTACTTGCTGATTTTGAACCTAAAAATGTCAAAGATGCATTGGAAAATGAAAGTTGTATTGAGGCTATGAACAAAGAAATAGAGAAAATAGAGAAAAATAAGACGTGGACTCTTGTACCTAGGCCTAAAGATAAAAATGTAATTGGGACAAAATGGGTATTCAAAAATAAGTTGAATGAAGATGGTCAAGTATCAAGAAACAAAGCAAGATTGGTATGTAAAGGATATTCTCAAGAAGAAGGTATAGATTATGGAGAGACTTTTGCTCCTATTGCAAGATTAGAAGGTGTAAGGACTCTACTTGCATATGCAGCACATAAAGGATTTAAGGTATATCAAATGGATATAAAATCTGCATTTCTCAATGGTATTCTTGATGAAGTAGTCTACATTGAGCAACCTAAAGGTTTTATGGATCCAGACAAAAGGGATATGGTCTGCAAGTTACACAAAGCATTGTATGGTCTGAAACAAGCCCCTAGAGCATGGTATGAAAGATTACATAACTATCTAACTCAAATTAATTTCAAAAGAGCCAATGACAATAGTAATTTATACATCAAAGAAGGACCAGATAACAAAATTGTTTTGGCAGAAATATTTGTAGATGATACTGTGTTTACAGGGAATGATGATCAGTGCAAAGAATTTTCAAAGCAAATGAACAAAGAATTTGAAATGTCTATGTTTGGTCAGATAAAATTCTTTGTTGGACTTCAAATTCAGCAAAGCAAGAACAGTATCTACATTACTCAGTCTAAATACATCAAGGAAATACTTAAGAAGTTTGGTATGGAAGATTCAAAACCAGTTGGTACACCCATGTGTACTGGACTGAAGCTTACCAAAGATGATGATTCAAAAGAAGTAGATGAGACCTTATACAGATCAATGATTGGAAAATTACAGTATGTAGTACATATAAGGCCTGATATTGCCTTAGCAGTTGGTATAGTAGCAAGATTCTCAGCAAAACCCAGAGAAAATCACATGATGGAAATCAAAAGAATCTTGAGGTACTTGAAAGGAATTGAAGATTATGGCTTGTGGTATAAATTTGGAGGCAATCTGGATTTAAAAGTGTTTACTGATGCTGATTGGGCAGGAAACATTGATGACAGAAAGAGTACAAGTGGTGGAGCATTTTTTTTTGGCAAAAGGTTAGTATCTTGGACCAGTAAAAAGCAAAATTGCACATCCCAATCCACAGTAGAAGCAGAATACGTTGCTGCAGTAGTAAACTGCTCTAATATTGTTTGGTTCAAACAATTATTGGAAGGCATGAAAGTTGAGATCAAAGAACTAGTTGTTATGTTTTGTGATAATACAATTGCAATAAATATTTCAAAGAATCCAGTAATGCATTCCAAAACCAAACACATTGCTATAAAATATCACTTTGTCAGAGAATTGGTGTAGGACAAGGAAATTAGATTGGAATATATTCATACAAAAGAACAAATTGCAAATATATTCACCAAGCCACTACCTAAGGATGCATTCCTATATCTAAGAGGTAAGTTAGGGGTCATTCCCCTATCTGAGGCTCACTAAATTAAGTTTTAGTAATGCATCAACCAGAGCATGTTGAAGATCAGTCAGTTGATGCAGCATAGTAAAGGAATCGTTGCATATGAATTAGTACTTAAGGTACATTGGTATTCAATGGAAGTGTGTTATCTTTGGCATGTGTTGTCAAAGAGGGAGAGTTTGCTATTTGTTGTCATTATTTCATGAAATTTCTTAGAAAGAGATTTTAAAAAAAGAAAAGAAAAGAGGGAGAGTTTTAAGTCAGAGAGAGAAGTTTGCTGATAGAGGGAGATGAGAATCAAAATGAATCTAAGGATATGTTCCTTATTCTATGTTTGCTGTAAAATTTCATTGTGCTATGACATATTGTGTTGCCATCAATGCCAAAGAGGGAGATTGTTGGATACAATTGTTTGAAGGAGATTTTTGGAATGATTATGTGTTGTCTTTGATGTCACACAGATGTCATATCAATTGTCATCTCAGTCGGTGAACAAAGCAGTTCCTAGTGTCTACCGAGCTTAGTCGGTCAACAAAGCAGTTACCAGTGTCTACCAAGACCTCTCGGGTGTCAAAAGAAAAGTATGGCAGAAAATAGTGTTAACCGAGCTTCCTCGGTTATCGAAGGAAATTTAGTGTCTACTGAGTTCACTCGGTCTCCAAAGGATGTTGAAGAATTCACAGTACTTACCGAGTTCTCTCGGTCGCCAAAGGAAATCTTCTTCGGATTAATGTTTACCGAGCAAGGTCGGCCCAGTAAAGGATTTTATCAATTTGAGAAATAAAGTTGGTTTATTCCAGCCGACTGTTGTAATGATTAGTAATGTTTGTAATAATTATTAGTGCCGACTTGACAATCTGAATGGTATATATATAGAAGGTCAAGTTGTGAATTATGAAAAAGAAAAAGAAAGAAAGAGAAGAGTAGTGTGAGTGAATTTTGAAGGATGATTAGATATCCTTGAAGAGCAGCAGAGATATATTTGATTAGGAAGGATCCAGTGAAGTAAAACATAGATCTATAATCAGCAATTTAGTTGCATCACTATTCAAGTCACTTCATTGTTACTTTCTTACCATTGTAGCAGTGATTTCAAAATCTCCTAATCGAGTTGGTTTAACAACCATTTTGTAAATCCTCTAACAAGGTGACAGTTCTATTGAATTATTTCAAGACCTCTTACAAGGCCACTCCTAGTAGGGTGATTAAATCCTCTAACAAGGTCACACCTAACAGTGTGTTTTGTAACCTTTTATTGGGTTGGCTCCTAACAGGGCATCACTTCAGAAGAGTGAAAATTAGTAACTAGTTACATTGGTGGTTTTTCCCATATTGGGTTTCCATGTTAAATTTGGTGTCTCTTGTGTTCATGGTATTTTCTTTATTCATGCATGTTAATCACTGATGAATGCTTAAGAACAGTTATAAATAACACTCTCTACAATTACCGAGTTTCAGCATTTCTCTGTATGTCAGCAGTAAATAATTTAATAGGACATCTAAGGGATCAGTGGTAATATTTTGTGGTTAACTGATTCACCCCCCCCCCCCCCCCCCTCTTAGTTATTACATCTATATTTCCAACAGGTTCCACAAGGGTTCTCACAACAATTCCTTAGCAATGGTTCCCCGCAGTGTCCATGGTTATCCACCTGGACACTTGTAAAAGTATCAGTAGTCCAAGATAGGTTATGCATATAATCCAATTAAAACATCATATAAATAAATCTCTATATTTTGAGAAAATAGATCAACATATTACAACATCTCATAATAACCTTCACATGTTTAAATCTACATTTTCCATTTATGAAAGAGAGAAATCAACATGTATCTAGCAAATTGAACACCTCTCCTATCTTGTTACATGACTCAGATCCACATAACCTATACTCATATATATTCTCTAACCATAATGCAAAGCATAATTCATTAATTCAATTTACTGAAATCAAGTCACATATATCAATATATGATTTAGGATTTCAGTTCCCTATATCATTTCATTTAAAACCTAGCCATAAGTAGGTAAAACATAACCCAATATAATTTGATATCAACACACTTAAGACTTCCATACCAACATGCAAGAGTGTATCCTATTAAAATATCATTATCTCAATTCATCACAAGGAACTCAACTAATATGTTTGATCCTAGAATACACTAATCCAACCTAAATCAAGACGGCCTTGGACTATGTTAAACATTGACCCTAACATCATATATTCTACTATACCACTATGCAATTCCCACATAATGAAATCTGTTATACATTCTCCCTATTGAGTCATCCTATCATGTAAGCACATATATGCATCTTCATGTTCTAACACGATGATAATTTGCCAAAAGTAATATTACTTCAAAATAATATATCTTAAATTAACACATTCCATGAATTTGTTTGAAAATGAAATCTATTTTAATTAAGCTGACGAAATATAGTAAAGATATCTAAGAATTCCATATGCAATCTAAGGAGAATTTTGCAAGAAGTAAAATTATTGTTTACCAGAGTTCTTTTTACCATGATGATAAATAGAGGGGTACTACATCCTTATGGGGATTTGAAACAGGGGATGTTTGAAAAAGATAAATTGATTGCAGAATTAAAGAAAAGGTTGGGAGAAGAAGGACCAATTCAAGCATCAGGACAACTGCAAATTTCCTCTTCCCCTATTGGGCCTTCTTCCTCAAGAACTATTGTTGAGCACCCCCTATCCCCTTTCCATCCTTCCATAAACAATGAAGAAATAGAGCAAAGAGAAAAGAAAAGGTATGAGAAAAAAGTAAAAGATACTATTTTACACTTTGCTGCTAATATAAAACTAAAGGAGGTTTATAAGAATGCTAAGCAATTGGCTGACATTTTGGTTTCTTTTAAGGAAGAAGTGGCCACTATAGGAAATTTTTTGGATAGATGGATTCCTAGGGAGAATATGTTAAAGTCATTCTTTGATTCAATTAAAGATCAGGGCATTGTAAATGTTAAACTAATAGACACCTATAAAATTGTTAAGAACCTTTTTTATTTTGAAGCAACCAGGGGGGGGTTGAAGAGGAAGGCAAAACACCTAAGAGCGAGATATTTCTAGAATGATTTCCAACTAATCCCTAGCCTTGTCAGAGCATATGGGATTATAAAGGATAGGGAAAAATGGTTAGAACAGATTAATAATGGAGTGTTATCTAAAATTGATGTTGTTTTAGGTACAGATGATAATGCCCCTTTTGTACAAATAATTGAGGTACTACAAGACATCAGGATACACTTCACAAAGGTAATGGCTGAGGTTCACCAAGTGGTTTCTAGTTGGGATAAAATCCTACAATAGAGGGATGAGATTCTAGCTTTTGAATGGCCAAGTGAAGACACTTTTGTAGCTTGGGAAGCAACATATCTTGTGGAAAGTGAGAAAGAAGAAGAAACATCTGAAGAAGAAGAAATAGGTGGTGAGGCCCCAAGCTCCTAAAAATTTGTTTCAAATAGTGCTAGAAGCATCAAACAATTGAAAGATGCACAGATGATACATCTGGTAGATGCTGAACTGACCTTGGGACTTGTTGCAAAATTTTGGCACTCACCTTTGCAAATTTGTTGTAAAACTGTAACAAGAAGGTGTTATATTTTCCTTTTTTGTCTCATATGACAAACTCTTTTGTCTCTTGTAGAAAAGATCCAAAGCTTGTATGCAATCCTTGTATCTATAAAAGGAGTACCAGGATCATTGTAGAAGGACCGAAACTTGAGCATATTTTCTGACAAGTTTTAAGTCTAGGATATGGTAGACTGTATTATGCATATTTTTGTAGGAAAGAAATATTCCTTGTTCAAGTTAAATCCAAATAGTTTGCACTTTAAATCATTTTGTATACATGATATTGATATAGCATTTGAATAAAATTCAAATTTCAAATCTCTCCCGTTTGTATCTCTCTTTGAGTTATGAATTATTGAAATTCATTGCATAGATTTTCTCTATGTGTATGTCTATGTTCTTCAACTCTGATTTAGGATCAGATTAAATAAGCTTCAAACATGGCATTAATTCTCTAAGTATTACATAAGGATATGAGTAAGTAGTATGAATCTAGGATTTCTTTTATAAAATCCACCACAAGGTGATAGCATTTTCAAAGAGCAAGGCTATTAAAGTTCAATATATTTGTTTGTGTATAAGAATCTTGCATTGAAGGTGTTTTCTCAATGGATAAGGCACTGGCCAGTAGTGGAGTTGTTGTTACAGAGATCAATGTCTGAGAGGTTCTATGTGTATTCCTAATATATGATATAAATCTTTCAAAATTCTGTAAGTGCAGTGACTTGCAAGGCATTATTCCACCTAATGATAATAGAGAATCAATGAATGAATGGTCATCATTTAGCATTTTCTTATCATCTATATATTTTTATTGAATCTAGTCTATTATTGTTGAAGCAAGGTTATTTGCTTACTGGATTAGAAGTACCCTCCTTGGTTTTGCAGAGCCAGAAGTGCAAAGGGCAGCCTTGTCCCTACAGTTGGTCCAATCATCTTAGAATTCCATATTTGGATCTAACCCATCCTAAAACCCTATAGATGTATTGGTTGCTTTGAAAGGATAAAGTCTAGTTTGAGGAACCAATAAGAGGAATGCCTTTCTTTTAAGTGTTGAAGGTATTTTAGCTGCAATAGTAGTTTCTGCATTGTAGTTTTGTAAATTTATTAAATAAAATTGTATACCATGGCCACTATCTATTGTTAAGATATTGATAAATTGAATGATATTAGCTAAAAGAAGTGAAAGTTAAAGATGGAGGATATCTTTGAAGACACTACTACATTTAGGGCCAAATTTTGACAAAAGTTTCCAATGGGTAACTTTTTCTTACGAATTTGGTATTTTTTTTGTAATAGGCCCCGATGATGTCAGTATTCTGATGGGTGTTTAATTGACCATCGAAACTCTGATAGATTCGGGGTATACATTTTTTTAAAAAAGTGAAACAGCCTCATCATTTTTATTTCAATTGGAGAGCAGGAGAAAAGGAGCGAAAGTTGAGCGTGGGAGAAGGTATGTGATTTCTTCATCTTTCGAGCCTCTGGCATCATATTCGAATGCATTTGATTTTATTGTTGAGGGAGTTTCTCTTTGAAATGACCGCATTCTAGTGGTGTCGTGCCCTAGCTAGTGCTATATCTCTATTATTTGATGTTATTGGTGCTTGTGCTCAAGGATATCGATTCATTGTATTCAAATGTTTGGATTCACATTTTTTGATATTACTGGCATATGTGTTTAATGACACCATTGTATATTGTTGTCACTGAAATGACCACATTCTACTGGTGTCGTGCCCTAGCTCATGCTTTAACTCCATTATTTGATGTTATTGGTGCTTGTGCTCAAGGATATCCATTTTTTTGAAGTGTTGATTGTGGTTATCAAATGGATAGCCCGTGAGCTTCTAGCTAGGCACCATTTGTATTGATAGCTTAGGGCATCAAATGTATTGTATCATTGATAGTTGAGACTTTTTTTAAAGGAAATAGGACAAAGAATGATTTTTATTTAGTTTCTCTATTTTGATCCCTAAGTGGCTTACAACCCTAGAGAAGTATATGCAGATTTACGAATCCAGTTGCAGGATACATAGCTGCCGATAATTCACAAGAAATCCATGCATCCAATTTGAATAGAAATTAATACAAAGAACTAGGGTCCTCCAATGGCCCAATCATCTGGACCTTGACTGTCCCCTCAACCAGTGACCCTTCAAAACTAGGTTATCATGCAATCAGTGAATGATCCTTCATTCTCCTGGTCTGCCCTGCATCCAAACATTTTGGAAATACACAATGCAATGATAACAAGTCTTTCACAATCCCCCTTCCCCCAAGGAACACTATCAACCATCCCTTCCACATAGCATTTCACAGTTTTATGAGTGGATTGTGTAGGAACAATTAACATTAAACAAGGAGCAAAATCCTCAACACATCTTGGAAACCATTGAATTCAATAATAAATGAAACCTAACACCAACACTATTCCTTTCATAGTTGTAGGATACATAGCAATCGATAATTCACAAGAAATCCATGCATCAAATTTTTATAAGGATATCCTACTAATCAATAGGAATTTTCTTGATATGACCAATGATTATGCATTTTGATGGCAGTGTGCTAGTTCAAAAGGATAATATAAATTTGAAATAATTTTTTCTGATTTTCTCAAACTATAAATGTGGTTAAAGGGAAAACATTATGTGGAAAACCCACAAACCAAGCTAGTAAATGATTATACATCAAATTATTCCTATATTCATTCAAGTATTTCTATGCTTCAGCTACCTAACCTTTGAGCTTCATCTAGAGGAATGTGTAGCTTTAAGATAGAGTTACTTCTTGGGCCTTACAATAGGGTGGAATATGATCAAGATTTGTTTAGGCTGTATCTTTCTTAGTCCCATTGTTAGGTTCTTACGGTTCATGGTTTGAATCTATTATGGTTGTGTAAGGGATTTTTAGATGATTTTTCTAACATAATTATTGGACGCCATGATTGGAACAACTGGTTGTTGGCTATTGTACACATGAATCATAACTGTCAATGGTTCTTTGTGTTCAAGAATTCATTGATCAATCTTTGAGATCTATTGTCCCAGCTTTAAAAGAGTGATAAAAGATATAGTGAGTGCTATATTTTCCAAGTGTTTTGTGGGTGCCATTATATTCTAGGAGTAATTGCTGGAACCAAATTATGTTCTTTGCCTCTAGTAAATATTGCAAACACAATCATCTTTTTGGTGAAGGGTTGCTTCCATCCCATGAGGCACTATTGCATGGTTTCCATTCCCTTGTAGTATAGTGAACCTAATTTAATACAAGTGTGCACTATTTTAGGATCCATAATTTATGGCCCCTACACTATGGTTGTTAGCCTAAGATAGGCCTACCTTTGCATATAATAAGAGGCCAACATGAAACAAACATCCAGAAGTTAGGGGGTTATTCCCTGTCCATAATTTATTATTTAAGTGCTAAGTGATGATGGGTATATCATGTAATTCATACCTAGTGTGTCTCTTTCTTTCTCTCCACATTTCACATTAGGAGTATATGCTATAAAATACCAATGAAATCAACTATTGGTCAAATCTAATCAAAATTGTAGTATAAAGATTAAAATAGATCTTGAAGAAATATGGGAACCATTTTTGACAGATATTGTACAAATGAAGAGAATACTCCCAAGAGGAAATGCTTCAATGTGGAACAATTTAAGGACAATATTTTACTTTTATATGCACATCTGCAATGTTTTTGATATATTTCTGAGATAACAAAACCATAGAAAGAATAGCATATAGAAGAAAGTAAAGAATAATGATCATATTTTGAGATATTGTGGAAACTTAAAGGAAAGAATGCTTGGTGGGGTTATCATGCAATCAGTGAGTGATCCTTCATTCCCCTCTCTTCTAGTGACCCTTCAAAATTGGGTTATCATGCAATCAGTGAGTGATCATTCATTCTCCTGGTCTACCCTGCATCCAAACATATTGGAAATACACAATACAATGATAACAAGCCTTTCACAATCCCCCTTCCCTCAAGGAACACTATCAACATCTAGACCTTGACTGTCCCCTCAACCAGTGACCCTTCAAAATTGGGTTATCATGCAATCAGTGAGTGATCCTTCATTCTCCTAGTCTGCCTTGCATCCAAACATATTGGAAATACACAATACAATGATAACAAGTATTTTACAATCCCCCTTCCCTCAACAAATTACTATTAACATCCAAACCTTGACTGTCCCCTCAACCAGTGACCCTTCAAAATTGGGTTATCATGCAATCAGTGAGTGATCCTTCATTCTCCTGGTCTACCCTGCATCCAAAAATATTGGAAATATACAATACAATGATAACAAGTCTTTCACAATCCCCCTTCCCTCAAGTAACACTATAAACAAGTGAACCTTCTTCTTATCAGCCATATCCAATGTTTCATTGAAGTCATGGCCAAGAATGAAGGTCACCTTACCCATACCATTCATGGATTCTAAAATGTTGTTCCAAACTCTTGAAAACTTTTCTATTGCTTCTTGTTGCTTCTTTAAATACTTCTTCTACCACAATGTCCTCCTGCCCCATCTTCTTGATCTTCCTGGCTAAAGCAAATGAATCCACACACAATAACCCAAAATGAAGGGTTTTGTATCCTTTAATGAATCTCAGTCATTGGTAACACATGGATAGTCAAACTAGTAGTCTCCAAAGCATTCAATAAGTGAATATGAATGTTTGAAAACTTTCCTCTCAACTTCCCCAACCACTCCTAATCAGTTAGAGGGATATTTCTAGAATCTCCACTATTCCTATCCTTACCAACAATTCTTAAACATACTTTATCTGATATGATAATAACATGCTAAACTGAACCAATGGCATGTTCTTCGTGTGGTACAAGGAAGATTTGACTATCAAATCTTCCTTCGTGCAAGCTAAGCGCAAGAGAAGGTATGTGATTTCTTCATCTTTGATTGGTATCTTTGATGGGAAATGTCTTTCAAGCCTCTGGCATCATACTCGACCACAAATTTCAAATGCATTGCATTTTATTTGATCATGAATGCTCACTGAAATGAACGCATTCTACTGGTGTTGTGCCCTAGCCCATGCTTTATCTCCATTATTTGATGTTATTGGTGCTTGTGCTCAAGGATATCGATTCACTATTTTCAAATGTTTGGATTCATGTTTGTTGATATTACAATTCATCATATCAGATAAAGTATGTTTAAGAAGTTTTAGTGTCTAAACACTCAACTAATCCCTCTAACCGATTAGGAGTGGTTGGGGAAGTTGAGAGGAAAGTTTTCAAACATTCATATTCACTTATTGAATGCTTTGGAGACTACTGGTTTGACTGTCCATGCGTTAATGTTTAGAAGAGATCAATGAAGTATTTAAAGACATTCTTACATGTTTGGAGAGGTTTAAGAGGCAATTGTCATGATTGTACCCTCACAAACAACGGCATAGACTGGTTTTACTAAGTTTCCTTTCTCTGCCGCAGGGGTACAGTTAGAGGGTTCATTGACAAAATGATCCTTTGAATGGTTACTATGAATATGAATGATTTGATATAGCATATTGCTCATTTTACTTGAAGTTTGGAATAGCTTGTGCAAGGGTGAAAGTAGTTTTGATCGTGACTGTTCCTCTACACAGTCAGAAAATGTAACTGTCTAATGATTATATGTAATGTTGAATGGATTAAATGCTTTATTCTTGGTAGAAGTGAATGGAAGGAATAGTGTTGGTGTTAGGTTTCATTTATTATTGAATTCAATGGTTTCCAAGATGTGTTGAGGAGTTTTCTCCTTGTTTAATGTTAACTGTTCCTGCACAATCCACTCATACAACAGTGGAATGCTATGTGATTGACAATTTCATACAATTGGTCCTTTGGCATGTATTAAATACAATCCAGGCACTTATTGAATGCTTTGGAGACTACTGGTTTGACTGTCCATGCGTTACCAGTGTTTGAGATTCATTAAAGGATACAAAACCCTTCATTTTGGGGTTATTGTGTGTGGATTCAAATGTAGGTTTGATTTGGTTAATGTTTAGAAGAGATCAATAAAGTATTTAAAGACAATCTTACATGTTTGGAGAGGTTTGAGAGGCACTTATCATGACTGTACCCTCACAAACAGCGGCATAGACTGGTTTTACTAAGTTTCCTTTCTCTATTTTGACGTTTCCTTTCTCTGCTACAGGGGTACAGTCAGAGGGTTCATTGACAAAATGATCCTTTGAATGGTTACTATGAATATGAATGATTTGATATAGTATATTTCTATTTTTACTTGAAGTTTAGAATAGCTTGTGCTTGTGCTGGAATTCTTGGTAGAATTGAATGGAAGGAATATTGTTGGTGTTAGGTTTCATTTATTATTGAATTCAATGGTTTCCAAGATGTGTTGAGGAGTTTGCTCCTTGTTTAATGTTAATTGTTCTTGCACAATGCACTCATACAACAGTGAAATGCTATGTGATTGACAATTTCATACAACTGGTCCTTTGGCGTGTATTAAACAAGATAGAATTTTTAGCATATTATTATAATTCTATTTCTTTGTTGTAAACATGCCATTGGTTTAGTTTTGTAAAAAAAAATTCATGTACAATTTTTTTTTTTCTATTTTTTCCATTTGATAACCACAGTCAACATTTCAAAACAGTGAATAACATCAAATAATGGAGATAAAGCATGGGCTAGGGCATGACACCAGTAGATTAAAACCAAACCAATGACATGTTTACAACAAAGAAATAGAATGATAATAATATGCTAAAAATTCTATTTTGTTTAATACATGCCAAAGGACCAGTTGTATGAAATTGTCAATCACATAGCATTTCACTATTGTATGAGTGGATTATGTAGGAACATTTAACATTAAACATAGCCAGTGTTCTCTTTACTTTCTCAAATCTCTGAAAGTCAAGAACATTAGAGTTGTATAATACATTGTTAGTATCCTTTTTCCATGGGTCCTAGGTCTTTGGGTCCATGGAAAGGAAATAGATTACAAAATACACTTCAAAACAAAGGAAAAACTTAGCAAATTCAGTCTAACTCACTGTAGATGAAGGAATAGTCATGCTAATAGTTCCTCTAAGTCTTCCAAAACATTTATTGAACTCCCCTAAAGTCCTATTGGATCCCCAAATTGCTTAATCCAATCAACTTACATCAGGATCATCAGAGACTTCAAAGGATTAAAAACATTACTTGGAATAGTCAAATCATTATGCTTTCAAATCAATTACCTATCGACATATCCCTTGTGAGGGAGAGAAGCCAAACACATAAAGAACATGCACATAAACACGGTAGTTGAAAAACTTAAATGGAGTACACCAAGAAGTACCAAATCATGAATGCTCAATTGTTGTAATGGCAAAGCATCAGAACCATCCATTTCTAGAACTTGATTTTACAGTCTAAATGATTTTTCTATAGTCATAATGATTTTTCTAGAACTTTATTTTGTAGTCTTAATGATTTTTCTATCGTCCTAATGATTTTTCTATAGTACTCTTAATGATTTTTCTAGAACTTGATTTTCTAGTCTTAATGATTTTTCTATAGTCCTAATGATTTTTCTATATTGTTAATGATTTTTCTTTTGTCCTAATGTTTGTTGCTCTTGATAAATTAGGCTTTGAATTTGAATTTGTGTTCACTATTTTATTTTAGCTTGATATTTCATTCATTTTTCATATACACAGAGACTACACATGCTGATAAAAAAATGAGCTATTTGATTAAGGTTAAATATTCATGATTGTAAATAGTCAATATTTCTGATGGTACTCCTTGGTGTATTTCATTTTAAAATAGTCATGTTTCTATGGCTATGATAAATGTCCCTTTGTGTTGAGAAAATTAGAGTTGAAAAAATGGTTGCAAACAAATCATCCTTCTGTTGGAAATATTTAGGGATTAACCGAGTTACTGAGAGGGGAGGGGTGAATCAGTAACTTCGAATTTTCTTACAATTACAGATGTATTAACATATAGTTCACTTTTTCTTTATGCATATAGAAAGCATGAAACTTAAAAGCATTCACAACAATGACACATAGATTTGGTTACCCAGAAACCTTCCAAAAAGAAAGTAAAACTGGGGTGGGGATGAAACCCACAAAGCTTTAGTACTACAGAATAAAGTTGGCCAGTTAAGGCTTACAATTTGATCACTTCTGATGATCTGCCCTGTTAGGAGCAATAAGGATTGCTAGATCCACCTTGTTAAAGGATTTACAAACATACAATGAAGTATGCACTCGGTAAAGAGATTTTACAATAGACTGTTAAGTCTACCTGGTTAAAGGATTTTAGTACTGATTCACCTGTTAGGATGAAACAGTAGATCTCTTGCTTTGCAACTAGATTGCTGATTGAGATTCGCTGAATGTACTGATCACCTTCTGTGATGAATTTGTCTTTGTTGTTCCCTATACTGCTGTAGCCCTTTGTAATTTTCTTATCTCTGCCTTTTCTTTTTATTCACATGCATACTCATATAATTACATCTTGACATCTTTACAACATTGTTTATATACAAGTCTAAACAATTAATTACAATTACAAAGTCGGCTTGACAAATAAACATAAGTGCCACTAAGTCGGCCCAAGTATGGTTACACGGTTCCTGCAAACTAACTCGGTGACTTTCTGATACTTGGCGTCCACTGCATTACTCAGCATCGTCATGCACTCGGTAGAAATGAAGGCATGGTTCATACTAACCACTCGGTAGGTTTTGAACTCGGTAAATACTGGTGACTCAGTAGACATAATGTTACTCGGTTTACACTGTCCTGCTCGGTTTGCATTATCTTGATCGGTTTGCACTGTCTTGCTCGGTTTGCACTATTTTTCTTGGTTTGCACTATTCTGTTCGGTTTGCACTGTTCTGCTCGGTTTGCACTGTTCTGCTCAGTTTGCACTGTTCTGCTTGGTTTGCATTGTTCTGCTTAGTTTGCACTATTCTACTCGGTTTGCACTGTTCTGCTCGGTTTGCACTGTTCTGCTCGGTTTGCACTGTTCTGCTCGGTTTGCACTGTTCTGCTCAGTTTGCACTGTTCTGCTCAGTTTGCACTGTTCTACTCAGTTTGCATTGTTCTACTCGGTTTGCACTCAGAATGCAAATAAGTGTTGTCACTAGTGGCAATTCTGCTTAATGCCAACAATCTCCCCCTTTGGCATTAGTGACAAAAACACTTATTGCTCAAAACTTATATACACTTATTGATTTTTTTTTTGTCATAGGGCTTTATACATTATCTCCCCCTTTCAATGTGCTAACTTTTTCTTCTATACAAATCTCCTTCTATACATATCTCCCCCTTTTTTATGATAATGCCAAAGGTGTATATACAAGTGATTTACAGAGAGAATCCAAAATTTGATAGAAAATTAGAATGTACCTTCATGATTAGTGCCAGGGTTCTGTCCCAATTTTCTTGCAGAATCTTGCATGTTTGGATTGCAATTTGGACTTCTACAGAGGGTTCAATCATGTGATCTGCTATAGAGAACTGATTGTCATGAATCAATGTTTTGGAATGTTCAATGTGCTTATACATTGTATTCATGATGGGAAGGATCATGTTCTGGATGTCTAGCAGTGTGGACCGGATCCTTGTGTCTTCTTTTACTAGATCTGACTGCATATTTGATAGGTATGAGACTTTCATGTGATGAGCAGAGCTTGAACTTAGTTCAAGTTGCAGCTTCTGTATGCTAATCTTCATATCCTCATCCATTTTATCCTTAACATCCTTTGTGAACTCGGCAATATTGCACAGTCTGGCCAAAAGAGAGGTGACATTCGAATAGGTAGATTCAATATTTGACAAATCTGAAGACAATTCCACTTGATTAATAGCTATGTGCTGAGCAATGTGCTCAAGCACTTTATTGTTGAATCTCTTCTCGGCTCTTTCAACTAACTTTTCTATCCCAGATGAGTCCTCATTGTATTTATTTACTGCTTCAGCTAATTGTAGCAAAACATGTTGAGAGGAGTCTACTTTAATACCTAATGCATCAGACAAAATGTCTTTAGCATCTTTAATGATTTGATATTCCTTGTCTCTCTCCTCTTTAAGCTTCTTTTGCTTTGCTTTCCTTTGGAGGATTTCACCTATATTTTGCATTTGGTCCACTGATAGATTTGCAAAATCTAATGTTGGAATCTCTATTTCTTCATCTAGGTCTATATCCTCTACTATATTCTTACCCAAAAATTTTATACTCGGTAGAGCCTTAGGCTTATCTGTACTTAATGCCTTAGTAGTAGTGACAATAGACATAGTAGGACTGGCTATAGAGACTGGCACACTGTCTACTGGAGAACTTAAAATATTTACACTTGTAGAATCAAAAATTGGAATACTTACTGTTGGAAAACTTGATGAAATGGGAGACTGCAACTCGGTAGAAGAAATGGTGGTTGCTTCTATTGTTGCTATAGGTGATTGGACAAAAGTTGAAGTTGTCACAACCATGCTTGAAGGTGTCTCCGGGCTAGATGTAGAAACTTTTACTGGAGAGGTAGGAAGTGATGCAATGACTTCTACTGCTATCCTCATAGTATCATCTACCTCAGTGGCTTCTTCTTGTTCATCACTGTCATCTTCAATATCTTTTATTATTACTGTTTCAATACTTGGTTGGTGAAGATGGTATATGTTCTTCCATGTGGCATTTGCAGCCTTCACAACCGATTCAATATTGTTGATCAGAATCAAACAAGTATTGAACCTTAGTGTCATCTTACTTTCATTTTCCTTTAATGCCTTCTTTACTTCATCATTTTTCAAGCTTGGCATTAACTGTCTCAGGGTTTGATCAAATATGTCTATCACAGTTTGCTTTGCATTGCTCCATCTCATTTTTATTGGATTTAATAAGACTGCTGGAACCTGTGGGGCTATTTCATGAGGAGAGTATTTCCACTGTCCCATCTTTTCAATAATAGCATCTTCTATTTCCTTCTGTTCTATTTTCGATCTGGTTTCATATTTAAAAGATTTTATGTTACTTACTCCAGATCTTGATCCGTCTCTAAAAAGTTTGATCCTCTCTTGAAAGTTTAGAGCGGGCCTTTTGAATACTATGTCTTTGTCTGCCTTGTCTGCCTTATCTTTATCTGCCTTACCTCTTGCACTTCTCCTTGTAAATACAGCAGTGGGAGGCTTAGGTGCCTTAGTGATGAAAACCTTTCCTTTCTTCTTTGCAGGTTTTGGTTCCTCTGTTTTCTTATCCTTTTCCTCTTCTTCTTCATCATTATCTCCTTTGTCCTCAGTTAGCATTTGCATTTTGGCTATCCTCTTCTTTCCTTTGTTTACCGCCTATGGAAGTTTTATGCTTAATTCAATTCTCACCTTTGCTTCATCATATGTTCCAAAATATGGAGCTTTGGGATTAACAGACTGATTAAGAAGGGCTTCAATGATATTCTTGGTTTCATCAATATTTACCTCATAAGGAAGAGGTTTTACATATACAATCCTCAGTTTAGCTGCTTGAATATATACATTGTCACAGTCTACCATGAAACAAATGTCATCCTTGTAATCCTCCACCAACTTCTGTGGAATCCAGAATCTATCATTCATCTTCTCTTTGAAAGACTCAAAATAACTATCCATGATGCTTTCAAAATTTTCACCCATTTCTGAGATGTATTCATTTATCTCATAAAGGACTGGCACATCTTTTCTCCATACAACTTTTCCTTTTGAAGGGAAGAATTTTTGAACATAGAAGAATAAACAGACCAATAGGGATCCAAACTTGCATGGATTGTTTTTGGAAGTTTGAATGCTTTCCATGTTCTTGTTAAACCGTTTTAACAATAAATCTGCAAGGTCAAATGATAAGTTGTTCTTGACCACTTTGTATGCTAGGTCAATAGCTTCATAGGAGACACTATTCTATCGACTTGAACTGTATATCTTATGGGCAATTATGTGTGTACCAAACTTTAGTTCAGCATCGGTAATGCTGCTAACTTTCATGCCTCTACCATCCCACTCGGCTAGGGTTTTCTTTTCCAGTTCTGATCGACCTAGGGTTTTGGTAGTTTTTGCTTTGTTCAACATGGGAAGACCGGTGATTTGATGAATCATCTTCTTGGTGATCTCTATGGGTTGCTCAAGCCAAATCTTGCCATCATGTATACGGCTGAGAATGTATCTAACCCATTTCTCTCAAAAGTTTCGAGGCAAATGTGCAATGTGAACTAATCCCTTATCTTCCAGATGTTTGTGCTCAGGTTTCAGAATACCATCCACACACAGTTCTTCACGCACAATATCTAGTTCTAGGTTTCCCATTTCATGAATTGTACAGTTGAAATGATTGTGAATATTGTTAATAAGTAGTACCTTAGGAGGAATCTGAGATTGAGCTCCATTTGGGTCTAGGGCTGCTGCAATTGCAGGCACGATCTTGAAATCTGGTGCTTTCCATTCCCCTTGGACTAACATTTCAGATCCTTTCTTCGCTGAAGTGCTGGATGATGCCATGGTAGCTCACAGAAAAATTCTTTTCGCAAAAGGTATTGAGTTGCTGGATTGCTCTTGAAGTTTTCTGCTCTCAAAGTGCTAAAATTCGCGGTGAGAAATGAGTTCAATTTCTTGCCTTTTGTTTACAACTCTGTCATTAATGCTCAGTACAAATTAAGGTATGAATTTTGACAGACTGTCACCCACTAAGAATTAATTGCTCGGTGAAGACTTCGCAACTCGGTGAACTCGAGAATTCATATTGCTCTGACCTCGCTCGGTAAAGACTAATACCGACCTTGTTCGGTTAAGACTGGTACTGACCTTCCTGTGATCTTACTGCATCTTGTATGCTGATTTAGATCTTTCTTTTAATTCGGTTCTGGAACTGCTTGAGGTTTGTCTAGGAGAATACAGTTCCAGTGCTTTCTTGGAAATTTAGTTTGAGTCGGTAGAGCCACCCATTCCATTACTTGGACTGGTTTGCTCGGTAGATTTAGGAATCCACTTTTGTCTCACCTGTTTCCTGACCTTAGTTGCTTCATTCTTCTTTCCATCTTCAACTTCACTAGCATTCATGCAGTTTCTGGCTATGTGACCGAGTTTAGTGCATTTGAAGCATCTTACGGTAGTATCTCTTTTCCTTAGATGATGTTTTATGTAGTTCATGCCAATGTGTCCATATTCTCCACAGTAATGACATCTACACCAGGTGTTGTAGTCCCATCCAAACATTGCTTTCATAATTTGTTCTGCTGGATTGAATGTCTTGGATCTGCATTCGGATGCTTTGTGACCTTGTTTGTTGCACTTGTGATAATTACCTCTGAATCTTGGTTTTTCCCTACATTCATTTGCTTTGTGACCATGTTGATTGCAGTTGTAGCATTTTCCATTGAATTCTACTTTTTCATTGTTCCAACATTTATTTGAAGTATGTCCTATTTTACCACAATGATTACAAGTAGGTTTTTGATTTCTTTGAGTACCTTGCTTAGAAGATTCACCTTCTCCTTTGTATCCAAGTCCTGCTTTTCCTTTCTGCCTATGCAGATTTCGCTCATACAGCTGATTCAAGTCTTCTTGGCTTTTCAGCATTCCTTCATTGATTTGTTTTTCGGTGTTTAGGTCATCCACCAATCTTAGATTGATTTCCTTTTCAGATCTTAGTTCTTCTCTTGTGTTTTCTATTTCTGATCTTAGATTCAGAATTTCCTCATTTGTATGGGAGATCTGATCAATTAGGTTTTCTAGCTGAAGGGTTTTATTTTGGACTTCATTGTTCCTTCCATCTAATTCATCTTTCAACTTGTTTCTTTGTTCTAAGATCTCACAAAATCTTGTTGAGTGTAGCTCTTGGTCTCTTTTTAATTTTCTCACTTCTTCCTGCAGAGACCCATTCTTTTCTAGGAGTTCTTTGACAGCATTGTTTGCTTCATCTAAGCTATTTGAGGGAAAAAGATCTTCAACCTTTTCTTCAATGTAATTCTGATCATTCATCTGATTTGCAAGTTCCTTCCTTCTTCTTAGGGATTGGGAAAGATGTTTTTTTGCTTCCTTTAGTTTAGCTATGGCCATTTCCAGATCTAGCTTTTCATTTTCAATCACCTTGTTCAATTTGAATACCTCCATTGTCCTGGATCTTTGCTCAAGCTAGTTAAGCTTTATCTTGAGAACCAACAATGCTCTGATACCAATTGTTGGAAATATTCAGGGATTAACCGAGTTACTGAGAGGGGAGGGGTGAATCAGTAACTTTGAATTTTCTTACAATTACAGATGTATTAACATATAGTTCACTTTTTCTTTATGCATATAGAAAGCATGAAACTTAAAAGCATTCACAACAATGACACATAGATTTGGTTACCCAGAAACCTTCCAAAAAGAAAGTAAAACTGGGTGGGGATGAAACCCACAAAGCTTTAGTACTGCAGAATAAAGTTGGCCGGTTAAGGCTTACAATTTGATCACTTCTGATGATCTGCCCTGTTAGGAGCAATAAGGATTGCTAGATCCACCTTGTTAAAGGATTTACAAACATACAATGAAGTATGCACTTGGTAAAGAGATTTTACAACAGACTGTTAAGTCTACCTAGTTAAAGAATTTTAGTACTGATTCACCTGTTAGGATGAAACAGTAGATCTCTTGCTTTGCAACTGGATTGCTGATTGAGATTCGCTGAATGTACTGATCACCTTCTGTGATGAATTTGTCTTTGTTGTTCCCTATACTGCTGTAGCCCTTTGTAATTCGCTTATCTCTGCCTTTTCTTTTTATTCACATGCATACTCATATAATTACATCTTGACATCTTTACAACATTGTTTATATACAAGTCTAAACAATTAATTACAATTACAAAGTTGGCTTGACAAATAAACATAAGTGCCACTAAGTCGGCCCAAGTATGGTTACACAGTTCCTGCAAACTAACTCGGTGACTTTCTGATACTCGGCATCCACTGCATTACTCGGCATCGTCATGCACTCGGTAGAAGTTAAGGCACGGTTCATACTAACCACTCGGTAGGTTTTAAACTCGGTAAATACTAGTGACTCGGTAGACATAATGTTACTCAATTTACACTGTCCTGCTCGGTTTGCATTATCTTGATTGGTTTGCACTTTCTTGCTCGGTTTGCACTGTTCTACTCGGTTTGCACTGTTTTGCTCAGTTTGCACTGTTCTGCTCGGTTTGCACTGTTCTGCTCAGTTTGCACTGTTCTGCTCGGTTTGCACTATTCTGCTTGGTTTGCACTCAGAATGCAAATAAGTGTTGTCACTAGTGGCAATTTTGCTTAATGCCAACACCTTCTTCCACCAACATTCTAGTCAATGTACAAGTAATGAGTCATTCCTTCAAGAAAGACCATGTCTGACAATATCAACACATAACAAAATAAGGAGTATGTAGAATTTAGTGATTGTATCTTCCATTTGGGCCACTTCATATGCACATGTGATGCACATGCATATTTGCCTGAGCGCTATTGGGAGCTTACCCAGCAACACATGTACTATTATGAAAATCACCATAGATCTATTTGTTGCTAGGTCTACCATATACCTTCTATGATCAACTCTAATATGCACAGGTCATGAACATTCAGATTTGCCTAAGCAGTACTTTGAGTAGTCCTCCTACACATGTACTATTATGAAAATCATCACAAGTTCATCCTTACGATGGAGAGAAGCCAAACACATAAAGAACATGCACATAAACACGACAACTGAAAAACTTAAATGGAATACACCAAGAAGTACCAAATGATGAATGCTCAATTGTTGTAATGGTAAAGCAATATCAAAACTGTCCATTTATAGAACTTGATTTTTCTATAGTCCTAATGATTTTTCTTATTTCTTGTCTGTGCTTGGTGACAGGATTTTGAACATTGTTGACATACTTAAATGGAATACAAAATACCAAATGATGAATGCTCAATTGTTGTAATGGCAAAGCATCAGAACCATCCATTTCTAAAATTTGATTTTGTATAGTCTTAATTATTTTTCTATAGTCCTAATGATTTTGAAAATTGTTGACAAAGAGTGTTTCTTTTTTTTATTATAGTATAAATGATTTTTCTATAGTCGTAATGATTTTTCTTATTTCTTGTCTTTTGTCCCTTTTTGATTTCCTATGTTTGTGCTTCGTGATAAGATTTCATCACCTTCTTTTGATGGTATATTTCATTCAGTCTATGTGGATCGAATACTATTTTGTTCACTATTTTATTTCAGCTTCATATTTCTTTCATTTTTCATATACACAGAGACTACACATGTTGATAACAAAATGAGCTATTTGATTTAGGTTTACTTTTCATTATTGTAAATGGTTAATATTTTTGATGGTACTCCTTGGTGTATTTCATCTACAAATAATAAATGTAGTAATGATGGTGTGGTGCATTATTGATATATAGGCTCGATGACTCCTGTCAATGTGCCAAACTGTCGATGTGGTGGTGGGAAGTGTGTGTTGAAGACTTCACAGACACCGAACAACCTTGGACGACAATTTTGGTGCTACCCAAATAGAAAAAAGGTTGCTGATGTGTATATATTTAATGTTTCTAATGTAAATACTATTCATTATAATATAAGAACTAATGTAGACTGGGCATCATAGGGAAATAATGGCTACAGATACTTTAGTTGGGTCGATGACAACTCATTTGCATCTATCCACCCATCTCTACTTATCCACAATGAAGGATTTGAGTGCAAAACATGTCAGGCTAGGGAAAATTTCAAAATTATATTTTTACGATGCCTTCTCTGTATTGTAATCGCATATCTTTGTTGCAACTATATGCAGAGATGAACTCAGGAATTAGTTAGTTTAGTATTTTCATATTGTAACTAATATTTTAATATGGATATGACGTAACTTCTCTTTGCCTCAAGTGGGCATATATATGGTTTACATCTTTTTTTAGAATAATTCTTCATGTTTATGGCTCAAGTGAGCCCCAATTTGCTATCAATCACATGATTTAACATATAGTGTTTTCTTGGTTGTTCCATTTGTTTGTTGACCTTGACTATGGATTGACTATCATTTTCAAGCTTGAGCGTGGCTTCGTACCACACACTATCTGTAGATTTGTACGCAACACTGATTTATGAACTTAAATAATGCATTGAATGTAATCTATGAATGTTGCATGTATGAAGTCTTGCTGAAGTTTGAGCGTCCTCCCTTTATTCCAGTGAGGGATTGGAATGAGTTCATTTTGGATGCAAAGGACAAAGGGGATACTCAAAGAGGAATTACACCAGCAAATGGGAGAAGGTATAAACATTTTAATAGATTTTTATTATTAAATAATAAAATTTGCATATACTAGTGTTCTAAGCATCCTCACTACATGATTTAAGGTCTTAGTCCATGGACAAATTAAATTAGACTTACTATCCAAAATACATAAAAAACATGCACATAAACATGACAACTGAGAAATATAAATGTAGATTTCACAATAGCTGAGAAACATAATTGTAGGCATCATAGTCACAATCTTTTTGAGACAACATAATTGAGTTGTGTACCCAAGCGGTGTAGAGAAACTTCTGTAACCTTGATTCCAAGTAAAATACATTTGTTGGAGGACCTTGTATTCATGAGCAAGAGATGTAGTCAACTTGGAATCGGAGGTGCATGAGTTTCTCTCCACCATCTGGGTATACAACTCAATTACGTTGTCTCCAAAAAATTGTGACCACGATGCCTATAATTATGTTTCTTAGTTGTTGTGTCCCAAGACCCCTTATAAACCTTTACGACCATTTACGATCCCTAAGAATACATCTTAGAGGTCTTAAAATGTCGTAAAGGGTCATAAGAGGCTCCTAGGAGGGGCCAGATGAGCTTCCACCTTCACGTGGTTGGCCCTGTTAAGTAGAGAATGTTTAACTATTCTCAAAACAAAGAGAAGCTCAATAATTTAAGGTCTCAGTCCATCGAGATGCTAAAAAAATGACAGGAATCAATGATGGAGAGTTTTTAGATTCTGAGAAGACATATATGGAGTGGAGGCCAGATTGAGTACCAGTGCAGAGTGTTAATAATTATAGCCTTTCAGCCAAGATCAAACAAATGAAATAAATACCCTTGTGCGATTTATAATAATAAGGAGATTATTATTTCATTTATATATGTGTGTTGGTTGAATTAGTTAAGGGCCCAAGGTCAGCCTCTTGGCTTTAACATTAAATATATTTAATAAGACCAAGTCGGCCCTCTTGAAGATAATTCAATTCATATATATATGGTGTTGGATTCTAGGGAGAGAAGCACCAAAAACATAATGTGCTTCCTTCCCCCAAAACCTTTATTCTCTGCCTTAAGAAAACTTAGATCAGCATATACTGGTGTGAAAGATAAGCAACTTCGGCTAATAGATAAGAACAAGTTTGAGCATGAATAAAGATTAGATTATGATCTAATCCATACAACCATCAATTATTGGCAATGTTAACTGTGAGTTGATTAGGGTTGGAAGCCTCTATTAGGACTGGACTCTTCCTCAATACACTAACACTAAGGTACTAATCAGGTTGTCCTCAGCACCTTTGTTAGTATAGTTTGGAGGCATATAGACTGGAGTATACTTGGTTGATATCCAGGTATCTTCTATCCCTTCTTGTTTACATTATTCTATGTTTAGATGTGTTAGATCTCTATATTTTGTTCATTCCGGAGTAGAATCTGAAATATATCAACAAGAGATGATGATTTAGTAACCTACATCTAGAAAACCTTCACAATTATCCCTTCTTTGGTCTCCACTTTTTCTTCTTCTCAAAAATGGTTATCTAGAAACTTTGGAGCCTACTGATTCTTGCTATACACAACCTATGCATGTTGATGACAATGAGGATGTGCATCACAGTAATACAAGTAAACATCTTAAATTAATTGGTGTAGTAATACAAATTTAATTGCAATTGGTGTTTGGATTAATGTAACAATTTGTATTGCAGTTGTAGAGAGTGTAGAGGCCGTTGTTAATGAGCAGGTTGAGGTTGAGGTCGAGGCCAGACAAACTGACCTCGATGTTGATGATGTGACTAGATCAGGTAAAGAGCTATACAATTATGAATGCTTTCAATGCCTTTATTACCAAGGAATCACTGCCTACCATTAATGAATATTAATGAACACTTACACCATGAAGAAGACAAATGCTTAAACAGAAAGAGAGGACCAACTGAACCATCTTGTGGTCAGTCTATATCACATTGAGAAACAACGTCAAGACTTGAGAATCAAAACAATCAAAAGTTTCTTCAAGACCATGAATGATCAACAACATTCCATCAAAAAACAAAACACTAATCTATGTTATCATTAACCATAAAATATGTCTTTAAAGTTTAGAAGCATTACAAAAACTTTCAAGAAACATAGTACTATCCAAAATGTCTTTAAAGTTTATTTCTAATGATTATGATGATGTTGATGTTGATGTTGATGTCTATAATTTATTTCACTTATTGATGCTTGCCTAGATTGAATTTTGAATTGCTAGGTTGGAGAACGCTTTCAAAGTTTAGGGTCTATTCCACATGATACTCTTAGTTACAGCTCAAATGCAACTCAACATATTTTTTATGCTAGGCAACCCACTGCAGAAACTCATCCGCAGGTGAAATTTAATGCTGTGAATCTTGGCATTGTTAATGTTATTACTTTTCCTCACGTTTCATATTTGTGAAAATGTTTCTTGGCACTATCTTCTTTTTCAATTCCTATATTTGCAGCTTTTTAGATCATTAACTTAAGCATTACATGTCTTTGTTCAAAGTTTATTCTAACACTATATTATATCTTATTCTTATTACAATGTTCTTTGTTGTGGGGTAGGAGGTCAATCTTCATTGTCTTCATTGTGGGGGACAGTGAAAATTTCTCTGACAAATAGTAGGTCTTCTTTAGTATCTTATAATAACATGCTAAACTGATAAAGGTGTTATGGGCATTTAATCTCCAATTACTAATAGATTAAGAATATTATTACTATGCTTAATGTTCCATTTAAATGCATTTAACACAAAAAACAAATTTACAAAACTGAACCAATGGCATGTTTACAACAAAGATGTGTTGAGGAGTTTGCTCCTTGTTTAATGTTAACTGTTCCTGCACAATCCACTCATACAACAGTGAAATGCTATGTGGAAGGGATGGTTGATAGTGTCCCTTGAGGGAAGGGGGATTGTGAAAGACATTTTATCATTGTATTGTGTATTTCCAATATGTTTGGATGCAGGACAAACCAAGAGAATGAAGGATCATTCACTGATTGCATGATAACCCAATTTTGAAGGGTCATTGGTTGAGGGGACAGTCAAGGTTCGGATGATTGGGCCATTGGAGGACCCTATTTCTTTGTATTAATTGCTATTCAAATTGGATGCATGGATTTCTTGTGAATTATCAGCTGCTATGTATCCTACAACTGCATTTGTAAATCTGCATATACTTCTCTAGGGTTGTAAGCCACTTAGAGATCAAAATAGAGAAACTAAATCAGAATCATTCTTTGTCCTATTTCCTTTTAACAAAGTCTCAACTATCAATGATACAATACATTTGATTTCCTAAGCTATCAACATCAAATAATGGAGTTAAAGCACGGGCTAGGGCATGACACTAGTAGAATGTGGTTATTTTAGTGACAACAATATACAATGGCGTCATTAAACATATATGCCAGTAATATCAACAAACGTGAATCCAAACATTTGAAAACCAATGACATGTTAACAACAAAGGTCTAATAGAACTCCCAACAATTCTTAAACATACTCTATCTGATATGATGAATTCTTAAACAATTAAGGTTGGAGTAGACATAGTTATCACACTTTTTTTTTTGTGGTACAAGGAAAATTTGGTTAGGTCAAATCTTCCTTCATGCTAGCAGTCTGCAGAATTAGAACTTTATTAACAATTGATCATATCAGATAACTAGTATGTTTAAGAATTGTTGGGACTGGTCCTTTGGCATGTATTAAATAGAATATATAGAAATTTTAGCATATTATTATCATTTTATTTCTTTGTTGTAAACATGTCATTGGTTCAGTTTTGTAACTTCACTATTGTATGAGTGGATTGTGCATGAACAGTTAACATTAAACAAGGAGAAAACTCCTCAACACATCTTGGAAACTCCATTCACTTCTACCAAGAATAAAGCATTTAATCCATTCAACATTACATATAATCATTAGACAGTTACATTTTCTGACTGTGTAGAGGAAGAGTCACGACCAAAATGACCAAAACTACTTTCACCCTTGCACAAGCTATTCCAAACTTCAAGTAAAATGAGCAATATGCTATATCAAATCATTCATATTCATAGTAACCATTCAAAGGATCATTTTGTCAATGAACCCTCTGACTGTACCCCTGTGGCAAAGAAAGGAAACCTCAAAATAGAGAAAGGAAACTTAGTAAAACTACTCTATGCCACTGTTTGTGAGGGTACAGTCATTATAAGTGCCTCTCAAACCTCTCCAAACATGTAAGATTGTCTTTAAATACTTTATTGATCTCTTCTAAACATTAACCAAATCAAATCTACATGTGAATCCACACACAATAACCCCTAAATGAAGGGTTTTGTATCCTTTAATGAATCTTAGTCACTAGTAACGCATGGACAATCAAACCAGTAGTCTCCAAAGCATTCAATAAGTGACTAGATTGTATTTAATACATGCCAAAGGACTAGTTGTATGAAATTGTCAATCACATAGCATTTCACTGTTGTATGAGTGGATTGTGCAGGAACAATTAACATTAAACAAGGAGAAAAATCCTCAACACATCTTGGAAACCATTGAATTCAATAATAAATGAAACCTAACACCGAAACTATTCCTTCCATTCACTTCTACCAAGAATAAAGCATTTAATCCATTCAACATTACATATAATCATTAGACAGTTACATTTCCTGACTATGTACTAGAGGAACAGTCACGACCAAAATGATCCAAACATTTGAAAATAGTGAATCGATATCCTTGAGCACAAGCACCAATAACATCAAATAATGGAGATAAAGCATGGGCTAGGGCATGACACCATTAAAATGCGGTCATTTCAGAGAGCATTCATGATCAAATAAAATGCAATGCATTTGAAATTTGTGGTCGAATATGATGCCAGAGGCTCGAAAGATGAAGAAATCACATAAGAAGAACATGCCATTGGTTTAGTTTTGTAAATTTGTTTTTTGTGTAATTAGCAATTGGAAAATTAAATGCAGATAACACCTTTATCAATTTAATTAGCATGTTATTATCATATCAGATAAAGTATGTTTAAGAATTGTTGGGACTGGTCCTTTTGCGTGTATTAAACATAATAGAATTTTCAGCATATTATTATCAATCTATTTATTTGTTCTAAACATGCCATTGGTTCAGTTTTGTAGATTTGTTTTTTGTGTTAAATGCATTTTTCATGAGGAGGGGTCTTGTTTTGAGGAGATTGATGAAGATTGTGCACCTCAAAAACCAATTCATAAGGTACCAATCCATGTTTCCTATTCACTTATATTTTTGGTTTGGTAAATCTCCTTATAAGTTTCATGTCTTTTCTTTTGATTACTATGGATGAGATATATATCTTACATTTAACATTCAACTTCTTTACATTTTAGAACATGTAGTGTGTTTTTTGAGGATTTTACAAAATCAACTTTTAACATAAACCAAAAACACCAAATTGATATCTTGCCCTTGCAATGTGACAAAATATTTGCATTTGACCAATAACTGCAAGCAATTGAACGATAAATCCACATACCTGTATCTTTGTAAAATACTTGGAACATCAAAAAGATGGCTAAGTGGCTGCCGCCATGATTTTTATCTACTGAATATGGGAAAAAAAAACATGAAAAAGAATCGAAAAGAAAACATGATTGGTCATTTTGGAGAGCATTTATGATCAAATAAAATACAATGCCTTCTCTCGTTCTCAATCATCTTTCACCCGCTCGTTTTCTCCCACTCCTTTTCTCTACAAATCAAAATAAAAATGATTTGGCCATTTCAAAATAGTGAATCGATATCCTTGAGCACAAGCACCAATAACATCAACTATTTTGATTTGTGGGTACCCTAATATTGGCAAGAGTTCTTTTATTAATAAGATTACTCTGCAAGCTTGAAGAATATTTTGGCAAATGAAGAGTGGAAAGACGATGATGTTCCTGAGATCATGGATGGACACAATGTTGTAGATAGAATGGGAAGACATCTTTTGAGCATGGCCCTAGATCCTTTGATAATTGGGGTAGGATCGAGACCCAAGCTAAAAAGATGTCTTCCTTTTTTGTTGTGGAATATAGGCTCTGTTGTTGTAACAATGACAAACTACGATGTACATATCACAATAGCTGAGAAACATAAATGTAGGCATCATGGTCACAATTTTTTGGAGACACAACATAATTGAGTTCTATTCCCAGAAGATGCAAAGAAACCACTACTTTGCATCGTCTCAAAAAACCACTCAATTATGTTGTGTCTCCAAAAATTTGTGACCATGATGCCTACATTTATGTTTCTTAGCTGTTGTGTCCCAAGACTCCTTATGACCCTTTACGATCCCTAAGAGTACATCTTAGAGGTCTTAAAATGTCATAAAGGGTCATAAGAGGCTCCTAGGAGGGGCTAGGTGAGCTTCTACCTTCACGTGGTTGGCCCTGTTAAGTAGAGAATGTCAAACTATTCTCGAAACAAAGAGAAGCTCAATAATTTAAGGTCTTAGTCCACGGAGATGCTGAAAAAATGACGAGAAACAATGATGGAGAGTTTTTAGATTATGAGAAGATGTATATGGAGTGGAGGCTAGATTGAGTACCAGTGTAGAGATGATGATTCAGTAACCTACATCTATAAAACCTTCACAATTATCCCTTCTTTGGCCTCCACTCATTCCTCTTCTCAAAAATGGTTATCTAGAAACTTTGGCTAGTGTTTTCTCATCCATGCACAAAATGTGTTAGTGATCGTATAAAATTACTTTAGGCCTCTAGTATTGATGAGATGTACAAGTGTAAAATTTTTTTGCAAGACTGTGATCAATTTGTGTAGTGTACATAAATGCAAGGCAGTGATTGTTCTCAACAATCGATAGGTAGCTAGGACTAAAGATAACATAGCTCAAGAGACCATCATAGGTTGTCTCTTTCTTCGGTATATATTATTGACATAATGTTTTACCTTTCATTAGCTCATCAAATCTGGGGATTTGAAAGAATTTAATAGAATATTTTCATGACAACGTATATTATTTAAGTTGATGTTGCATGAATTTATCTACTTCGTGCACTTGTATACTATGAAGATGGCGATAAAGAAGCATCTCCTCCCATGGCAATGCTTCTTTATCGCCATCCTCATAGTCTACAAGTGCGTGAAGTAGATAAATTTGTGCAACATCAACTTAAATAATATATGTTGTCATGAAAATATTCTATTAAATTCTTTCAAATCCCCAGATTTGATGAGCTAATGAAAGGTAAACCATTCAGTCAATAATATAGACCGAAGAAAGAGACAACCTATGATGGTCTCTTGAGCTGTGTTAACTTTAATGTGCCTATCCGTCGGTTTTTTGACAATTTATAATTAATTCCGATAGAAGCCCTATGCATTCGACAGACAAAATGTCAAAAAAAAATAATTTATGACATTTAGTGCGACAATAATGCTATACGTTCGACAGGAAAACCTGTCGGAGAATATTGCAGAACTATCACTATTCTGATAGTTTAAGTGTCGTAAATAGAAAATATTCGACAGAACTTTTGACAGACTATTCGATAGTGAGTCCATATCACCGACAGGTAGATCTGTCAGAATTTGATGCAAACTATCGCTATTCCAATAGTTCTAATGTTAGAAATAATATCATTTCGACAGTTAGTTCTGACAAAGATTGCTTATTTCTGATAGGTCTTGTTATCAGAATTTTGATGGATGAACCGCAGGAAATGCCATAACGAAGCTATTGTCATGTGCAAGTTTCCAATGTGACATGGTGTCGGTAAACCAACAAATAGGTCTTCTATCGCAATCTTCTACGCAAAAATGATGACAGACTCAGGTGTCAAAATTCTGACAAATGAGCATTGCAAATCTGACAAATGGTCATCAAAATTTGGCCTCAAATGTAGTAGTGAGAGAGAGAGATCAATGGTTGTCATTTCCACAAGATATGATGTTGTAGTGTCATAAATTGTATACCTTGGATAAGGTGTCCAATTTGCTACTTACTTAGCACTCATTTTAGTGTGTGTTTCATTTTAGCATGTATTTTAGGACTTTATTATGCATCTAATTAATAAATTATTAAATACTAGTCCTCTCTTAATTCAAATATTTATACAGGCCCTTAATTATAGGTGTGTCCCTTTAATTATTTCATCCATTCAATCACCACTTGCATACATAGGCCCTATTTTAACATGTGTGGTCTTTTATTTGCTATTTCAATATCACACCTCAATTTTACACATATTTTGGGTATCCCATATCAAAGTACACCCCCAACCAAAATTTGATCACATTATTGATTGGTATGGGGTTAGTTGGGTCATCCCTAACCTAAGATTCACCCTTGACACCAAGAATTGGGCACAAATTTGAATCATGCAATGGTATTTTTATTTTAGTAGGATCCCCAAATCCATGTGGGCCTCCTTTGATTTTTTCACCTTGTAATAGATAGGTGACATATATAAGCAAGGGTACCTTCCTCATTTTGGATAAGCAAGTAAGAAGCAAGAAGAAGGTAATCAAACATCCAAGCATTCAAGGATAATTCAAGAAATCAAGCATGTTCAAGGCATTTTGTCCCACCATATCCATCATTGTTGCAAGCTTCAATAACCATCACGCAAATATGTCTTTTGTGATTTCTTATTAGGCCTTTATGGAATCATGATATTGAATCAATACTTGTGATCTCATTTCAAGAGCATTTGCACCATCAAGGTATAAGATATTTTATTTCTTAAATATAGCCTCTAATCTATATCAAAACACTTTCATTTCAAGTACTTTTAAATTCAATTTCATGGTTAATTCCAAAAATTAGGCTTGACCTATGCAAACCCCTTTCCACAACCATATTCTTGATTTTATGTGTGCAAGTGACAAGTGGTGTGTTTGTAGAAAGAGCTACAAGAAGATTTGAATGAGTTCTATGATTTGGAAGTATTTTCATCAAAATCTATTAGGTAAAAGGTGACTAGACTCACCCCTAACCTCTTGGTCACCCCCTAACCTACTATTTCAGGATGAAACTTGGATTACAAGTCATTTGATGTCTCATCTCCCCATATTTGGTTTTAGAATTGGGTTCTCAATCTGCTATTGCTCTACATGTATAGAAAATCTTCTATCCTTTCATTATTTCGCTAGATCTTGCATTTTCCATTCCCATTAATGTAATCATCTTCATTTAAATCAAAGGATTAGTGCATCCACCTAGAACTTGAGGCCCCTTGAACCAAGTGGATCATCTTCCTTCTAATGTGTAATAGAACATAGGGTGTGCTTCCTAGTTTGTCCATTTGTCTTAGTAAATCACCTCATCCCTATTTTGTTTCATTACATTTTGGTGAACTTGGCATCCTTACATTTTCATTCCTTTATTTGATTTTGGTGTCTTTCATTTTCATGATGAATTCACTAAATTAGATTGGTTTTGTATTTCACATGTGATTAAATTACTTCTTAGTTTTATTATCAAAATCATGTGGTAGATAATGGTTTCTTTCATTTCACATTGTTTGTATTCCTTCAATGTAATCTTGCATATTACATCATGAGAATTTCCAACACTCTTCCTTTGTGCAAATCATTGCTCAATACTTTTATCTATTTTACATGTGGCTATATAATAAAAATTTTAATGAAATATATTGAATACATATCTGTCATAATAGTTTTTGTAGAAAATGATATTTCTAATGATGAAATTGATATGAACAACCTTAGTACCTCTCCTAGGTTGTCTTTTTCCAGTGATAATAGAGTTCATACTCCTAACAACACCACATTAGAGAGTACTATGTCATCTCTTCATAAAAGATACTTAGTGCAAGAGGCTAAGAATATTAGTTTATGTATTTATTTAGATCATCTTCCTTCTCCTAGATCTTATTCTATTTATCAAATTATTTTCAATCAAGATAATGTGATAATTTTCCTTCATGATTTATCTCCTAACATAACATTGAGTAAGGATGAATATCTTGATAAAACTTATTTTTTCCAACCTAAAGAGGATGTGAATAATGATGATAAGATTTTGCATCTCCCTTAAGAGGCCAATCCAACTATCATCCCTCCTTACACAACCCATTTTCATAACCCTCAAATTGAAACTATTTCACCTTCTCAACTAAAATATTATTATAATGTAGCACATGACATTACTTCTCAATGACGATATAGTGGACAAGGTCTTGGTATTCAATAAAAAAGAATAAGGGTCCCCATAGATCCTCCTACACAAATCACTATAAATTGTATAAGATTTATACCTTAAGCCAACATTTCTCCTTCTTCCTAAAATCCTATTGCTTCCTCTTCAAAAACAAAACCCCCTTCTTTACAAACCTTTTTACCAACTACATCAAATAAAAACACACATTTATATGATTGTTTGGCCTTGGCTAAAAGAATATTTTGGAGGCTGAAATATGATACCAAGATTCAATTTACTTTTCTTCATTTTCCAAAATATAAAAACTTTTATAATGGAAACTTCCATTGTATTTTTCATCATAGCTTTATAGTTCCATTAACTATTCATGATTAAATAGTCTATAATCCTAAAATCCTCAAGTATATATTATACTTCAGTAACCTTTCTTGACAAAAAATCACATTTAATCATGTCAAACTAGAATCATATACTTGAAATGGGATAGCATAGTATCCTCTAACAAAAGAAACTTTGTGAACATCCATCACTAGCTACAACTCTTGCACACCCACTTGAAAATCTTCAAGACTAATGACAGGAAATCTATACTTGAAACTAATCTTCTTTTGTCACTGAACCCTTCCTATATACTTCACATCTTACTCCTTTTCTTAGTGGTTGATCATTTAATAAGGAGACATTTCATATCTTTGAGAAATACGTGAGAGTTTTGTAGTAGAATACCTTGTTGACTAGAAGGCAGGGCAGATCTAGAGCTCATCATGTAGCTCCATCAGATTCTTTGCTATGCAGAGTCACCACCTCCCTGAAGAGGAAAGTAATGCATTTGTTTTTGTTTCTTCTTCCAATCAACACAAAAATCCACCAAGTAAACATGCACTATTTATTAGAAGATGCACTGATCAAACAGAGAAATCAGAGCCGCCACTCAACACTTAGTGAGAAGATTTTACAATTGTAATTTTTTTTATTTGACTCTTTGATCATTTAACTAGACTCTGGGATAGTCCATCCAAGCAAGGAAGCTTGCTATCTTTTATTCTTCCCCAGAAGAGTCACCAATTTGTTGGTATCTTTTCCTTGCAGGACCAAACTTGAAACAAAAAGGTGGGCTTGATCCTCAAATTAGGCACTCAAGTTTGACAAGAAAACAAAACCAAATGATGAGGATAGAGAACATCCTCCTTCTTCTTTGAGCTCCACATCACTCAGGCGGGTATTGCCCTATCTACACACTCAAGACACCTCATGATAAACAATAGGCCTACAGATAGATTATTGTGGAATAGTCTTCAAACCCCTATAGGTATCTTGTACCTCAATGAAACCAAGATCTGATGCAATAGCCCTACTTGCATAGAATGAGTCTGAAGACTAGAGACCTATACTAACAACATGAAAGGGAAAGGGTGGAAATGAAAGTAAATGATTTAAAGATGGGTTGAAGGACCCCTGAGATGTCCTAAGTCCCTGATAGACCAGTGCCTTGTCCAATGGGCCACAGAGTCAAATACCCTATTGCAATAAACAATTATGAAACAAGAAGACAATGTACTCAATGTGTTGATGCCCAACATTAATCACACACCATGACCAAACCTCATTTTAACAACCCACTTGTGTATCCAAGTATGTTATTACCCATTCAAAGGATTTTAACTCTCCCCTTAGAAGAGACCTACAAGCAAATAATACATTAACCAGCATCTACTGGAAGACAAGCATGACATATCTTTGATACCTCATCTCATACACACATGAAAACTAATCCTAAACCAATTATCTCTGTGAAGACAACTCCACTTGCAAACACATAGGCAATGCAAACAGAAAAATCAAACACCCTTGATGTATGATTAATGAATTTAGAATTCAAATGGAGATAGCTTAGTAACAGTAAGAATATACTGAATCCTCATACATAAGACAAATCAATTACAACATGTATTATATTCCCTGAACCAACAAGGGAAGGAAGAACACCCTATATGCAAAGAAGTGGAGAAAATCTACAGGAAAAGGACCCTTCATGGAACTAGCTCACAGAAGAAACTGGAATCGGAACCCCAACTCCACCAAAAAACTAACTACTTATACCCCTAGTCACCTTGGGATCCTCAAAGAGGATGCATCAAGCTTCGGGTGATTAGGGTTAGGGTTTCAACCACCCAACCACTGGAAACTATCATAAATTAATTGCATAGGATGAAAACTAGGCGGCCAGAACAATCAGATCTCAGAATGATCTCCATTAATGAAAAGATCTCAGAGTATTGTACCAGAGATCATGAATACACCATGCCTATCAGTCCTTTTGGCTACCTGCAATATGCCCTGAGCAACACCATCACAGCATAAAATCCCCTACAAAAAATCATGGAACACCTTGGACCACATTGCAATTGTCAACGAGATCAATCCTACCAAATCCAGCAGCTAAAATCATCAATTTTGGTACTTCTGGTCGCTCGAAACCCTTAGGAAATTCAAATTTGAAAATAAACGGCTACTTTATGGTGCTAGCAGTAAATCGGTGATCTAAATTTAAAATCAGGTTAACTTTAAGTCCTAGCCATTAGATCCTACCTTTTCACAGTC